>JAYEPQ010000012.1:43985635-44393135 GCA_036321105.1 Dracaena cambodiana
AATTGCTAAACACAGAAATGAACATTCAAAGATATCAGGAGGTTCTCAAATAGTTACATAAAGTTCAAGAATCTGAATGATATGTAAAAAAAAACAGATGCATATCCTAAGTACACGCAAAAAGAATGAAAGGAACAAAAAGAAAGTTGGGATAGTGGCTACTAGATACGAGAAAGATACATAATGGCATAATGGAATTCAGAAAAGTGTTGCAATAAGAATTTAATCAAGCCAACAGATAATGTGGTAAAGGTGTTTTTATGGGCCTTCACAAACTAATGAACATAGCCAACATAAATCTTTATCAAGAAACTGAAGATGATTGACTATGCCTAACAGTTCAAGGAGGTCTTCTACATATAGTGCAGACTTCAGACTTACCATTACCACCTACGCAGCCTAACAGGAAGCTGGAAAATAATGCACTTGATTCACCTCATTACAGGCGAGCAAAGCCATTTCTATGGAACTACCAAGGGGTGACCGTGGAGGATTAAAGCTTGCCAAACAATCTAAGTAGTGTGTGCTAGATACACTAGGTTAATTGCTGCCAAAAGGCCACATAACTAGCGAAGAGATAAAAAGAAGGGATTAAATAAAAGAGTAATGTTGAATAGAGGACTAAATAATTAGGCTATTGAGTAAGGATTATGTTAAGTATTAAGCTCGATTTCGTATCTGGAAAGAGGAAGGCTTATCACGTTTTCTTTATAAAAGGAGAGGTTATTTCTGAATTTTCAAAAAAGACGGATTGGTAAACCACTCATTTTGGAGGGTCTTTTTTTAACCCATGTATACAGGATAAGTAGCCAATTTATAATTTTGTGTATCTGTCAAACTAAGAAGGTTTAACCTCGTTCATATTGCTTATATTTGTTGTGTTAACCACCTTAATCCCTCAATCCTTTGCCAAACAAAGCCTCAAAGTAGTAATAAGTCTTTTAAATATCAGCCGGTATACCAGTATTATCAGCCAATAGACCGGTTTTGGAACTTAAACGATACGGTAAGGCCAAATTTTTCCCGTTCTCATTATGGACCGATATCGTGCGATATATATCGGCCATGTAGAGATGTATCGCCCAGTAAACGAGATGAAAATATCAACGAGATTAACATATTACAGTTTTTTTTTGGGAATTTATACCTATTAACCCGAGCTCTTTAATACTCGAACTCAATTATATAAATATCAGTGAATTCCCAATTTTTCATTTTCTTAAATCTAATTGATCGACGATTCAATACTTTACTTCTTCCTCTTTCTCTCTCCTCTCTTTCACTTGATCAAGTGATTGTATCGAAGAAACAAAGCCTTGCACTGTCTCTCTCCACTCCCAATGGCGACTTACTAGAGCTCTGGCTCCAACGATCATCCTGACAACCCTTTAATCAATCGATGATTCTACGCCTTCTTCTTCCCCTTCCTCTCTGTTCTCTCTCTCAATTGAGAGATTGCATCGAACACGCCACTACAGAGAGTCCCGTACCTTTCTCTCCTCCACTCCCAGCACTGAGGTTGCACCTTCCGCTATCCTTCTACATCCCTCATGCATTATCCGTGGAAGGCGGAGGCGAGTAAGGCCCTAGTGTGAGCACCCTCCCATTACTAGGAGCCCCAACTCGACAACCCACGAGCCCCGACAATGGTCCTTCTCCCTCACTCTTTTGCAAATAGTTCAGCTCTCCATCTATCTTTAAAGCAAAAAGCCCACTCCCTTTCTTGTGTAGACCCCCTCCTCTCTCAACTCTTGAGCAGATTTCCTTTCTCGAGCAAATTAGCCAGGTATACCCCAAACTTGTTTTTAAGTAGCTTAATATGTTTTATGTATATACTAACATGTATATTCTTTAAATACCTATATGACATCCGATATTTAGTACTATATCGAGATATATTGTCCGATATCCGGTATATGGTATCTAATTTTGTTAACCGATATTTGCCAGTATCCGATATTTAAAATACTAATTATAATCATGAGAGTGAAAGCAAAGTGGACGCACAATAACTGATTTAAATTTAGAAGGATAAAGATTGGTTAAATTTTAGTTATCAATTACTATTTGACTTGCTAGGATCTGAAATAGACAGGATTTGTTATAATTTATTACCTTCGTTTTTTAGTTAGTTTGTTAGATTTACTTGATTAATTTGTTTGTTAGTTTATTTATATTTGGATCTAGTCTTATTTAGTCATTATGCATATCCTATAAAAGGGCTAATGTACGAGCCCTTTAGGCAGCGTACGTGGAGTTTTGAATGAGCGATTAGTTTGTGAGACTCCGGTCTCTCATGCTACCCTCTCTTTCCTCTTTCCTCTTCTTTATCTACACTAAATAAACAACATATCAAACTATTAAAAAAAAATTGATGAATGAGAACAGATGCAAAAATAACACAAGGATGAAGGCGGCAACGTGAATGCATGAAATGAATAGTTTTTCTGGCATCAACAATAGCTGCGTCTAATATACAGAATGCCAAGATGACTACAGTATATGATACGACTACTGCAGAAATAAAGATCACTTTAAGATAACTTGGCATCATGGGACAACCAATATTACACACATGTGGAGCTAGAAAATCGCAGATGCTAGTGATAGATGCAACAAGTATCAACATGAGGGAAAGAGAGGCAATCAGATTGCACTAAATCAGTAGTTTTCTCTTGGCGTTATTGATGGCTGTAACACCAAGCAAAATATAGAAAAGGCTTCAGTAGCTGCAAATACATTCGAAACAAAAATTACATGAAAACTGGTCTATATTAAAATATCTGGTATGGAACTATATAGAACTCAATCCTTATACTATATTGTGCAAGCATCTATCAAAATTAAAACAGAGACAGGACGAAGCTACCCCTCAACATACCTTAGAATCTTAGAGCACACTAATCTGCAATCACCTTAAGTTTTGACACGCTGCATACAGATAAACTAAACAGCAGACTGCCAAACTCTTGGTCACCATCAAAACTAAAACATAGACAGAAGAAGCGACCCTTGGACATACATTAGAATCTTAGAGCACAGAAGCTGTAAATCAACCTTTAGTTTTAGGCACTGATACATGGATAAACTAACCAGTGGATTGACCAAACCCTACATCACTCAAGGCACAAGCTTGCCTCTGCCCTGAAGAGCCCCATGATTAACCATTTAAAGGTCTCCAGAAAACCCCACCCTTTCACTGAGAATAAGTGAACAGGAAATCCAGTCATCAACTATTTACCCACTTTTCATCATGTTGATATGCCAGCCAAGCAAACATTTGGATGGTCAGAAGCACAAAACAGCTTCAGTCTGGTTTGCTTGCCAGCTATCCTACATAAGGACCTCATTTATGGTCATAGGAGAATTTAAAAAAAATTAATAAATACTAGGACTGAGATATCTCTGATTGATCTAATCCCCACGAAAGGTTGAGCTTAATCTTCTTATGCCTACATCTGAAAAGAAAACTTTCAGGTTGCTGATCTTCTAGTGGTTGTATTGAGAGATCAAATGTCCAAAATTCTATCTAGTTTCTAAATAAAGTTCTCTCTCTTGTTGCTCTATTCAAGATCTCTTGGAGAGAGCGCACAGGTTTAGGAGTGGTGCAAGGGTTTGACGCTGCACAGGAAGAGACAGTGGAATGACATGAACTCAAGCAGGAAAATTGTTGGTACAAATCTGCAGAAAACAGAGTTTAAACTTTAAAGGTTTGAGCACCACGCAGGTTTCGAAGTGGTGCAAGGATTTGACACTGCACAGGAAGAGACAGTGGAATGACATTAACTCAAGCTGGAAAATTGTTGGTACAAATCTGCAGAAAACAGAGTTTAAACTTTAAAGGTTTGAGCACCACGCAAGGATCAGCTTTTGGGAGAGGATGTGAGATGAAAGAATGACTCATCACTGATAAATCTCGTGTTTAAGTTGCTTTTTTTCACTACTCCCCTGAACTACTCTAGCTCTTCGCACTTCATTACTTAAGCATATATGCTCCAGTAACACTTTAGCTTGGTATCACAGTATCATCTAAGCTACAAACATTTAAATCAACTGAACTGCAACTAAAAATTACTTAAACCGCATACTAATTTGCTTAGTTTGATTATCAACTCCATTCAACCTTCTCTATGGTTGCCTCCAAGGTATATTTGCTTTCAAAGTTCAAACAGTATGTATCCTGATGAAGATCATCCAGCATAGATATATGTCTACACAGGGTTATTCAACTGTTGGACCAGCATGCTATATGGAGCTTCTTACAAACATTGGACAATGTACAAGTAGGAACTCCTGAGATTTATGAGATAACTACAAAAAGGGATCATGCCAGAATGGATTGAAAAAAAAAAAAAAAAAAAAAAAAAAAAAAACATACCTTAAAACAGCATATACAATTAACCATAAATGAATTATACTGTGCATTGACTGAAGATGAATTTAACAGAGGAGGCATTTTTAACGGAAGAGGCATTTGGGAGAACCATTATGGTGTATGGGAGCCATAATCAACAACTTCATTCAGAACACTTCAGGTTTCTAAAAGTTCCTCACAAGCACACTGGTGACCCCATTAAGGCATCATTACAATCATGAGAATTTGCCTTTCTAAATGGACTTACATGTTGCATACAGCTTTAGGTTTCACAAAAAATGTTCCCGATCTCTGACAGTGAAAGCCCACCATCACCATTCAAGCCTTTTCCCAATAAAAATGGAGTTAACTACGCGGCTACGCCGCAAGGCTCCATGAAGACTTGACAATATTTAATGATCGGTTGTCATCTTAACATCAATTATCTTACAATTAGTACCTAATACCTGGTTGAAAACTACAGATATGACAGGGGTTAGTCATAGTCTAAAATGGCATGGTAACGTCAACCATATTCTTCTAAACTTGAGAAAATGTCTAGAAGAGAAAAGATGATGAGTTTGTTATGGAGAATCACATTCAATTCCAAGACACATGAAACAAAAAAGACCTGTAATCCTGCACCAACAGATACATATTTGGTAGAATTGCAGTGTTTGTTGTAAGAATCTACAAATGAGCCCTATTACGAAATATCTTCTGACAAAACTTGCAGCAAAAAGCAGTATATAAAGCAGAATTTGTATATAAAGCAGAATTTTGGGCTTAGGGCTAGTCAAGATACAAATTACAGCTGCAGCCAGAGCTACTGTTGCCCCAAATTCTTCAACCAAACATCTCCAAACATGAGCATGAATAATAAGGTTCTTAAACTAAATAATGAAGTAAGAAAAGGGAAAAAAAAAACTGAATCTTGTAGTTTACCAATATATGAATAAATATAAGATCCTGAACAAGCATTACAAACATTAAATTAAGAAACTTCACACATTCAAGGTAAAGGCATTAGTTTTTACATCGGTTGGGAAATGAAATATATCACACTCAGAAAATTATCATATCATCACTATATGGAAATATATATATTCTAAGGAATTATGGACCACGTGGGTTGGCATCGTTCTTCATTGATTTGTAACATTGAGAATTGATGTTTCAAGTTCTGTTTCACATAAGATACAAACTTGCAGTGCTTCATATGGCCCTCCATATTCGAACACTCAAAATTCACGAAAATAAACCTAGGTATTAGATACATGGTATGCATATTCATGAGCCTAAACTTAAGGACTATATGCCAATCAAATTGCTCCAAAATTTCTATTAACACATGAAATTGATAAAAACAAAAAAGTAGTAATATAATAAAATTCATTGTCTTAAATATACCCAATACATCCAATATATCATCCTGTATCATTTTTTGGGATCAACTAAAACATTACGTTTAAAAAAGTTAAAAATATTGCATCATAATGTTTTGTACGTAATCGGTCAATATTTCCTGTACACCAAATATATCCGATATATCACCCTGATATATTGACCGATATGATTCATTCTTACATCTGAGTTTTGAACTTAGAAATAGTGTAATAATCCTTATTTTTTTTTCATAATTAAATGAATAACAAATAAACATAATAATTTAAACTATTCATCTTCTCTCTTTTATAACATCCCAAATTCATTCATTTTTCTAACCTTTTAAATTCTATAACCCTCAAAACCTTTTAAATTCCATAACTCTCAAATCCTTTGAATTCCATAACTCCCTAAACCCTTCACATTCTATAACTCCTAAATCTAACACTATATAAACCCAACCTCTTTCCTAGATTCAATCTTACACTCATCCTCTTTAAAAAAAAAAAAAAAAAATCTCTCTCTCACTTTGTTGGAGCATCTCGTTGGACCGCTGCCGTTAGCCTCGCCAAAATTTTGACAAAAAAAACTCCTATATTCTTTCTTCCCTTACTCTACTATTTGAGATTAGTATTACTTCCTTAAATTTCTATTGCATTTATTTAATTGGACCTTAGGATTAGCTCACACCCTATCTAACGACCCTAATAAAAAATATCCACCATCTTATAGACCCAATAAGATGGATTCAAACCCATTTATTGATTTCAAATAGAATTTAGGATGATCCTACAATTTTAGACCAAAACATTGTCTATAAATCAATTAGGAGATTCTTCTAAAAAATAAATATAAAATAAAATAGGAAGGAAATAATTTATCATTTAAATGAAATCTTTATATGCTAAACTTATCCAATAAATCCAACAAACATAAAATCAAACAAAAAAATAACCACATAAGAGTTGAATTATATTAATATTTTTGTTAACATAGACTTCAAGATTAGTACTAATACAGTATATGTCCAGCTGAGCCCACCTTACACCTCCTATAAGCCTCTCTTGCCAAACAAATAAGATTATAGTTCGATGAGAATTAACCAATTCAAATGTTTACAAAATATGTAACTAACAACTTATTAGGACAACATTAGAATTTAATTTTCTACACTAATATTATTTAACTTTAAAATTAATACTAAGTGCTTTATGAAAATTAGAAATTCCCTAAAAATCACCTGAATTTATGATGAATAATTTTTAACAAATATATTATAATTTTATGTGAAGATTGCTTCGTGTGATTGCCAATTGGTAGACCTTCGCAAATCGAGGTGAGTTCTTTTTGCACTCACTAAACATGCTAATTTTTCTTATAAAAATATTACTTCAATTATATCATCTAAATTTGTTATTACAAATACTATTTCTTTATATTGTTAGAATTTAATTTGTAGAAGCTAAATGTGTTATTACAAGTGCAATCATTGACATATCTGTTATTTCTTTATGATATTAGAAATTAAATGATTACTTGTTAAATTACAGCATGTAGCTAGGTTTTTAATAAATCATGAAAAATGCTACAATCGTGGAAACATACTGTTTGTGATATCATTCTATATCGGTGTCTAGAAAAGTTTTGTATGCTGGTTCTCTAATTAAGGAACGTGCAATGCACGGAAAACCTCCCAACATTCATACACTGACATGGCCGATATCTGTATGATATCTCAAATCAGTAAATCCTTGATATAACCAATTGTGATTTATTGAATAAAATATAAAACGAATTCTATAAATTATGTTGTTAATAAATTAAGAAAAATCCAATTGAAATACAGGACCTGATATAATCAATATACTGTATTATACCTAAATGACACTGGGTTAGGGGAGAAACTGAATGATGGAAATATACTCTATTTCGGTTGTAAACTTGTTAAGTTGTACAACTGAATATTTCGCACACCATGGGTGCGTCATGATTTGCTGAATCATACCTGACTATAATTCATGTTTGCCTGACGGCAGGTCCGACTCAGCACCGGACAATCCTGTGACCATTTCCTGGGTCTGTACAGGAAACAATCGAAGCAGAGATATCCCATCAGTTAGCTTTTCCAATTATATGACATCCTAAATAAACTTACTATGATTGTGACCATACTAAAAGATACTTGCTTTAACCTGTCACTTAATATTATCGTTAATTATGGATTTAATGTTTTTCTAAGACTTGTATTATTACCATATTAGACATAATTATTACATCACATTTTTCTGTATTTATTGTGTTGGTCGCTATCTAACGACCTGGATATGCATGTCCAGTGACTGAGTTGAACCCTTTTGATCCTACCGCGGAAGACATTGAGTATTTTGCTGAAGTGACCGAAAATCAGTAGTTATCATGTACTTAGTTCGTATTAAATGCAGTCTTTTCATGTTTTTGAACCTATCATTCCTTAATGGATGCTATCTTAAGTTATCCAGTATCGTCTTTCTGTTTTCTTTATGTAATAGACTTCATGGATCAATGAATGTTAGTTTATTTATCTACATGTATTTATTCTTTGTGGCTGTGATATTATAATTGAGGCTTTAGCATATTCAAACTGAATATGTTGCCGGTACCTGCTACACGTGCTCGTATACCGTATATTGGAAGCGGGGCGTGACAGGTATTTTAGTGGTATCAGAGCCAGATTCAAAAATGAGTTGACCCAACGAGGTTGAGTTAACTTGGAATTGATCCTAAGCTTGAGATCACAGCCATATGAATAAATGTAGATATTAAAGACTTCATTACAATATCTCTTGATTCAAACTTCCTTTGATTCCATTTTTCCTTATCTTCTTCAGTACGATGGCACAAAATAATGAATCTGAATCGAACTCGAACACTAGCTCAATTAATGCCACAGAGATGTTGGGAGTACTTCGTGGAATGATGGAAGCACAACAACAAACTCAGATGATGCATACTGGAATTACGGCAGCATTAGAACAAATCAATGCGCCTCGACCACAACGAGTTGGGAACATTTCTGATTTTTGACGCCTTCATCCTGCAACTTTCTTTGGAACAGTTGGACCACTTTTAGCTGAACAGTGGTTAGCCGAGATGGAGGATCTTTTTACAGCTGCACGAATTCCTAAGGAGGATAAGGTTGATGTTGTGAAGATCCAGCTGACGGATGTAGCTAGAACCTGGTGGCAAGCTGAAGGAGACCGACTGGAACAACCAATCGTATGGAAAGATTTTACTAAGAGTTTTTACACAAGGTTCTTTCCAAAGGCAGCTCGAAGGGAGATGGAACAACAGTTCATCAATCTGAAACAAGGAGGAAAGTCTGTAGATGAATATGTAGCTGAATTTGTCCGTTTGAGCCGATTTGCACATACATGGTTGTTGATGAAGAAGATCGAGTTCATCGATTCCAGCAAGGTTTAAGATTGGACATCCAGAAATATTTGGTGTCTTCCAAACTTGAGACTTATGCTGATGTGATTGATGCTGCAAGAGGTGTAGAGCAAGTCATTAATAAGGAGAAGCGAGTTCAAACAATATCGAAGAGGTCTTTCAATCAAGTATCTGGAGGATCTATTTCCAAAATGGGTCCTACCGAGAAGCGACCTTCCATCCCTCATCCTCAAAAGCTCATATGCAATTTCTGTCAGAAACCTGATCATCTCAAGAAGGACTGCAGAGCTGCTAATGGACTATGTTTGGCCTGTAAATCGCTGAATATACTTTGATGAATTGTCCGAAGAGGAGAATTAATGAAGAAATGTCTCGACCTGCTATTCCCCCACAACAAAGGAATGCAGGACTCAATCAAGGCAGACAACCTCTTACTTCTCAAAAGAAAATGTTCCAGCAAGCTCTGAAAAATAAGGGAGTGGACCATGGTCAAAGTCAAGCTTTCAATCTCACTGCGGAACAGGCTGAAAATTCCAATGATGTGGTGACAGGTACAATTTTAGTACATGGTACACCAGCTTTTACACTATTTGATTCTGGAGCTTCGTATTGTTTCATTTCATCTGCTTTCGTATCCCTTCATGACATTCCATGTGATACTTTGACATCTAATTGGAACATTAATACGGGTAATGGAGCTATAATATCTAGTAAAGTGTGTAGACTATGTCCTGTGGTAATATGTAGAAGGGAGTTCTATGCCAATTTTCTTATAATCGAACCTAGTGGATTCGATGTTATACTTGGAATGGACTGGCTTAGTACTTTCCATGCAGTGATTGATTATCGAAAGAAAAGTGTCATATTTCGAATTCCAAATCACCCAGAATTTGAATTTCTTGAAGGTAGTAAGATACTAGAGTCAGCAAAATTTAGAGCTAGATCAACAAGTGAAATCTTCATCATGATGGACGAAAAAGATGAAGATATTCCGGTAGTGTCAGAATATCTTGATGTATTTGCAGATAAGTCTACTTGATTACCACCTGAGAGAGCAGTAGAATTTTCTATTGATCTTATTCCCAGTACGGCGCCTGTATCTAAAGCACCATACCGAATGGGACTAGTAGAATTGGCAGAAGTGAAACGTCAATTAACGGAGCTTGAAGATCAAGGATTCATTAGACCCAGCACCTCGCCGTGGGGAGCACCAATCTTACTCACGGGAAAGAAAGATGGGAGTAAGAGGCTTTGAATTGACTACCGAGGATTGAATCAAGTCACGATCAAGAACAAATATCCTTTGCATAGAATCGATGACTTGTTCGATCAACTCGGGGGAGCTAAAGTTTTTTCTAAGTTGGATCTCAAGTCAGGATATCATCAAGTAAGAGTCAAGAAGGAAGATATACAGAAGACTGATTTTCGAACTCGATATGGCCATTATGAATTTCTAGTAATGCCATTTGGAGTGACATACGCACCGGCTGTATTTATGAATTTGATGAACCAAGTGTTTGCTCTATACCTGGACAAATTCGTAGTTGTGTTCATCAATGATATTTTAGTATACTCCAAAAACGATGAAGAACATGCCGAACATTTGAGAATTGTGTTGGAGACTCTTCGAAAAGAGAAACTCTACGGCAAACTTAGTAAGTGCGAGTTTTGGCAGAAAAGTATATCTTTTCTGGGACATCATCTCTGGAGAAGGAATCTCGGTTGATTCGCGTAAGATCGAAGCAGTGAAAAACTGGCCTGTCCCGAAAAATGTGTCCGAAGTTAGGAGCTTTCTTGGATTGGCTGGTTACTATCGAAAATTTGTTCAAGATTTCTCAAAGATTGCAGGACCCTTGAATGAGAAGTTTGTGTGGCCAAGTGAATGTAATGAAGCTTTCGAAGAGTTGAAGATTCGACTTACTTCTACACCAATTTTGGCGATTCCAGATGGAACAGGTGGAATGGTTGTATTTAGTGACGCATCTGGAAGAGGACTAGGATGTGTGTTAATGCAACATGGGCGAGTGATTGCTTATACATCTCGTCAATTGAAGTCTCATGAGAAGAACTACCCAACGCATGATTTGGAGTTAGCAGCAGTAATTTTTACTTTAAAGATTTGGAGACACTACTTGCTTGGAGATCGTGTGGATATTTATACTGATTATAAGAGTCTTAAATATATTTTTACTCAGAAGGAGCTCAACATGAGGCAAAGAAGATGGTTAGAACTAATGGCAGACTATGACATCAACTTACAATACCATCCCGGTAAGATTAATATAGTTTCTGATGCTTTAAGTAGAAAACCAATGGCGATGTATCTTACCCAGCAAAAGAAGTTGCTCGAAGAGATGAGGAGGCTAGACTTAGAAGTTATCTTGCCAAAATCAAAAGTACAATTTATGGCCTTACAACTCTAATCATCATTAGTTGAGAAGATCAAAGAATGCCCGAAAGACGACCCCAAACTACAGAAATTTCGAAGTGAAGTTGAATCTGGACGGAGATCAGACTTAAACATTCATGCTGATGGATCATTTCGATTTAAGAACAAACTTTGTGTGCCAAAGGAAAATGTTCGAGAAGTTCTTTCGGAAGCTCATAGTTCAACATATTCAGTACATCCGGGAGGCACGAAGATGTACCAAGACTTGAAGCAACACTTTTGGTGGCACGGAATGAAGAAAGAAATTGCTCGATTTGTATCCAAATATTTGGTATGCCAACAGGTAAAGGCGGAACATCAGAGGTCACCGGGACTTTTGCAACCTTTGCCAATACCCAAATGGAAATGGGAGGAAATTACTATGGATTTCGTTACGGCCTTGCCGTGAAGTCCTAAGGGTAATAATGCTATATGGGTTATCGTGGATCGTCTCACAAAATCGGCTCATTTTATCCTATTTCGTGTTGGACAGTCGATGGAAACATTAGCAGAGAAATACATGCATGAGATTGTACGACTTCATGGTGTTCCAATCAGTATTGTATCATATAGAGATACTAGATTTAGATCTCATTTTTGGAAGAGTTTGCAAGAAAGTTTGGGATCTAAACTTAAATTTGCAGTGCTTATCATCCTCAAACTGACGGACAATTAGAGAGAACTATCCAAACTTTAGAGGATATGCTTAGAGCATGTATGCTAGATTTTGGTAGGTCTTGGAAAGATCACCTTCATCTTGTTGAATTTTCTTACAACAACAGCTATCAAGTAAGTATCAAGATGGCGCCATTTGAAGCATTATATAGAAAGAAATGTCGATCACCGGTTTATTGGGACGATATTGGAGAAAGAAAACTTTTGGGACCAGAGACTCAAACAGTGGATAAGGTCAATCTGATTCGTAAACACCTAAAGGCTGCTCAAGACAGGCAGAAGAAATGGGCGGATACTCATCAAAGATTTTTGAAATTTCAAGTTGGAGATATAGTATTCTTGAAAATATCACCATCTAAAGGTGTTATTCGATTCGGTTCACGAGGAAAGCTTAGCCCAAGATTTATTGGTCCTTTTGACATTGTGGAGAGAGTTGGAAAAGTATCATATCGTCTAGCACTTCCCCCATCCTTAGAAGGTGTTCATAATGTGTTTCATATATCCCAACTCAAACGCTATGTTCAGGACGAGAATCATATATTAGATTGTTCAGAGTTAGAGCTCAGACCAGACCTCTCCTATCAAGAACAACCAGTAGCTATCATCGAGCGACGAGAGAAAGTTTTGAAGAGCAAAGTCATTCCCCTCGTTCTAGTTTGGTGGAATTATCGATCACCTAAAGAAGCAACCTGGGAACGGGAAGACGATATCCATGAACAGTATCCGCACCTTTTTTCTTAAGACTTCTGGTATTGTTCTATCTCTTATTTAATTTCAAGGACGAAATTATTTTTCTAAGAGGGATAGAATGTAATAATCCTTATTTTTTTTCATAATTAAATGAATAACAAATAAACATAATAATTTAAACTATTCATCTCCTCTCTTTTATAACATCCCAAATTCATTCATTTTTCTAACCTTTTAAATTCTATAACTCTCAAAACCTTTTAAATTCCATAACCCTCAAATCCTTTGAATTCCATAACTCCCTAAACCCTTCATATTCTATAACTCATAAATCTAACACTATATAAACCCAACCTCTTTCCTAGATTCAATCTTACACTCATCCTCTTAAAAATAAAAAAATCTCACTTTGTTGGAGCGTCTCGTCGGACCGCTGTCGTTAGCCTCGCCGAAGTTTTGACAAGGGAACTCCTATATTCTTTCTTCCCTTACTCTACTATTTGAGGTTGGTATTACTTTCTTAAATTTCTATTGCATTTATTTAATTGGACCCTAAGATTAGCTCACACCCTATCTAACGACCCTAATAAAAGATATCCACCATCTTATAGACCCAATAAGATGGATTCAAACCCATTTATTGATTTCAAATAGAATTTAGGGTGATCCTACAATTTTAGACCAAAATATTGTCTATAAATCAATTAGGAGATTCTTCTCAAAAATAAATATAAAATAAAATAGGAAGGAAATAATTTATCATTTAAATGAAATATTTATATGCTAAACTTATCCAATAAATCCAACAAACATAAAATCAAACAAAAAAATAACCACATAAGAGTTGAATTATATTAATATTTTTGTTAACATAGACTTCAAGATTAGTACTAATACAGCATATGTCCAGCTGAGCCCACCTTACACCTCCTATAAGCCTCTCTTGCCAAACAAATAAGATTATAATTCGATGAGAATTAACCAATTCAAATGTTTACAAAATATGTAACTAACAACTTATTAGGACAATATTAGAAGTTAATTTTCTACACTAATATTATTTAACTTTAAAATTAATACTAAGTGCTTTATGAAAATTAGAAATTTCCTAAAAATCACCTGAATTTATGATGAATAATTTTTAACAAATATATTATAATTTTATGTGTAGATTGCCTCGTGTGATTGCCAATTGGTAGACCTTCGCAAATCGAGATGAGTTCTTTTTGGACTCACTAAACATGCTAATTTTTCTTATAAAAATATTACTTCAATTATATCATCTAAATTTGTTATTACAAATACTATTTCTTTATATTGTTAGAATTTAATTTGTAGAAGCTAAATGTGTTATTACAAGTGCAATCATTGACATATCTGTTGTTTCTTTATGATGTTAGAAATTAAATAATTACTTGTTAAATTACAGCATATAGCTAGGTTTTTAATAAATCATGAAAAAGGCTATAATCGTGGAAACATACTGTTTGTGATATCATTTTATATCGGGGTCTAGAAAAGTTTTGTATGTTGGTTCTCTAATTAAGGAACGTGCAATGCACGGAAAACCTCCCAGCATTCATACACTGGCCTGGTCGATATCTGTATGATATCTCAAATCAGTAAATCCTTGATATAACCAATTGTGATTTATTGAATAAAATATAAAACAGATTCTATAAATTATGTTGTTAATAAATTAAGAAAAATCCAATTGAAATATTGTACCTGATATAATCAATATACTGTACTATACCTAAATGACACTGGGTTGTGGGAGAAACTGAATGATGGAAATATACTCTATTTCGGTTGTAAACTTGTTAAGTTGTACAACTGAATATTTCGCACACCATGGGTGCGTCATGATTTGCTGAATCATACTTGACTATAATTCCTGTTTGCCTGACGGCAGGTCCGACTCAGCACCGGACAATCCTGTGACCATTTCCTGGGTCTGTACAGGAAACAATCGAAGCAGAGATATCCCATCAGTTAGCTTTTCCAATTATATGACATCCTAAATAAACTTACTATGATTGTGACCATACTAAAAGATACTTGCTTTAACCTGTCACTTAATATTATCGTTAATTATGGATTTAATGTTTTTCTAAGACTTGTATTATTACCATATTAGACATAATTATTACATCACATTTTTCTGTATTTATTGTGTTGGTCGCTATATAACGACCTGGATATGCATGTCCAGTGACTGAGTTGAACCCTTTTGATCCTACTGCAGAAGACATTGAGTATTTTGCTGAAGTGACCGAAAATCAGTAGTTATCATGTACTTAGTTTATATTAAATGCAGTCTTTTCATGTTTTTGAACCTATCATTCCTTAATGGATGTTATTTTAAGTTATTCAGTATCGTCCTTCTGTTTTCTTTATGTAATAGACTTCATGGATCAATGAATATCAGTTTATTTATCTACGTGTATTTATTCTTTGTGGCTGTGATATTATAATTGAGGCTTTAGCATATTCAAACTGAATATGTTGTCGGTACCTGCTACACGTGCTCGTATACCGTATATTGGGAGCGGGGCGTGACAAATAGAATTGGTGTTGATATCCAATATCATTCCAATATATAAAGGAAAATCTAAATTCTTTTACTTCTGCTTAAATCAATCAGATTTTTAAATTGTTCAATAGAAACTGGAGAGCTAGACATGCCAGGAGTTACAAATATAGGAGATCCATATTACGGAGCATATTTAAGTACTACTTAAGATTTTAAAGTTTCTCCAAAATTCTCTTCTTTCACTTCTTTTATTATTCTTCCATTTCTCCATATTGCGGAGCATATTTAGGTACTATTATTATTGTTACTTCTTTTATTATTCTTGCTATTACTATTACTGCTATCAATCTTCCTTAATTGCTATCCTTCTCGTGCCTGAATCTCAATTATTTTTATAATCTATGCTTTCAATTTTAGTTGAAACTGTTTTATAGTTTTTTTTTTGTTTTTGTTATGCTTGTATACATGAACATGTTTATCTATATATATATATATATATATATATATATATATATATATATGAGTAAACGGAAAATTCACCGGCAGTGAAGGGACTTCTTTTGCCGTCGCTTAGGTGGTCCAATAAAATTATTACATGTGGCACCACTCAAAAGGCAGTTAAGGAAATTCATTTATTTGTTACCTTGAATGATGCCACGTGTAATAATTTTATTGGGCCACCTAAGCAGCAGTGAAGAAACTCCCTTCACTGCCGGTGTATTTCCCGTTTCCTATATATATATATATATATATATATATATTGTAATAACCCTTCATCTTTTATAGCTAAAAATAATTTTAAAAAAATAAACAAATAATAAATATAATATTTCATTTTTTTCTTTAACTCTTACACTTTTCATTTTCTTTAACCTCCTAAACCTTTCATCTTCTCCAACTCCAAACTATTCATCTTCTTCATTATTTAAACCATGAAACTCCATATTTAATTCTGAAAATTAAACTTTTTAATTAACTAAAACTTTTCATCTTTTGTAACTCTCAATCCTTTCAACTCTTGAAACCTCCCAAACCTTTCACCTTCTAAACTCCCATCCTTAACTCTAAAATTAAAATCTCTAAATTAAATTAAAACCTTTCATATTCTCAACTCATTACTTATTCATTTCTCTAACTCCCATCCTTTCATTTTCTCCATAAATTATCTACATTAAATCTCCAATTTAATTTTATAACTCCTCAAACCTTTTAGATTCTATAACTCTCTAAACCCTTCACATTCTGTAACTCCTAAATCCAATCCTATATAAACCCCTAACTCAAAACACATTCCACTCATTCTAAAAATCATCCTCTAACATTCTCATCTCACTGGAGCCACCTTCAAAACCACCGCAAGAGCCACCGCCAGAGCTACCACCACTTCACCGGAGCAAGATTACTCCATTGAGCGACATCGGGCAACAAAATCCAGGTGAGTTCTTTTTGGACTCACTAAACATGCTAATTTTTCTTATAGAAATATTACTTCAATTATATCATCTAAATTTGTTATTACAAATACTATTTCTTTATATTGTTAGAATTTAATTTGTAGAAACTAAATGTGTTATTACAAGTGCAATCATTGACATATCTGTTATTTCTTTATGATGTTAAAAATTAAATGATTACTTGTTAAATTACATCATGTAGTTAGGTTTTTAATAAATCATGAAAAAGGCTATAATCGTGGAAACATACTGTTTGTGATATCATTCTATATCGGTGTCTAGAAAAGTTTTGTATGTTGGTTCTCTAATTAAGGAACGTGCAATGCACGGAAAACCTCCCAGCATTCATACACTGGCCTGGCCGATATCTGTATGATATCTCAAATCAGTAAATCCTTGATATAACCAATTGTGATTTATTGAATAAAATATAAAACGGATTCTATAAATTATGTTGTTAACAAATTAACAAAATCTAATTGAAATATTGTACCCGAAATTCAATATACAAGTTATGAAAACCAAAATTTAGACATGCATGTACTATACTTAAATAACACTGGGTTGGGGGAGAAACTGAATGATGGAAATATACTCTGTTTCGGTTGTAAACTTGTTAAGTTGTACAACTGAATATTTCGCACACCATGGGTGCGTGATGATTTGCTGGATCATACCTGACTATAATTCCTGTTTGCCTGACGGCAGGTCCGACTCAGCACCGGACAATCCTGTGACCATTTCCTGGGTCTGTACAGGAAACAATCGAAACAGTTATATCCCATCAGTTAGCTTTTCCAATTACATGACATTTTAGACAAAAATACTCCTGTTATAGAGTTGACTTTATTAAAATGAAATTAAGATAACCTAAGTCAATTGACATCATTATTACAGACATTTTATTACATATTTTCTAAAATTTGTTTGGACATAACTGCTATATTATTCTTTCTGCGTATTTTTATTTTGGTCGCAATCTGACGACCTGGGTGTGCATGCCCAGATTGACCGATGGACACGCCATAACTGACGCAGAATTTGGTGCACTTTAAAGATCTGATTGAAGCTCAATAACGGTCTTTTTTATTTAGTTTTATTGTATTTTATTTCAACTGTATCTAAATTTCATTTCAATAAATGAAAAGTCAAACTTTTATTGAATTTTTCTATCGTAATTACTGAGTATTATTGTGGCAAATTTATTGAGGCTTTAGCATATTCAAACTGAATATGTTGCCGGTACCTGTTACACGTACTCGTATACCGTATATTGGGAGCGGGGCGTGACATATATATATATATATATATATATATATATATATATATATATATATAATGTCACATTAGGTAGGTAGATGAAATTAAACCACCATTAAGATATCAAAGAACATATTCATTAACATGAATATAGAATGTTTGATATGAAAGTCCGATATGACCTCGTATTCCCGATATATAGTCCAATATCTGCTATCCAATATGAAAAGAACTCATGCAATATGATCCAATATTTATTTAGAACCACGATGACATTGCCGATCAAGTTCTTCTTATTGCCTCATCGTCAAGATTCTGGTTGGACAGATTAGAAATAACTAAAGGCACAGGATAAAATCAAATTAAAGAATTATTCTTCGGCTACAATAAAGTGAAATTCTCTGAAATTCGATTTTATGGATTTAACTTTTGTCAACAGGATCAGCTAGGAGAGGTTTATGTAGGGTAAACTGCTGGTGAATAACTTGTCACATGATTCTAGAACTTCAAATGTTGCAAAGAACAAGACAAGTAAAATATCAGACAAGTAAATCAAGCATTCAGGTTCTACATAATATGTCAGACAAGTAATGAGAAACTAACAAGACACAAGTCAAATACATTTATAAAACAGAATATGAACAATTTTTTAATATCAGTTCGAATCATCACTTGAGAAACTGAGCTCACAATATATGATGATGAAAAATTAGAGGAATCTAATGCACAAAACAACAAATGTAGACAGTTTATTTCTTTATGCATAACTGCAACATTATTCCACACTAATACTACAATTATCTAAACCCAAATAAGAGCAGCAATAACTAATGCACCAATCATAATCAGCAATGCCTTCAAATAGTTATCCTGTTGCTGACCTTGATGCACGTGTCGAGGGAACCCATGGGCATGGGCATGGGCATGGGCATGGGCATGTGCACCATGGAATGGATGTGCATACCCATAGGGGAAACCAGCAGTTTGCGCATAAGCACTTGCATCCGGAAACCCGTGCACTTGGAAGTTCAATAACGGGAATAGACCACCAATAGCAGCAGAGAAAGTGAAGTTCCCGAACCTCGTGCTGGCAAATGGAGCAACACCCATAAACCATGGGTTCACATGAGGAAAATGGTTAGCTTCAGGAGGAGGCGGCGGCGCAGTTGCCGGTCTCTGCCCAGCGGGGCGATGGGGGATGTTAACGCCCGGCACTGTTTTGGATCTCGGATCAGTGGAAGTCTTTCCTCGGCCATAAAGAGGAACCAGTTTCTCTTCCTCAATAATGGCTTTGCATACGGGACATTCCCATGAATGGGCATGGACATGGAGCCACTGGTAAAGGCACGGCCAGCAGAAAAGATGCCCGCAAAGGGTAACAATTGGGTCTTGAGCCAATTCTAAGCATATGTTGCATTCAAAATCACCAGCATCACTGTTACTGTTGCCACTGCCACTGCTACTTCCATATTGGAAAGAGCTTTGGTTTCCAAAGCTCGATGATTCTGAAAATTCCCTAGCCATCAATTAACCCTATATTCCACTGCCTGCAATCATATTTCATATTTAATAGGTTATCAGTTGGAAGCCAATACTCAATCACTTTATAGGACAATAATGCCCAAATAAAAAGAAATGATCGAATCAACTGACAACAAAGATCAAATCTTTAGTACCAATTAATCATTAACTAAAAGTCAAAGATCAAAGGCATTTCTTCTTGCTCAATAAAGCATCTAAATTAAATCAACTAATTAATAAAAAAAAGACAAAACCCTAGCATCTACCAAATCATTATAGCTACTGATGAATCTCAGTACTACAAATCCATGGAGCTGGCAAAATCATCAACCAATCAATCCCCCAACTTGAAGTAGTTAAAAAAGGGCCTGGATCTAGGGCTTTGAACGAGTAAATTAAAACCCTAACACGAAAAGTAAAGTAAAACAGCCCTAATCGCATAGTAGAAGTTGGAGGAGAATAGCACCTGGCACTGGGAGGGGAAAGATTCGCCGAATTTTTCACCGGAGACGATCGGTGACTTGTATTGGTAGATATTGACGATCGATTCGATTTTGGTGCGATGAGAAAAAATAAAATGACGAAGGGAAACAAAAGGGTGTGAGTTTGGTGGTCAATAGAAGATTCCGGAAGAAACCTGACGGCTTCTCCGTTCTTTCGCACTTCTCTCGTGATGATATTCTTCGCCCCTTGTTGGAGTTTGATATCGTCACGCTGCTTTTATGGGCGACTTGGACCGGGGCTGTGATTAGGGGCCTATTTCTGGAGGCCACAAAAAGGGCCATAAACTGAGTTTATTTAAACAGCCAACGAAACTAGTTAGTTAACACGCATTTTCTTTTTGTATTTGATGATAAAGCATTAAACCAAAATTAAATTCGTATTGTGTTGGCCCAATTCTTGTTGTAAGTTTCGGAGTGGACAACTTCCGGCCCAATTCCAAATTTCTACTTAGCATCGAAAATAAATTCGTATTGTGTTTGCCCAATTCGTGTTTAGGACTGGACATCTTCCGGCCCAATTCCAAATTTCTACTTCCCCTGTGTGATTTTTTTATTTTTTTATTTTTGGCTAATAGCATCAAAAATAAATTCTTATTGTGTTGGCCCAATTCGTGTTTAGGACTGGACAACTTCCGGCCCAATTCCAAATTTCTACTTCCCTGTGTGAATTTTTTTTTTTAATTTATATATATATATATATATATATATATATATATATATATATATATATATATATATATATATAGACACACACACACTTAGGACTGAGTTTTACATAGTTACTAGTTTCAAATGTTGAAATAACACGTTATGAAATCAGTTGCATTGCATTATGATACATAATGTAGACATAGCATTATTTAACAGTAAAAAATAACCTCATGCATCGTAACAATGCGTTTTTTACATTATAATACATTTTTTCTACTATTAATTTTAGCAATTATTGGAGTGCTACTAATTATTTATTTTTATTATAGTTGATTGTTACAATTTTTTAACTTGATTATTTGTTATTTACTTGTTTGCTTTATCTGTTGAATTATTGGCTTACTAATTTGGGATTACTTTCTTTTTCATTGTTGTATTTTCTCTTTGATTGCTAGAATTTCTTATTTACCGTGGATTCAATTGAACTCTCAGCTGAACTAAAATAAAAAATTATAAATAAGAAGAATTTAGTGATATAAAATATAAAATATAACTTGCAGTATTGGTGATAAATGGAACTAAGATAAATGAATTTGAAATCTTGTTTTATTTTTGATGAAGTTGAGAAATTAATATAATTTATGATGATAAATAAGAAAATTATAAAAACTTTATATGGCATCTATTTCATGTAGAATGTTTTAATATATTTTTAGATTTTTAAGTTTATATTTCAACTTATAAAATTATTACATATTTTTAATATTTTTATTAAACAAATAGAAAATTATATAGTCCATATACGACATATGCAATATAATCATAATGGAGTCAACATATGTTACTGCTATCACTATTTTAAAGGTTGACTAGTGTTTAAGAAATGTGTTTCTTTCTTTCCTTTGAAAAGAACTTGCACATGAGCAAGTCTTAACTTTTACCTTAGGAGTTGGATACTGTGATGAAAATAAAACATATTTATAATCAATATTAATATATATTTAGAAGCTTCTTCCGTATGCATGGCTGCATGTCATAAATTTAGAACTCAGACCACATATGTAGCTTTCTCCCTTTCCCTTTTTCTTTCCTAAATAACATCTCAATCCAATTTTTAGTCCAAATCCTTCTGTCACGTTAACGCTCAGTTTACAAGTCTTATGGGTTATTTGTGCGGACGTTCATGACAGGACTGGTACACACTATGACAGATATTCCAAAAATGAAGAGGACTGTGAAGGAAGTTTGTAGCCACGTCATGACAACGTATCTCTCGGGGGGGGAGAGTGGACTTGATAATTTGACCACTACTTACCAGAGGGCAAGATTGATTAGTCACAGCCATGCACGAGCTCCAGTTGTTTTGGGATAGCTTACTTTTGTGTTATATGCAATGTAGGCATATTCTATTAAGTAGCTTTAATAGGACGCGGAGAGATAAATTTCACTGTTTTTAGTTTTAAAAAAAAAAAAAAAAGCACTCGGTTTACAGGTGAGCTAGATCTTAGTAAACTATGTTGCTACTTAGAGGGACATTCATGTGTATTTCTTTTGATATAAGACATCATTCCTCAGTTGAATCAGTAAGTTCCAATAGAGAAGAGCCCCTCATTGCCTCCTCATTGATGATTCAGTGTGCACACTTACGTGCTTCCTTCCAAGTGTGTTGAATGAGATCTTGTTCCATCTTTGCCTCCTCGTTAATGATTCAGAGCGCACACACTTATTTGCTTCCCTCCAAATGTACCATTTATGCATGATCTATCTCTTTAACAGCTCTGAGTTAGAGTATCCATCGAAATTAATTTTGAACCAACATCCGGATGGTTTCTCACGTTGTAGAGAAGAGAAGGCAACGAGAAAGCTAATTACAATTAGTAAACTAATTGTCAAGTTTAGCGTTAAGTATCTTCATCAATAAATGAGGAAGACCGTTGTTAGGAAAGTTGCAAACAGGTCAAAAGTCTCGTATGTAGACGACAAGGAATGTGAAGTTAGATCACTTGTCTTGAAGAAAATGAGCCCTAGGGTCCAAATTCAATTTGTGGCCGGGGGGGTGGGGGTTGGGGCAAAAAAAGACAATATCTTCCAAAATTTTCACACTATTGTTGACGTAGGCTACATTGTTTGAACAACCATAGCAATCTCATTCGGCTATGTCAATTCGTATGCGAGTGTACTCCAATCTTGCTGCCTGCTATTGACAGGTATGAATATGCTTGCTACAGGAACCTATTCTGTACTGGAAGCACGCATAGATCCATGCCGACACTTGGAGTTGCAAATAGGGTATGGGAAGGATGCAGGAAGCAGTACGGAGGCAAAGGATATGGGTACAGGTAGCAAATGGATAAGGATTAGGGACAACTAGCAAGTGAATAGGGAAGGAGCCTAATTAATTTTATATAATCAATGTAATTGTTAAAGTAATACTCACAGGGAAGAAGCCTAATTAATTTTATGTAATCAATGTAATTGCTAAAGTAATACTCAGTAGTAGTAACAACTAGGGATGGTAATGGCCAATGAGTCTTAGTTCAAGTAGCACCATCCCTTTCCAATTTGCGAAAGGTTCTAAGTTTGATTCTCGATAGAGACTCAATTTAGGTAATATTACCAAAAATAGGTGTGTGTATGTGTGTTTGACTAGCAAAAAAAAAAAAAAAAAAAAACCTAGGAATGGTAATGGATGCGTCCACGGATGAAATTTTAGTCCGTCTTAGTAACAACTCTCATAAAGGGAGTCTTTATGTATAATATGAACACTTGGTTTCATTATATTTTATTAATGAAACACTAGGGGACTATAACCCACCATTATCCTAAAAAACTATAATAATCTCAATAATGTAAGTAGGAGACCACCTCCACAACTTCCATGCTAGAAGAAAAAGATTATGAGATTTCTAAACGCAGTAAACTTAAATTACAACGAAAGTGAACAAAAGAAAAAGAGAACAAACGAGAGGATTTATATGTATATCGCTCTCTTTTACAATGTAAACGTTGGATCTGTGTGGCGATGTGCTCTATCAAGTAGCTCTTTTGTACGATCTGACGTCGATGGTCTTCTTGCTCTTGATGAAGAAGATGCCGGCTGACTTTGGATGATCTTCTCTGGTCTTGATTCGTTCAAATCTCTCACGCGTAACTCGAACTTCTCCAAAACTTCAGAAAAAGATCTTTCTTAAAGATTGATGATCATCTATGCATTGATCTATTATTGATTGATCCTCCCTAAAGTCTCTTCAAAGAGAGTATTTATAGACTTCAGTGGTTATGAGAGTTTCCATAGGAATATGAATAAAGATTTCCATAGGAATAGGAATAGAAGGTTTTTGTATTCATCAAGGATTCTAATCAAATATTTAATATTGATTTAAATCTCTTTATTTGGAATTCTGATTGGACTCAATTTGGGTATTGAATAAGCTCAAATCTCAATCACAATCAATTTAGGATTCTGATTGGACTCAATTTGGATATTGCATAAGCCTAAATCTCAATCACAATCAGTTTAGAATTCTAATGAAATCTGCTCACGCGGAGTTAACGCGGAGCTAAATTCATCAGAACGTGGAGCTATGGATTAGCTCCGCGTTTTGCTCAAACGCGAGAATAAAAATAGCCAAACGCGGAGCTACGGAGTTAGCTCAGCGTTCTGTGTGGAAAATTCCTTTTTATTTAGAAATTTTTACTGCCAACAGAACCCCCTCCAAAGTTTTCAAAATGGCTTAAAACTTAGCAAATTTTGAAATACTTTGGATATTCAATTTTGTGATCAGGTTAAGATCAAGAAATTCGATAGAGGTGGTTAATCGCACATGTCTGACATTTTGATGGAGGCGGTTCAAGGCTCTCATGCGTAACTTGAACTGCACACTCCAAAATGATCGGGTCATGATCATCAGATTTCGGCAGAGGCGCCTAATTGCACATGCCTAGAGTTTGGTAGAGACGGTTCAAGGCTCTCTCGCGTAACTTAAACTATATCTCACTGTCAGAGGTAGGAGCTTAATATGACAGGTTTTATGGGATTTTTAGCAAACCCCTAGTTATCAACGGATTTGATTAGTCTTTACCAATCGCCATTTGCGTTGGGCTAGCCATGCTATTCCCCTCAGCATGGTGAGTTGTCGAGAAATTGATTTCCTCTCCCATTTGTCTTTAACAGCATTGGGTAGTTAATTTCATACTTTTACCCCCAGTATGATAGAATTGGTGAGGAATTTGATCTCCTCTTCCCGCCGCTTTAACAGCATTGGGCAAAAATTTTTATTTATAGCACTCAATTAGCCATTCTAATGCTGTTGAGAATAGCATAAGCATGATATTTATCATCGTCAATATTTTCGGCATCCCCAGCCAAATCCGGCTACTAGCCAATAAGGATGACTTTGTCACAGCTGTGGTTCGGAACGTACCTAAGGGACTAACTTGCAAGTGCGGGTTGCCCGTGCTTGGTGTCGATATTGACTTTCCTACTGGTACAGGGATCGCTCTGGCATGGAACTCATTGGTTCCTACTACTAAAATTGTCATATTTACAGAAACTTTCTTCTGTTCCTCTTTAAGTGTGAGAACTCCGGCTTCTATCAATGCCTGAATTCGGTTCTTAAGAGGATAACAATCCTTAGTTGGGTGCCCGACCTTCCGATGGTACAGGCAATAGTTAGGGTCGTTGGTTTTACCAACGTCTTCCGGTTTTCCATTTTCCGAAAGTTTTAGCAAGCCCTTTCTGAGGAGGAGATGGAATAGAGTACCAGTCTGCTCAGTCTTGAATGTATAAATTTTATCTTGTCGGAGCTTATTTTGACATGCACCTCTCGGATTCTGAGGTCTTAGTTTCGGATCTGCAACTGACACCATCACAGCCTTCCCTTTATTTTTAGGATTCTGTGGATATGGCATGTTGTTTATAGAGTTTCTCGTGCTACGAGATTCCTCAATCCGGTGAATTATATCTTCCGCCTGCTCTCCCTGCTTTAACAAGTCTTTCCAATTCTTAGACTCTACAGCTCCCACAGCACGCCAGTCCTGAAATTATGCTTACAGGTTTCCACTAGGGTTTCCTGAGTCATACCGTGTCGACAATACACGGACTTTTTCCTGAAGCGTTCAATAAAACTTTTGATCGTTTCTTCTTCCTCTTGTTTCGTCGCAAGGAGGGAATGAACAGATATTTCGGTATCATCCTCAAAGAAACGCGCCAAAAACTGCTTCTTGACATTATACCAAGTATTTATGGTTCCCGGGGGCAACTACATAAACCATGTAAAGGCAGGCCCTCGCAGGGTGCTCGCAAATACTTTAGTCATTACAGGATCATTTCCCATCAGATGACCTGCTTGCGATAAGAAGTAAAAGATGTGCTGACTGGGAGATCCTTTCCCGTCATATGACTCCAATTTGAGGGGTTTATATTTTTCTGGATAAGGAGGAAAGTCCTACTCAAGCGGATATGCCCTTGAAACCCCCGATTCCTTCAGTTTCTTCTTGTGCATCAAGGCATCAAGTTGGCTTTGCAATTTCTCGATCTTTTCTCCATGAGGATCATGGAAAGAGTATTTGTCATCATTCTCCTGTGTCGAATAAGCCTTTTCTTCTTTAGTTTCTTCATTTGTTTTAGGTGGTGGTTCCGAAGAAGTTTTAGCCTTATCATCGGCTATTTTCTGGGTATTTTCGACCACTTTTAGAAGCATTAGTTTGAGGTCATTAATGGCTTTTTGCTGACCTCGAATCATCTGCTCTTGAATTTCTATCCTCTGGTCAATATCATCTCACCTGTCTACCACGTGCGAGTGTGATTTCAGTGATCGGGAGGATGCACAAGATTGTATGGAAGCTATGGCTGAATTGTCGCTGTCATTATCATAAGAATCTTTTGCAAGTTTCTTGTATTTTCGAGGAGCGACAGCGCCTGATTTGAGCCGGGTGAAATGATGAGGTTCTTTATCATCTGTATCTGACTCATATTCTTTCTCCATAATCTTTTTACCTTTGCCGATTATATTTGAGGTCACTGCGTTTAATTCTTTTTCTTTAATTTTGTATCTCAAATCATTCTTTCTCCTCTTTGGAGTACCTTGACGAGACTCAGTTATTCTGTTAAATATAGATACTCTCTTCTTAGTACAACATCAATTATCCAATACAGTAGATATGGCTGTTATGAGCTAATCACAATGACATGTTGAGTGTGGCTGAGTTTGAGTCATATTTCTCATTTTTGTCAAGTAATTTCTGAGATTGGTGACCTTGGATGACGAAGAATCGTGGGGGCCACCTGGTTGTTGAGAGGGTCTAGGAACCCACTGAAACTTCTTGAGATCACTGAAGTCCAGTTCTGGTCCGTTAATGTGACGATCAGCCCTGATTCTGTAGTCGGGTTGATCTACGCGGAGCTGAGAGATAGCTTCGCGTTTTGGAACGCAGGTCTGAGAAATAACTCCGCTTTTTGCGTCGCAGGCCTGAAGAATAGCTCTGTATTTTGCTACGCTAGCCTCGCGTTTTACGCTGGCTTGGTGTTTCTTCAGAAGTTTATCTTCTAGAATCTTAGCTCCGCGTGGAAGAAAATTCCTGCACGCTGGCTTACTTTTGTGATTAACACAGGTCACAATTTCGCGTCTAGCGCGATTTTTACGATTAACGATAATTTGCCAATCGTCTTCGCGATTTACGCGGAGCTGGGGAACCTTGCGTTTATCGCAAGTACTACTGGCTTCGCGTTTATCGCTAAGCTCAGTATTAGCCTCGCGTGGAGAATCACACACTGGCTGTGAGGAAATTTTATCCTCGCGTTTATCGCGAGTGTGAAAAATCATGCGTTTCTCGCAAGTTGTGCTGGCTTCGCGTTTATCGCTAAGTCCAGTAATAGCCTCGCGTGGAGAATCGCACGCTGGCTGTAAGAAATTTTTATCCTCGCGTTTATCGCGAGTGTAAAAAATCTTGCGTTTCTCGCAAGTTGTGCTGGCTTTGCGTTCATCGCTAAGTCCAGTAATAGCCTCGCGTGGAGAATCTCACGCTCTGTAAGGAATTTTTATCCTCGCGTTTCTCGCGAGTGTCAAAAATTTTGCGTTTGTCGCAAGTTGTGCTGGCTTTGCGTTCATCGCTAAGTCCAGTAATAGCCTCGCATGGAGAATCGCACGCTGACTGTAAGGAATTTTTATCCTCGCGTTTCTCACGAGTGTTAGAAATTTTGCGATTAACGCAAATCTTACTGGCTTCGCGTTTCTCGCTAAGCTCAGTAATAGCCTCGCGTGGAGAATCATACGCTGGCTGTAAGGAATTTTTATCCTCGCGTTTCTCTCGAGTGTCAGAAATTTTGCGATTAACGCAAATCTTACTGGCTTCGCGTTTCTCGCTAAGCTCAGTAATAGCCTCACGTGGAGAATCATACGCTGGCTTTTCCTTGCGATCAACGCAAGTTGCAACTTCGCGTTTAACGCGATAATGATTGGTCTCACGATTAGCACGAGCTAGTTTGCGAGGGACCATAGTCTCGCGTTTTATGAAGTTAGCCTCGCGTCCAAGGCGGGCTTTGAGGGCTTTTCGCCTTGCTCTTCGATTTCTATTTCGGAGTTAGGTTCTGGTCAATCCAGTTCCCAGGCCTTCTTCGGCAGTAGAGAGGCCATCTTCCGCTAGGATTTCCTGTCCAAACACCGGCTCTATGGTCGCGGTCTCCAAGGATCCTCGTTCATCGGTGGATACCTTTTTACCCGTTGCTCGGGTATTGGAGCGCACGTGACGATAGTGTCGTGTCTCATTCAGATTACCTGATTCAGAGGAGAGGTACTCCTCGTACTTTTGCTGGTCAATTTCAACGACCAACATATCTACGTCGGATCTGATCCTCTCGACATCAGATTGCGCCACAATCTCTTCTCTAGTGAAAGAGACGTCTCCCACTGTGGTCGCCAGTTTGTTCGCAGCAGAAATTCCTTGCCTTCCTTCCATTGAATTAAGTTAAATTACAACGAAAGTGAACAAAAGAAAAAGAGAACAAACGAGAGGATTTATATGTATATCGCTCTCTTTTACAATGTAAACGTGGGATCTGTGTGGCAATGGCGTGGGATCTGTGTGGCGATGGGATCTATCAAGTAGCTCTTTTGGACGATCTGACGTCGATGGTCTTCTTGCTCTTGATGAAGAAGATGCCGGCCGACTTTGGATGATCTTCTCTGGTCTTGATTCGTTCAAATCTCTCACGCGTAACTCGAACTTCTCCAAAACTCCAGAAAAAGATCTCTCTTAAAGATTGATGATCATCTATGGATTGATCTATTATTGACTGATCCTCCCTAAAGTCTCCTCAAAAAGGGTATTTATAAACTTTAGTGGTTATGAGAGTTTCCATAGGAATATGAATAAAGATTTCCATAAGAATAGGAATAGAAGGTTTTTGTATTCATCAAGGATTCTAATCAAATATTTAATATTGATTTAAATCTCTTTATTTGGAATTCTGATTGGACTCAATTTGGGTATTGAATAAGCCCAAATCTCAATCACAATCAATTTAGGATTCTGATTGGACTCAATTTGGATATTGCATAAGCCTAAATCTTAATCACAATCAATTTGGAATTCTAATGAAATTTGCTTACGTGGAGTTAACGCGGAGCTAAATTCATCAGAACGTGGAGCTATGGATTAGCTCTGCGTTTTGCTCAAACGCGAAGCTAAAAATAGCCAAACGCGGAGCTACGGAGTTAGCTCCGCGTTCTGTGTGGAAAATTCCTTTTTACTTAGAAATTTTCACTGCCAATAGAGACCACCTCCACAACTTCCATGCTAGAAGAAAAAGATTATAAGATTTCTAAACGCAGTCACATTGAAACAGACAAAGAGAGAGTTACAGTAATTGTTTTGTCACGCTCTGCTCCCAATGTATAGCATACTGTTGGCAGTGAAAATTTCTAAGTTAAAAGGATTTTCCACAATAGAACGCGGAGCCAATTCAGTAGCCCCGCGTTTGGTAATATTAACCCTGCGTTTGAATAAAACGCGGAGATGTTTAATAGCTCCGCGTTGATTCCGCAGTCTGGCTTGTATTAGCCTCGCGTTTGAGTAAAACGCGGAGATGATCAATAGCTTCGCGTTAGCTCCGCGTTTTGGTTAGTTAGCGCCGCGTTTTGATGCGATTAAAGCTCCGCGTAAGCAGATAACCAGAATCTCAAAATTGATTGAGATTATGATTCTGGGCCTATCCAAATACCTAAATCAAGTCTAATCAGAATTCCATCAAAACTAGATATTTGATTGGAATCCCTGATAATGACGAGTTCTATTTAGATAGAAACTCTTGCATTAACCTGTAGCTATAAATACCTTCCTGGTGAAACCCTAGGGATCTTCTTTTCGGCAATTGAGATATTTTTCTGAAATCTTGGAGAATTCGAGTTACGCACAGAGCCTTGAGTTCGTGAAGATCAGAGAAAATCACCATCTTCTTTCTGGAATTCTTGAGCAGTTCGAGTTACGCGAGAGAGCCTTGAATAAATCAAAACCAGAGAAGATCGTCTATAGTCGACCGATATCTTTAAAAGAGAAGATTTCAACGTACCGATCGTCCAAAGGAGCTGCTCGACAGATCCCATCGCCACTGATCCCACGAAATATTGTAAAAGAGAGCGATAAATATAAATCCTCTCGTTTGTTCTTTTTTTTTTTATCTTGTTCACTTCCGTTGTAATTCAAGATTATTCAATGGAAGGAAGCGAAGGAACTTTTGCGACGATCACATACGAGCATGTGTAGTAGGTACGTACAGATAATATATTCGGTTTGAATATGCTAAACACGCTGATAAATTTATCACAATAATACTCAATAATTACGATAGAAAAATTTAATGAAAATCTGAATTTTCATTGATTGAAACGAAATTTGATAAAGTTAAAATAATAATATAATACAATAAATTAAATAAGATAAAATATGGTAACTCTTTGACTTTGACATGTTCTTTAAATTACACTAGATTCTGAAAAGGTAGGAGTCAGAAAAGATACAAGTTTTTAGAGGTTAAATAAAGTGAAAGGTCATATTTATAATTGTGTTTTTTTATTTATACATTTAAGTCTAAAGAAAATTAAGATTTATTACATGTTCCATGTTAGAAGAAAAAGATTATGAGATTTCTAAACGCAATCACATTGAGAGAGAGAGAGAGAGAGAGAGAGAGAGAGAGAGTTACTTGGAAGAGTTCATTCATCATGATAAATTAGTTTACTTCTTATGTGCAAACTTCTGTTTTCTTTTTATTGTAGACCACACTATAGTTGGGCATCTAGATGAGGACTTAATTATATAAACAACCACATAATTATGGTCATAAAAAAACTTAGCAACTACTGTTGTATATTGGCAGTTATCAAACAGTGTTTATTGAAAGTAGAATATAAGTAGTAGAAGTAATGCTACTTCTACTATTTAAGTATTTGTTGGGCCAAAAAAAAAGTTGAAAGTTGCTCCGTATATATCGTGGTGGCACTTACGTGGCACTTTATTTTAAAAATTTTCTTTCTTACATTTTTTCTTGGAAGAGCTCTAGAAAGTAGAGAACAAGCTAAAAATAATTTTTTATTTGTATGTCATTATTATCATTTAAAAACTATACTTTTATACATATAAAATAATTAAAATCATATATATATATATATATATATATATATATATATATATATATATATATATATATATATATATATAATCAATTAAATATTACTCACATCACTTCCTAATATATTTTTTCTTTCAAAAAATAGCAAACAAACACAAAAAGAACTCTCTCTTTTTTTTTACTTCCATTTTAGAATTTACTTCTTAATTTCTTTCCTAATTTCCCTTCTTCTAGTAGCTAAAGACGTCCTTCATATGTGTGTCCGTGCGCATGCATGTGTGCTTGCATGTGTGTGTGCATGTGTATATGTGCGTGCATGTGTGGTGTTTAAGCATGTGTGTGCGTGTTTACATGCATGTGTGTGTCTACATATTACTGTCAGCTTAAATAAGTTACATGAGCTAACGACAGAAAGTTAGTAATCACATTATTTTTTCAATATTTTTTCAATATTGATCTTTGCTGGCCTCCTTGTCATTTTTAAGATCAATTTTCATAGGTTCTGAAGTTTATTTATCATTCCATCAAGTGAATACAAAATAATGTATGAATCGAAAACCCATTAATTTTGTTTGTAGTTAATGAAAAACCAAATTAAAAGTAAAGCTCAAGGAATTGAATATGAGTGAACCCTGGAATCGAGATCATATAATTTAATAAATGGTGGGAATGATTTTCAGAAATTAACCAGAAAGGTCAAGGTGGCAATGAAGGAACCTGTTGACAAATGAATCCTCGTAAATATTATATTGGAAGGTGAGTTGTGTACGTCTCTCAATTAACAACCCGTTTACTGGTTCAAAGTCTTCTAGAGAATAATGGTGAGTTTATTAAGATAAATACCAAATTAAGGCCTAATCAAGCATACAATTAATGTGTGAATACTCCATAATCATGCTTAATTCCCAGTTTCTAATGTCAACACTGATTGCAAAATATTTTTATAAATGAAAAGGAACATGAGGAACTTATAAAAATACTTTTAAAAATGTGTAGCGAGAATGCTGATTGTATCCTCTTTATTTAAAATTTAAAATGCGAAGTTGTTTACTTATGAAATTATTGGTTGTCAAAAATAAAAAACAAAAGTGGGTGTCCAGTAACTTTTTTTTTTTATTTTTTTATTTTCTTGATCTGTTCAATCATAGAAAGTTTCATCTAACTTTTCATTTATTGCTTCATTAAAAGTGATTAAGGAAGGTGGTTCATAAAAATAGAGAGATTAACCAATCATCCAAAAATAATATATTATTTAAGAACTATAATTATTTTAGAGAATAATAGAAATGAGCCATCGATTCATATAAGTTACCTAGACTACATTTCATTTCCATTATCTCTAATAAAAAAAATTTAAAATTTAAGGGGTTCACTTGTATCAAATTTCTTGAGTTTTAGTTTTGATTTACTCTTTCATCAATTAGACAGAAAAATTAACATTTTTTGTTGAATACAACATTTTGTATCTATGAAATTTGATTCTAAAAAAACTAATAAGGTAAATATCATAATTCTAAATTTTTTTTAAGCTGACTCATATAACTTATCTGAGTTAGTAACTTATCTACAACAATTTTATTATTTTAGTTTTCGTTATTGATGCTTACTATGAAGGTTGCCCGTTATCTTTGACAACTGATCATATTAATATTCAAACTATACTTATCTATAAGTGACATTTATTTATTTTTTAATCCATCCACCTATATAAATAAATATTTTAAATAAATCTTCACCCATAATTGATTTGATTTAGGAAGTTAAAAAATTAGAAGAGTAGTATTCTATAGAGTTAGGGTTAGAAAGGTATCATATCATTGTCATGCTATTCTTCTAACATCTCCATCAATGAAGAATGAAGATACACCTTGCATAGTCTGATTCGCTCTAATTAATCCAGCCTAATCACTTAAGGCCAAATTGTCTCCATCAACTCTCCATATTTTATGTAGTATTCTAACAAGTAAGACAGAGATTAAGAAAAAGAAAAGTTGCTATTTATTAATTTCTTTCTTTCTTCTGAATGAATGAAAGAGCCAATTGTATCACATTTTCTATTGTTTCGTTAGAATTTAGAGTTAAAATTAGAGTTGAAAAAGGGGAATATTTTGTGGTGGTTACGGTCTCAAAGAAATCCAACTAAAATTAATAATAATCAGATTGGATTGAAGGCGGTGCAATCGTTAAACTTAAAGTAAAAATCTAAAAATTACAAGAGCTGTTGAGCCCATCAGACCTTTATAAAGTACACTTGACTTGGAAAAATTAAGGAAAGAAAATAATTTGGGGGCATTTCTAGCAAATGAGGCCTAGGGCCAATCTCTTAGTCGCCCTAAAACGTGGACTGGTCCTGTGTACATTTTATTTCTTGATCATTGTAACCTAAGTATTGATAAAACTTCACTTGTAAGTTTCCTTTAAAAATAAAATTTAAGGGATTATTTTAAAATTATTATAATTCTGAGAGAAAAGGATAAAGGATAAAAAGATCCTTTAGCCAAAAACTCTATTAAGCACAAGGTAAGAAATAAAACTTCGATAATAAAATCCAGGGTTAAACTATATAACGAAACTCAGGCCTATATACAAGAGGCCAACATACAAAATGATAACCTATATATAATAATAGTTACACAATTAAAATTCTTCTGTTTCTTTCGTTCCAGATAGGCCATAGAACAACTTATCATTGAAAAATCTCATTCCAATATAACATTTTTAGAAATATGTAACATCTCTCCATGTAGTTAGTAACTCATTGACCCTTTATGGAAGAGAATTAATAAGTAAGTGATCATGCCTAGAGATGGTAAATGATGTGCCCACGGTCAAATCTTGGTTCTCTTTATATAAAATTTTGAATTATAAAAATAAAATTTTTATTTTTAATTCAAAATTTTGTATAAAACGGACAAAAAAATGATGCATGGACGCATCAATTACTATTCCTAATTATAGCTCTGTTCATGACAGAATATGGACTGCAAAGTAAAACTGTATGTATATACTCTCAAGGAATAAGAGAATAAGCCATGAGAGAATAAGCCATGGATGATCTCAAGGTTCGGGAGTTTCTAAAGAAGCACACCAATTTTTCTAATGAGCTCACTTTTTAATGTATTTTTTCGGAGTTTAAATCCAAACTGTTATTAAGTGGGCTCACTAGAAAAAATGGTGTTCTCCTTTGGAAACTCCCCAAGGTTCTCATGCACAATTTTGCAGAAAAACTAAGCAATCATACAGGAATTATTTATTTGTTCACACTTCACACATTTTCCCTCGCAATAATCATACCATTGGTCAGCCACAAGCAATACTTTTTTTTTTAATCATTTGGCAACAAGAAAGAGGGAGTTTCCAAATGCGCACACCAATTTTCCTAGTGAGTTCATTTCTCTATATTTTTTTTTAATCCGGACTCAAAATCCGAACGGTTATAAAGTGGATTTACTGGAAAAAAATAGTGTGCTCGTTTGGAAACTCCCAAGAAAGAGCATCAGTTGATAGAAACATCTTTACCACTTTGCTATCCTACATCCATCACGTTTTTCACCTTCTTGTGCGGTGGACCAAAGAAATATATATTAAATTTCCACCGGAATAAAGTTGTAAAACTAGTGATGTTTTTATTCCATGAGCATGATGAGAATAAACAGACGTTTAAAATAATAAAATTAAAATAAAAAAATTATTTTTAATTTAAAATTTTAAGTGACAGAACATGTGTCTATTTTTATCCACAGTACATTAACTGGTGACTTTGTAGTATCCTTCTCTTAGGAACAGGAGGCTTACGTTTAGTAAGATAACAAGGTGCAACAATTTTTTCTATCCAATCAATGCGAAAGAGCATCGGAACTTTTACAAAGATTCTATGCGATGGGCATTGTTGGATGTCAAATCATTGTTTTTGATAGGGATGTAAACATATAAACAAATGACTATATCCCTGTTTTTGATGTGGATAAGAACCTAAAAAATGAAGTCATATATATATATATATATATATATATATATATATATATATATATATATATATATATATATATATATATATAGTTTCTCTACCGTCACTTACGTGGTCCAATACAATTATTATACATGACATCACTCAAAGAGCGGTTAAGAACTCCCTTAACTGTCCTTTGAGTGGCATCACGTGTAATAATTGTATTGAGTCACCTAAACAGCATTGAAAGAACTCTCTTTACCGTCGGTGAAATTCCTGTTTAATATATATATATATATATATATATATATATATATATATATATATATATATGAGAGAAATGAAAATGAGTTGAAAGCTATAGTTACTTGAGCTACAGTTCATATACACTATCTCCAATAATTTTTTTTTAAAAAAAATTTGTTTTAGATTATGATCTTGACCCTCTAGGGTTCACTCATATCTAATTTGTTGGGTTTTAGTTTTGATTTACTCCTCTATCAAAATAATACAAAAATAACGATTTTTCAATAAATACAATATTTTGTATGTAATTGATGAAATGGTAAATAAATTGCAAAATTTATGAAATTTAATTTGAAAGAAGTTAAGGAGATAGAGATAGTAATTATAAAGAAAAATCATTAGATCATTGTAATTTTGCCGCTAGCTCACGTAACTTTTTCTGTGCAGGCGGCTCACCTACAATAATCCATATATATATATATATATATAATGAAGTTGTTTTATTTAATACTTTATAATGTATTAAGAAGAAACTACTCAATAGCTCAAACATCAAAATCAAAATGGATGAAAGATCTCATAGTCTCATAATATCTGCTGAAAATTCGAATCCCATCTAAAATTCTACTCAGAAATATGCATAAATATACTAAACTTCCGGTAAAATAACAATACTTAAAATAGTTTATAATTAACTAATCAATTTCTCTTTAAAAAAATTAATTATGATTACTTTATTAGTACTTATTACTACAAGAGAATCATTATAAAATATAATAACTCTCATATCATGTTCATTATGGACTAATAGCTATGGATATTACTGAAAGTAAAAAACAAGCACTAGGAAAATTTAGTTTTGAAAAATAGATATTATTCTAAAAAAAAAAACAGAAAACAAAATAAAGGATAAAATGATCACATCCAGTTGGGGATGTTGCTCATGAACATTTCAATATTTGTTGCAATATTCGAGCAAACAATGTAGACAATGTAATTTTATTTTAGCTTGTTTTATTCAAAATTTAAAATTAAATTAAAAATAATTTTTTTTAATTCAAATAATTGAATAAAACTAGGAATGGTAGTGGAGGTCTCTGCAGGTCAAATTTTAATCCTCTCTATACAAAATTTTGAGTTAGAAAAATAAAATTTTTTTTTTTAATTCAAAATTTTATATAAGATATGACAAAATTTGACTCGTGGACGAGTCTATTATCATCTCCAAATAGAACGAATAAAAAAATTGAATTTTAGATTCGAATCCCTGCTCTTTAGGACATGGTACATTAAATAAGGGAAATTTTAAATGAGCACACCACCTGACTTAGTGAGCACCAGCTTCGAAAGCTATAAAAAAAATATTTAGTCAGAGATTAGTTTCAACCGTTCGGGATTTGAAAACTATTGGAAGAATAATCCGCAACTCAACAAATGTGTGCTCATTTAGAATTTCCAATTAAACAACTTTGCCCATTCGTACTTCATTGCGTATTATGTACCAATATTTAGGGGAGTTTCAAAAGGAGCACATCATTTTTTTTCCTAGTGAGCCCACTTTTTTGTGTTTTTTTAATCCGGACTCAAAATCCGGACAGTTATAGAATGGGCTCACTATGAAAAATGGTGTGCTCCTTTGGAAACTCCCATATTTGGGCTTCAGATACGATTACATTGGAAAAACTCCTGAAATATCTTAATTAAACTGCAGGCATGTGATGGTGAACGGCACATTTGTCCCTGCTAACTCCGATTTCAGTGCTGGTCGGTCAGATAACATATTGTCACTCCGTCATCAAACCTTATAAAATAAAATAAAATAAAATAATGCTGGGACATTCTAAATTCAATGTCTAATTATATTATAGAGTTAATTACAATTAGACCCCTATAGTATTAGGGATGTGTCACTTAACACCCTGAAGTTTGAAACTCTCAAAAAATCCCCTGAACTTAGTTATTTTCACTCTATTTTTTTACTAAAGTACACTCTTGTCCCTCAAATTCTTATTCTATCCTTATCCCTCCTTTTAACCAGCACACTTATTAAAGTGAGAAATAATGGTAGAATAGAAATTTGAGGGATAAAAGTGCACTTTAATAAGAGAGTGAAAATAATTAAGTCCGGGGGGTTTTTTGAGAGTTTCAAAGTTCAAGGATGTTAAGTGACACATCTCCAATACTATAGGGGGTCTACCTGTAATTAACCATATATTATATAATTTGTATTTATCCATTTTCAACCGTTCCAGAAACTCAAGTTAAGAAAAAAATATCGAATTTTCAACTCCAGCACAATTAAAAAATAAATTAAATTAAATTAAATTACTTGCCCTCTAAGACTACCACCACATTGTCAATTACACGCAATTGTAGGAATAAAAGTAGGCGGTCAAAGAGTCATTCCTCAATCTTGTTTTATTTAAAATAGAAGTGAAGGTTAAAATTGGACAGATTGATATCTCATTTTATCTACAATTTCATCATTATTAGTAATTAATTAACTCCGTATCAAAATTAAAAATACAACATAAATATTTATATCATATAATTTTAATATTTGTACAAAATCACATCTCCTTCTTCTTCATCGGGACCGTCTCCGGGCGGCGGCAGTGATGGCTACCGCAGTCGTCATCGAGAAGCAGGCCCTTCCGCCTCTCGACCGCCCTCCGAACGTAGCAATTCAAGAACAGCACAAGCAGTCCCCCATTGAGCACGGTGTTGAACGCCCACGCCCCGAGGCCACTGCACCCGCCCTTCCAAAAGTGCAGCATCAAGAACCCCAGATGGCACACCAGATTGCAACACAGCAGCCCCACCTGGCACCCGAGCACCACAGGGAAGCAGTTGGGCGCCCCACCCCCCGACGGAAGCCCCACCCCGACCCAGAACCTGTACCCGAACACCACCACGTGCGCCATCGTCGCCGACAGGATCGCCACCACCTGAAAGCTCTGGGAGAACTCGAGCCAGAGGAAAGACATGCACACCAGAGCGGCGTGGCTCAGCATGCGAGTCAACGCGTAGCTCCTCCGGCGGAGAATCGAGAAGAAGGTCCGCAGCAGGTGGAGGAATCTGGTGAGGTAGAAGAGGTAGGACCAGAAGAAGACTCGGCCGGTGGGGCGGGTGCCGAGCGGGAAGCAGAGGAGCCACTGGAGAGGGGTGGTCTTGGTGCGGCGCCAGAACCAGCGGGTTTCCTTGATCTCGTAGAGCGAGGAGACGAGGATCCCTGAGAAGATTGTTGCGGAGAAGACGGCCATGAGGAGGGAGTGCAGGGCTGGGATGGGGCCCAGCGGGACGGGGCGGCGGCGGTTGAGGAGGAGGAGGAGGGCGTGGAGGGAGAGGGAGAGGAGGATGTAGAGGGCGATGGAGGAGACCAGGAAGGACCACGTGGAGCCCCACGATTGGGCGTGGCTCCACCGGAAGCTCACGATGGTTGGGTGATTCGCCAGCCAGTAGCTGATCCCCATTCCGAATGATGACTCGACTCGACTCGACTCGAGTATATATGTTTAGATGAGCTTGTTGATGAGTTGAGCCGGATGGGATTGAATTTGAATTGTAGCTGCAGGAGAGAGAGAGAGAGAGAGAGAAGAGAGAGAGAGAGAGAGGGGTTTATAAAGGGCCGTCGGAGAGAAATGAGGCAGGCGGCAGAGGAAGAGGAGGACGCAGAATAAATAAAATATCTTTCGGAGATTAGCGTGTTGGTGGCGTTTGGATCCGATGAGATTGACGCGTGAGATCGGCCCACGTTTACTTTTCTAGACTCGGTGGACTAAGAACTGATAAGTTTTTTTTGACCATTTTTAGATCGGTGGGAGTTGGAGCAGGTCCATTTGAACGCCTTGGCTTCTCGGAAGATAGCCAGTCATAAAAATTTAGACTTGTTTATAAAAAAGTTGACTGACTTGAGTATTTTAAACTCGGGTTTTTTAAAATTCTATGTCTTAAATCTTTAAAAATTAAAATTTAGCCTCCCAAATCTTTATATTTATAATTTAATTCTCTAGATCCTTTAAGTTACTATAATTTAGTCCTCTAGTCATATTTTTTATCTGAATTTTCTGTTATACCCTTGAGTTAGTTTATTTTAGTCCTCCCTTCTTTTTTCCTCTTTTTATTGGGTTCTCTTCTTCATTCTTCTCCTCTCTCTCTTTCCTTTTCTTATTGGGTTTCCCTGAGCTATTTCACTTTGGAAATTAATTGGGAGGGAAAAAAGATAGGAGAAGAATGGAGAGGGAAATCCAATAAGAAAAGGAAGAGAAAGAGGAAAGGAATGACTAAAATGAAGTAACCCATGGTAATAATGAAAAATTCGGACAAAAAATATGGCTGAGGGACTAAATTATGATAATTTAAAGAATTTGAAGAACTAAATTATAAATATGAAGATTTGGGAGACTAAATTCTAATTTTTAAAGATGTAAGGGACAGATATGTAAAAACCCTTTAAACTCTAACTCTCTAAATCTCTCTAATCTCTCTAATTTCTTCATTTACGAAACTCTAAGTTTTATCTATTTATAATTTCTCCATGGTATCTTCCTCGTCCAGACCATGTCAATGAGACCGAAAAAGAGATATCACTCATCTTATTGGAAGTAGTATCTACTTCTCCTGTTAATGAGCCTATGCAAAAGACTATGCAAACATCATCTTTCAAATGATCACGATCCAATGTGTAGGGTTCTTTCGAGAAGGCCACGCTAAAAAACATGACGTTGGCATTGGCATCGGCATCGTAATGATAGTCCAGGCGAAGTGTCTCATTTGCAAGAAACTCTTGGCCACCCATCATACAAGTGAGACATTTTACTTTAAGCGCCACATGCACGGGTAGACCATGAATAAAAGTTTAAAATACAAAAGATATTTTCAATGTCTATAATATTTATAGTTTATAATGAACAATTTAATCATCAAATAATTGCTTCTTTTTTTTTAGTGAAGGACCAAAACGAAGACATTGTTATACGGTAATTGATGTTGGAGAATAAATGATGATTATGAAGCAAAATATTAACTTGATTCAGTAATATTTCCGAATAGTTATCAATCTGAATGCTCCCGAATATCTAATCTTGAACAAATGATAATGACTAATCAACCATTTCTAAAAGAAACCCAAGAAATTAAAGTATAAACAATGTGAACCCAAGAAATTAAAGTATAAACAATGTGAACCCAACCAATTCTCAAGCACCAAACAAGTAGTTAACATACAATAATTTTTAAACAATCAACATACAAAATAGAACGTCATTAGGGTTTTTATCTTGAAAGGGCTGAAGCTTTTCCAAAACGAGAATTAGGAAAAAAAAGAGATTTCAAAGAAGACTTCAATTGAATATGAGATCAAATTCTAAACTCGATGGAAATCTAACCATGGGCTTGTTGAAGATCAATTCCTACAGTTAGAGGTCAAAATGGACCCCTCCCCCAGTGCTAAATGGACCCGCCTCTGGCCACATGGACGGTCACAACAAGGACACGAACACCAATCAAACATTCGCCAAGTTGTGCTGTTACAATCGACCTCACGGAAAAGTTAGGGGAGTTTCCAAAGGAGCACACCATTTTTCCTAGTGCGCCCACTTTACAATGTTGTTTTGGAAATCCGAACAACTATAAAGTAGCAGTGAGTTCATTAGGAAACTAGGTGTGCTCATTTAGAACTCCCAAAGTTTGGTACATTCTCCGACGGTACTATAAAAATTAGAAAATTTTATTTTAGGTATGCTCTTATTAAGAACTTATCCTTTAATACCATAAAAGAAAAAGATCTAGAAGACATGCTCATATGATATTTCCATCAGAATTTTCAAAACTTTCTAACCAAAGTTGCCAACATGATACTATTAAATATTATACAATTACAAAAGAAAAATTAATTTCATATTTTTAAAATTTTAAATCTCGAGACTTCTAATTTTGGATATCTAGAATAAAAATGACATACTTAACTATTACTAAATTGGATTGATAATAATTAGGAAACGCAAAAAAGGAGTGATTTATTTAGTTTCTATTTATGAAACATGCAAGAGTGAGAATATTGCAGATTTAATTTTATCATGAATTGCTAGTTATGAACCAACACATAAAATTTTTACTTTCTCTTGACAAATAGTCCAAGAAATAAATGTTGCTATTAAACAAATAAAAAGTTCTTTGACACTTGCTTGTCCGAGTGCAAATGATTTATCTCATATTAGATGTATTCTTATATTTTTAATTTAATTGTACAAAATACTTTCGATGCTATTAGAAATATTAGAATTTTTTTTTTTATCTCTACTTCTTCAGTTAAAAGTAGAATTTACAAAGAAACACTCAAAAAGAAAAAGTTAAGGCTAGAATTATACCCGATGATACTGAGCATATGCGGATTTTAACTTATTCGATGTTAAAAATTGCATTGTAATTAATCTAGAACAACGAGAAACGAATTTATTATTCAATATAATTGTATGCATTCTTCTGATCTTCCTGCTATTGATTTTATTTTTCAAGATAAGTAATGTATTTTTTCTTATTTGAAAGATAAGCTGCTCATTTTTTTATATTGTTAATGCTGAATTATCTAGCTGTTATTATCCAACAATTTCAAAAGGTGAATTACGAATAATAATATTCAAAAGTTCTTTAACAATTTTGTGAAGGTCTTACTTTTGGAAATATTACTTCAAGATGGTTTAGGAATTAATTGATTCATACATGAAAAATTAAGGTCATAAAAATAATTTATTGGTTTTGTATAGTATTGAGAATTCTAAAGTAAGCAACTTTTTTTAATACTTCCACCCAAAATAAAGGGTAGCTGATAACATATTTACTTAGGAATGTACTAAATCTCAGTACAATATCTATAAATCTACCACAATAATACTCAATATCAATATGCAAAAAAATTCAACGAAAACTCTACTCTTTTCCTTGGTTGTAATAAAGTTAATATATAGTGAAAAAAAAGAAGTCAAAATCACGAAGAAAATAAATAATGTTATTCTTTTAATACATGAGATAACTCAACTTTTTAATACAAGAGATAACTCAACTTATATGGATAAAATAAAGGTAGGCATATTTTTCTACTAAACTTCAGCTTACTTCTTGAGATACTCAAAATCTTCTATTTACCCTATCGGATCTACCTCCAAGTCTGGACAAACATATTCAGCTTGTTATATTGGATCTAAACAATATATATAGAAATAGCAAAGAATATATGTAATATACAAGTAACAGTTATGTCCAATTATGATAATAATAATATAAGTATTATATACATTATATTAATATATAATAACAATATTGATGGTTACATGTAAAGCCTATGTTACTAGTCAGATTTATAACAGAAGTATATTTACTTAGGATATTATATTATTTAAAAGCTAATTAATGAAATACCACTATTTTGATTATCTCTAATATAGATCCAACAAATAGTCAAATAGTCATGTGGATTTTACGAAGTGAATCAAACTTGTTATCAAGCAAATAATTAGATATGATCTATCGAATCACTATGCACTCTTGCTATGCGAAAATTTCAGCTATATAACTTAAGTTAATAGTCAAAATAGAGTATATTTTCACTATCTATTTTCTCTCCAAACCAGCATTCTTCAAGTATATTTCATGTCAAATCTAAATTCTTGTTACCATAGCTTACATATGTTTCATATCTTTCATATCGAGTACAATATTTCAATAATATTTCAATTCGATTTTATTAGTGTGCTAACAACATAATTAACTTACTTAAAGAGTTTGTTCTATCTTTCTAAAATCTAATTATACTATGAGATTTAACAAGCATTCATTCTAATAACAAATATATAACAAGAATAATTAAATTTACAGAGGATAAAAATAATAGTAATATTAATGAATCTATTTGTGATAACATAGTGGTTTTTATAAATTGGAAAACATAATTGAAATAATATTTCTATTAAAAAACTAGCATTTTTGGTGAGTCTAAACGAACTCACATTTATTTGTTTCGGTTATCAATCAATTTACAATCACAACAAGCATTCTATACATATAATTATTATACAAATGTTAAAAATAGTTTAATATGAATTTATGTGATTTCTATGGATATTTACCTTGTTTATAAAGCATTTGAAAGTTGATTTTTAGACTAAATAGTCGTTTGGAATCAACAAACGAGTTACGATCCATTTTATTAGATGTATAAATTTAAGAGTTATTGTATAGGATTTAGTAAGGTAACTTAAACTCATGAAAAAAAAAAGAAAAAAAGAAAAAAAAGAAAGATCGTCTCCTATATCTCGACAAAATATTGCAAAACCAAATATGTGGAAAGAGATCGAAGAAGGTGACTTATCCCACTGTTTCTTAATAAATGAAGAATTAAACTGAAGAGTACCTGAGAAGTTGACGCAAAACGACTCAAGTAAAACTGACTTGCTCTTCAATCCCATTCCTGCCGATGGAAACCCAAACACAGTCAACGGGGGACGAGCATAGAGGGTCGGTTTGACGTAAACCATGCACAGACACCGACACAAGTGACACATCTAAACACCATAACTGAAGGTTGCAGGGGAAAGGGCTTTCAATTCTAATCATGGGATAACCAAATAAAACAGGATGGACAGAAAATATGGTGATTTCCAATTTCAGCACGTCCATCTGGCCTGTGATATGCTTGATATATCCTGGTGAACAGAAGTTGTTTTCCAAACTAACACTCAACAAACTCGTCTTAAATTGCTAATGTCCAACAAGTATACGATATGAATAGTGAAGCAGTCTCAAATGGTTTTGATATTTAAATTTGTTTACACAACAGAATAAGGAAAAGGTTACTGATATCTCGATTGGTATCAGCCTTTTCGAGATTAGGTTTATATTTATGAGTAGCAACTCTTACCTAACCCTCGTAGGTTGAGATCTCCATGGTTCTTCAAATATATTCAGGTGTTTTGGGCAGTGAGAACAGCTGTTGCTTTCAGTTGGCTTCCTATGAAAATTAATTTTCATTCTATCTCCAAACCACACTCCAGCTGAACAACTCTATGCATAGCCTGAAGAATCAGTCAGCCTGGTTATCAGCGAGTCTTCTGCCTGCCAAATATCAGTAAATTGAAAATCAGTAGCAAACTAATGAGAAATTAGACGGCAATAGTAGACAGTCATGATGAATTACCAAAGCATATCAAATGTCAAGAAGATTAAATTATTTGTTCTAAGTCAGCTCCAACTTCAGAAATCTTGGCTTCCTTTGAGGCTTTTGCATCTTTTGCAATGCTTTGAACATCAAAATCAATTGCAATTGACTTCACAAGACCTTCAAGCATCTGGTTCACAACAGATCAAGGACAACATAGGGAAAAATCACGCTTGCTAGAGGGGCAAACTACCAGAAAAACCATCAAGGTATTATGTGTACTCTAATTTTCCAAAGAATTTCAGATTCCATGAAGTTTAAAAAAGTTAATAATATGACCTTTTACCTTGCAAAAATCAAGAGCTAAATAATCAATAAAATAGAATCTGAATATCCCCGACAACTGTCCCGTCGTAGTCAAACTCGCCAATCTGCATGTCCTCATTGCAAATAAACTCCAAGAAAATGGGATCCACACTTCTTTCCACTATTTCATAGTGTTTGTTGGTGGAGAAAAATTCGAAAAGAGGAAAATCAATAGCTCTGCGGGTAGGCGGACGCGAAGCTATTGATTAGCTTCGCGTCGTCCAATGCTTAGCTTCGCATAGATAAATAAAACCTGAAACTAAAGTTTTAGCTCCGCATCCAGAGTACTTAACTCCGCATAAGCAGATTCTCAGAATCCTAAATTAATTGTGATTGAGATTTGGACTTATCCAATATCCGAATTGAGTCCAATTAGAATTCAAATTCAAGAGATTTAAATAAAAATCAAATATTTGATTATAATTCTTGATAAATACAAGCACCTTCTATTCCCATCCTTATGGAAACTCTCATATCCAACTAAAATCTATAAAAACTCTCTTTGAGAAGACTTGAGGATCCTTTTTTAATCTTTGGCAATTCAAATTATGCGAGAGAGCTTTGAATTCTTGGAGATCTTTTCGAAGTTCAACTTATGCGTGAGAATTTTAAATTCATTAAGATCAATAGAGAGAGAAACTAGGGTCGGCCATTATCTTCTTCAAAGAGAGATTTTCATATCGGATCGTCAACAGATTTTACTATTTAGATCACATCGCCATATTAGAACCCACTTTATTATAAAAGAGAGCGATAATATATAAATGCTCTCGTTTGTTTTTCTATTGTTCCTCTTTCGTTGTAATCATTGTGATCAATGGAAGAAAATAAGATTTTTGCTGAGAACAAATTGGCAACCACAGTGAGAAACGTCTCTTTTTCAGAATAAGAGATCGTAGCGCAATCCGACGTGAAGAAAATTGGACCAGTCATGTATATGCTCATCGTTGAGATCGACCAACAAAGGTATGAAGATTATCTCTCCTCTGGATTAGGTAATCTGACTGAAACACAGCGCTATCGTCGCGTGACCTCTAAAACCCGTAAATCGGGTAATAAGGAATTCTCCGTTAATCGGGGGTCGTTTGAGTTCGCGACTATAGAGCCGTCGTTTGAGCGGAAAACCCCAAGCGAGAATGTTGTTTCTACTGCCGAAGAGAGCCAAGAGACTGGCCTCACCAGAACACAACCCCGTAATCGGAATCGTCGAATAAAACGAAAAGCTCTCAAAGCCCGCGTAAAACAAGAGGTTGAAGCAGAGGCTGAACGCAAAGTTATACCTTACGAACTGGCTTGCGTTAATCGCAAGACCAATAAAAATCGTGTAAAACCTGAAGTTGACTGTAAGCCAGCATGTGAAGAAATCTCTCCACGCGAGGTTACAGATTCTGAACACGAAACCAGGAAAATTGACAACACTTGTGTAAAACGCGAGGTTAATCTCAGAAGCAAGCCAGCATGTGAAGAAGTTTCTCCACACGAGGCTACTGAACTTGGCTATGAAACTAGCAAAAATGTCAAAACTCGCGTAAAACACGAAGTTAATTCTAAAGATAAGCCAGCGTGTGAAGAAGTCTCTCCACGCGAGGCTACTAAATTTAAGTATGAAACTAGCAAGAGTGCCAAAGTTCGCGTAAATTGCATGTAATGAAAATTCTCCACGTGAGGCTGTCAAAAAACTTGAGCTGAGCGTTAAATGCGAAACCAATAATTCTTGCGTAAATCGCGAGGTTTTGCCAGCGTGTGAGGATATTTCCCCACGCGAGACTGCCAAGTCAGCGTAAAACGCGAGGCTAGCGTACGCGAAGCTATGGTTTAGACTTGCGTGGAAGTTTTGAAATGCGAAGCTAACACCCAGCTCCGCGTAAAAAGGACAGTGTACAAAATTAAGACTAATAAGCAATCTGTCGAGCAACAATACGATGCCACTGGCCTTGGAGAGTTTCAACAGGCACACGGACTTCTCCGACAGCCAAGTGGGCCTCACGCCCAGAACATAACAGAAAATTCCTCATCTTATAAATTCCTTGACCTCAGAAATTATTTGACAAATAAAAAAAAAACGACTCAAACTCAGTCGCATTCGACGTGTCATTGTGAATAAATAATATCAGCTGTATTGAATAATTGTTGTTGTATTAAGAAAAGAGTATTTGTATTTGACAGAATAACCGAGTCTCATCAAAATACTCCAAAAAAGAGAAAAAATAATCTGAGATATAGAGCCGAAGAAAAGAAATTGAAGGCGGTGACTTCAAATATGGTCGATAAAGGTATGGTCGGTAAGGGTAAGAAGGTCACAGAGGAAAGAAATGAGTCGGATGCAGATGACGAACAACATCACCATCTTATCTGGCTCAAGTCAGGTGTTGACGCTCCTCGAAATTACAAGAAACTTGCAAAAAATTCCTACAATGATGATAACGACAACTCAGCTATAGCTTTCCCGCAGTCATATTTCTTTTCGACCAAGAAAATTGGCGTCGCACGCGGAGGACATGTCGGATGACGTCGATCAGAGGTTTGAAGCCCAAGAACAAATGATTCGAGATCAGCAAAAGGCTATTGATGGCCTCAAACTAATACTTCTAAAAGTGGTCGAAAATACCCAGAAGATAATCGACGATATGGCTAAAACTTCCTCGGAACCACCACCCAAGACAAATGAGGAACCACCATCCAAGACAAATGAAGAAAAGGAAAGTAGAGAAGAGAAAACTTACTCAGTGCATGAAGAAAACGATAAGTTTTCCTTCCATGATCCTCATGAAGAGAAGATGGAGAAGCTGCAGAGGCAACTTGATATATTAATGCAGAAAAGAAGCTGAAAGAATCAGGAGTTTTAAGGTCATACTCGCTTGAATGGGACTTTGCCCCTTATCCTGAAAAATACAAACCCTTCAAACTGGAATTATATGATGGAAAGGGGTCCCCAAGTCAGCATATATATTATTTCTTGTTGCAGGCTAGTCATCTAATGGGAAACGATCCCCATAATGACCAAAGTATTTGTGAGTACCCTGCGAGATCCTGCTTTTACATGGTTCATGCAGTTACCCTAAGGAACCATTAATACTTGGAATGATGTGGAGAAACAGTTCTTGGCACGTTTTTTCGAGGATGATACCGAGATATCAGTTCATTCTCTTCTTGCAAAAAAATAAGAAGAGATAGTCAAAAGTTTCCTAGAACGTTTTCGAGAAGATCCGTGCAATATCGACACGGTATGACCCACGAAACGCTAGTAGAAATTTGAAAACATAATTTCAAGACCGGTGTGCTAATAAGAATGGGAGTTATGGAGTCCAAAATCTGGAAAGGCCTGCTGAAGCAAGAAGAGTAGGCGAAAGATATAATCCGCCGGATTGAGAAATCTCGTAGAACGAGAAACTCTACAAATAACAGGCCATATCCATTAAGATCAGCAGAGAGAGAAGCTAGGGCCCGCCATCATCTTCTTCAAAGAAAGATCTTCATATTGGATCTTCAACTGGTTCTACTAGTTAAATCCCATCGTCACATTAGAACCCACTTTTATTGTAAAAGAGAGCGATAATATATAAATCCCCTCGTTTATTTATCTATTGTTCCTCTTTCGTTGTAATCATTGTGATCAACGAAAAAAAGCAAGATTTTTGCAGAGAATAGTGTTGATTGGACTTTTCTTCTATTTTCATGTCCCAGTAAAAATATCCAAGCTTTTATGATGATGAGAACAATAATATGAATAAACGATGACAAGAATATGAGAACAAACCATCATTATCAACTTCCTATTCCGGAGCAATAGAGAGAGAGGGTCTCCGGCGTTCGATTTTCAACGTCGAAGTTGTCTTTGGTTGGTCGAGCAGTAAGTCATCATTGGCTTCTCCTAGATTGAAGCAGAGTCTGCTTAGGGAGGCCATCGCAACTTGCGACCATCTTGTGACCTAACAAGCCTCTGCATCCAGGCCAAGTCCAACTTCTGGCCAAGGCAAACATGACAAATAGGGCTATGGAAAATGGGAGAAATCCCTTGAGCATCGCAGAGCATCCGAGATGATCTCAGCAGGGTTCATAGTGAGGAGGAAGGCTGCAACCCCACAACAGAGGGCACCCCTATGAAAAGGTCGTCAGGTCTTCGCCACTGATTGCAAGGGATAGTCCTCAAAAATCATCGTCCACAAAGCTAATTTCAAACAAAGCAGGTGCTGCTAGGCCATCGGCCAGAGGGTGTATGATTCCCACGAGATCCTCCCCTAGGAACAGTACCAAATTGTTCATTGCGGCAAAGGGACAAGCTACGGTGGAGATGCGAGAGCTTAAGCCAATGGGACATGGTTCCATTCCTGACCAGCAAGGATGATCATTAGAAGAACTAGGTCGACAGAAAAGTAGGAGAGGGCCTTGATTGCTAGGGCAGTCGTTGATAAAAATAAGAAGCGAAAGCTTAATATCACATCTGAGCATTGCTATGGATGTGGGGATTTGGGGCACTCGAGGTCTTAAATAAATACCAGTTATAGCGGATATATCGAATTGGAAAATTTTATAATGGTTATCGTTATATGAGAAATATTAGGGATATTTTTCAAATATCGGATATCAATATCAGAATGTAAATATACATTCATATATCATAGAAAATAAATATAAATAAGGTAATTTATGTATATATCCTAAAAAGTTACATAAAACATCATATATATACAAGTTTGAGATATATATATCTCAATAACTTACATAAAACCGATGAATCCATAGCCACCAACCAATTGTAGAATTTTTATAAATGATAATTAGATCATACAAAAATAAAAACGGACCAATAAATATATAAAATTTTACACAATGAAAGGAGAAAGAATAAATAATTAAATATCACATGTTCATATCATGTCTATAAATCCACATTAAAATCATTAAAATCATTAACTGATAGTCTACGCAATATGCAAGAAAAAAATATGAGTTTAGAAGTTACAAATTAAACTTAGACGATTTTGGATAATTTCGGCCTCTATTTTACATTTGATATTGCAGCCGTAATATCGACTGGGGTCTGATTTGCGTCGCTATTTTTCAAAAAATGCTAAACGCTATGAAACTGCTTATATCGTTACGTTTTGTATTAAAAAAAAAACGCAATATAGGCTCAATATCGATATTGCAGCCGATATTTAAAACACTAGGGACACTTCATTGCGACTTGCCCCAAGGCGATTTGTTTATGGTGTAATGAAGTTGGCCACAAGGCCCACGAGCAAGGTACCAAAAGGGAGTAAATGCACTAGTGAAAAGCAATATTAAGGCTAGGGTTGGGAAGACAAGGAGCACTCACGCTCAGTACATAGCCAAGGACAACTATCGATCAAGTTCTGGTATCTCATTCAGAGTCAAGAAGGAGATGGCAATGCATATTCGAGAAGGCACCATTGGGAGACAAACGAAAGTTGAATAACTGCTCGTACCCGCAAGCAAAGCAAGATGGGAGCACATGCTACAAAATTTTATCTAACATCCTCGTCAATAGACAATGGCACCACAGAGTAAAGCCAGTGATTGTGGTAGAGAAATTAGCAAGAGAGACCCCATCTTCCTCCTGTACTATGAAGCGGCTACTAAAGTGAGGGAACAGTTGGCCAAGCACACAGTGTAGTAGTGCCGAGTTATAGGGAGGTGGAGGTGAGCAAGGCTATTGTGGAATTTAACAAATCAAGCACAGTCAGAAAGAGAAATCAAAATCTAATTAGATTTGATGTCCATGAATTTGAGCTTGAATTTCCGAACGAGAATGCACTCAATTTCGTCTAGTCTAGATCCTCTCAGCCTCGTCATGGCGGCAATGCTTTTTTCCATTTCAATCACTAGACTAGGAAGAAGGATATCCATATTTATAGATTTCCTTGTCAGGTCTGGTGGGTCTTTCGAAACTTCCCCTTCACTACTGGGATAATGACAAATTCTCTAAAATCACACAAGTTCAGACAATTGCTTGAAATTGTTCTCGAAACGTAGTCGCACTCGGACAAGGCTTGTGCTAGGGAAAGTGACATCCCAGCATACACATTAGTGGTCATCAGATATCATCTCCGTAAAATTTCTTTCACAATCTAGTCGAGGACTGGTTATGATGGATCTATGTACTATGATGTGGACAGTAACGCTGAACGGGAGAAGAAGAGACTGGCTAAGAAGTAGTGTTTTAAATATCGAATATCGGTGAATACCAATCGACAAAATTATATAACGAATACCAGATACCATGCAATATATTACAATATGACACTAAATATCAGATATCATATCGGTGTCATACTGATCAAATAATATACATGTAATGACATTCATAAAACATATTAAACTATTTAAAACAAGTTTCGAGTCTTAGAATATACTGTGGCCAATTTGCTCGAGCGAGACGATCAACTTGAGAGATCAACTTGAGAGTTGAGGGATAGAGAAAAAAAAGGGGTGATCTGTTTGATAGAGGTATAGAAAGTTGAACTATTTATCAGAGTGAGAGAGTGGAGTCATCAGAGTCGCAGATTGTTAGAATTAGGACTTTCGATAGTTGGTGCTGAGTAGAGAGAGAGGTATCGGGCGCTTTGTCATGGTCTGTTCGATGTGAATGCTTGATCGAGAAATAGCAGAGAGGAAGAGAGGTGTCGAATTATCAATCAACTCACGGGTTATTAGGATCATTGTCGGGGCTCACAAAGTTGTGGAATCAGGGCTTTTGCTAGTTGGTACTAGGAGTAAAGAAAGGCATGTGCTAGGGTTTATTGCAGCCTCTTCGATACGATCACTTGATCGAGCGGAGAGAGTAGAGAGAGAGGAATATGTGATAGTGTGGAATCATCGATAGATTAGATTTAGAAAAGAATAAGAAATTAGAAATTAGATGATATTGATATAAATGGATTCATATATTAAAGATTTCGGACTAATGGGTCTAAATTAAAAGAAAAAATCGATGATATGTTAATCTCGCCGATATTTTCCATCTCCATTGTCAGTGATATATTGCCATGTAATCAATATATCGCTCGATATCGGCCCACAATGATAATTGGGAAAAAAATTGACTTATCATACTTCCAAAACCGAGATATCGTCCGATATACCAGTGTACCGGTCGATATCTAAAGCACAACTAAGGAGGTGGCGGAAGTCAATAGGATCAGGTCCATGGGGAATCAAAACGGGAAGGTTGCCATGGAGGAGGATGCCATAGTCGGCTACTTTCTAAAATGGAGTTGTAGCAAGAAAAAGATAAGATTCACGTAGCAATTGATAAGGATAAAATCAAAGTGGAAGCAAAACAGTTTGCCACGGAGGAAGTCGGGCGCATAAAAGAAAAATTCATCAAATTTTTTGACACCCTGTCCGAGGCTAGAGTGAGTTCGTCGGCCAGAAAAGATTCTCCCACCATTGTGAAAGACGAACTGCTGCTTCATACAAATCGAATCTTATTTTCCATTGACTTTTTGGGCATTCCGTCGAGACCAAATAGATTAAGAAAGCAAGATTGGTTAGATTTTGCTTGAAAAGTTTCACAAAAATCTTAGAAGTTGGAAAGAAAAAATCCTATCACTTGTGGGACGGACCCTACTTAATTCGGTGTTACCGTTCACGTATTATCTTAAGGTTTCAGTCTGGGTAAGAAATAAGATCGACAGAATTTGGAAGAAAGTTCTTTTGTCCGGGCTAAGACAAGGGAGACGATCGTATCATCTGGTCATTTCGGTTCAGGTTTTCAGATGCGAAAGCAAAGTTGGTCTTGGCATAATGAACCTACATAGTATGAACATAACCTTGTTAACTAAATGGTGGTGGAAAATTATTCGATTCCTTGGAGCAGACCTTGGTGTGGTAAGCACAGAAATTCCTCCTCAGTGTGCCTTATGGAAGGGTGTCTTTGCGGTCAATAATGTCTTTTAGACCGCACTTTCATTTAATGTTGGTATTGGAGAGGCCGTCAACTTTAGGGGAGATAGGTGAGGGCCAAGCAGCGGCTTGAACAAAGTTCCAAAGAATCCAGACATTTACAAGTTCATAAGAGATCTGGAGAACTCGGTCGCTCATGCATCTATAGGGGCCACTTGAGGCTCTCTTTGCAATCTTAGGGCGATACCCACATGACTTACAGAAGGGACTGTCTATTTCAAGTGATCAGAGAATTGTCTCATCTCAAGTCTCGGAAGAGCTTTAGTGGTGGGCATGGTACCGGACTAGTCTATCCACATTGGCCTCCTATTACCGAGTTAATTAACTCGTCTTGGATCCTTAGGCTCACTGTAGAGATCATTTAGGCTAAGCAACTCCTACAAAAGTACAGATTTTCTTTTGGCTATTCTCTATAAAAGTCTTGCTTATATCGGATAATTACAGAAGAGTAATTGGATAGACCCAAACGTATGAACAGTTTACATAGGTGCCTAGGAGACGGTCGAGCATTTCCTTCTCCTGTGCCCCTCAGCTCAAAGAATTTGGTTCTTTGCTTCTCCAGGACAGGCATTATATCAGGAGAAGAAGATCAAAGAACTCCGCATAAAGGGAACTCTTGGGGCCTATGTCAGGTAGTTATGGAAGTAATTTTATTGAATATTTAGAGAGAGAGAGAAACAACTGTTTTTGTAATAACTACTAAAATTCCTTTAGTTCCTATTGTTTTTTTATAATATATGATATTCTTTTTTGGACAAGATTGACACATGGAGAGGGATAGCCCTCGACACCAAGGAGGCTGGTCACATGCTGAGATCGGAGATGAAGTCTGAATTTATAACCCTACATGAAGCCCGATGCATCTATGACAGAGGAAGAGGAGACCCAGATCCCGCAGATCGGAACATCATAATGTAGGGCAGCATGTCACCTATCACAAGCTAGGGGAGTTCATCCATGCAGTTCTTTTGGTTAGTGGCAGCCATCTGCAACAGTCCAACATACACTTTGGACCCCTTGCGCTTGTTTGTTGCTATGTTTTTACAAAGCATTCTCTCCCGAGTGAGGAGTGTATCTATGTAAGCACTTTTCCTAACTCTTCTTCATTAAATACTTTTTAATGGAACACAGTGGCAATACACCCACTGTTTTAATTCAAAATAAAGGATGACTATCGCTAGAAAAAAAAGAAACATACCAAATTTAGCCCTACAACTTGTGCACATGGAAGAGGAACCTACACTAATAGGCTTACATAACTGATAAAGGGACCCTCTTAGGAACCAGGAAAGCGAAAGGTTGTCACAAACGTTATCTGAGCTGAGGATGGATTTGCCTCTAAAAGATGAACTGATCACAACACCCAGAATAGGAATTGAAAGTAATTATGTGAATCTTTAAAACAAAGGTAAGGGAGAACAATCAAAGCAACTGGGATTTTCACATATACTAGTGCGCAGTTAGGAAGTTGGAAGCATCTTATAGTACGAATCCACGGAAAAATGACCAACAGGTTATTTTTGCTGTCTAAAACAAAAAATAGATATAATCACATCATGATATTATAGTCAGACAATAAACAGGAAGGTGCACGTTGAGTAAAAGCACAAATCCCAAGATAAGAACTCATGCTTTTGGAGATCAACAAAAATGAAATCCTCTAATGGCAGCAAAATGCAGGTGAAAACTTCAAAAAGTTCCATATGCCCAAGAACATGGTCACATGTTCAATAAAATGCAGAAATTGAGATGAGTGCCAAATTAGAATGGTTAAGTAAAAATCAAATGCTGAAAAGGATACAAGTGATCCAACAGCCACAAGAGCTCGAAATCTGGAATCAACATCTTGATTCCTGTCCTCCGCAATCTGAAATTCATCATAGTAGCATTAATCCGACAAAAAATCAAAAGCCACCATGCTTAAATTAATGAAGGTGATGATACAAACAGAACTGAATGAAATTTGCAAAGCAAAACATACTTCAAGAGCTGCTGAGAGAACTTGCGCTTGGTCTTCTTTATTCTTTATTTGGACCAATAGCACAGCATAACTACAACAATAAATAAAAGATAGATGAAAGGTCTTTCGGATGACGGCATCGTTGTCTCTGAATGTACAAAAATATTGACAGAATATTTGCAGTAAATTGAAAAGCATATCAGGCACAATTGTGTGAATGCAATTCACTACCAAAAATAAATGAAAACAAGAATCAACATACTAAAAGTTGGTTACTTTATGGGAGTACAGAAATAGCTGTGGAATCCGACAGCAGACAGCTCATGTATTAAATTACAACCATACGTCAGGATCTAACCAAGGGTTCAAATATCGGCTGAAACTGATATACATCTCACAAATCCCTACTGGATTTTGAGGTATCTGATATGATATTCGACACTACAAAATCAGTCCGATATTTCAGACATGATAGGTCAAATATTTCACAATTTCAATTACAAAAGACTATAAACTCTCACAATATGAAATATATTCACAATATGAAATATATCAAAAAACACAATTTAATATACACATAAAATCTATATAATATGCCCCTTTGCATCAATATGGATCAAACAATTCACTTCCCCCAACCATAAAAAAAACAACAAAACAAAGCAAAATAAATAAATAAATAAAAGCAATAAAAAGAATTTTCACTCTGACCCTCCCTCTTCAAGTGAGATATCCACTGTGGCAGCAGCGACTTCGAGAATGGTTGCTTCCCTTCAATAATACAAGTGATGCACTACTTTATAAATAAGAGGATCATTCTTTCAAATATCCATCTAATCTCTTCCTATAATACCTCCACGCTATATCACACAGACAATTCCATCATGAAACTGTAGTCGTATCAGACACTGAACAGTTCAACAGTTCTCAGACACATGTAAAGTATTTCTCAAATATGTCTCACTTTTATAATATGTACTTTAATTACAAAGAGTTTCACAGCCACCTCTCACAAACAGAATATTTCCAGCATTTCTAAAAACACTTATTTCGTGCTCACATACATTGAGGTATTTATTTACTCTTATGTTTATATCAAAGGCTATATTTTAGTAGGAAAAATAGATCAAACAAAGGGCTTGTATTAAACTATAATGATTTAAGGGTGTGCATAAACGTGATGACGATACAGGAAGCTACCATGTAGAAAGTTTAAAACAGCCGAAGCCTAAACCTTATACAAAGTCATAAAAGTACATGTGCTAATTTTCAACGTATGCCTACCTACACAATACAGCGACATAAGTAAGCACGCGTTTAGGTATGTGATATACATAATGCACATAAAAAATATTAATCTTTAAAAAAAAGTTTTCTTTGAGATAGAAGAAAAAGAGAAAAAAATCTTGGTTTTAAACATAGATTCTAATCAAGTAACTACATTAAGAAAAAAAATTAGAATTTAATCCAATGAATCATTACTAAATATTTAAAGTCTATCTTTTCAAGACATTTGAGGTCCATTAGTTTAGTATCTCTTTTATGTCAAAAGAATTTTTTTCTCTCTTTTTCAGTAATGTAGAGCTCCATAGTGCTCAATACTTGATATCTAAGACTTTTGGAAGCATACATAGTATGACATGTAACCTGCATAGCTTTTTGAAAGCAGATATAGCTCCAACATGCAAGTTTTCGATTTCAATGCGTCTAATACAATCAGCAAGTGTCGAACAATTGTCATTCAAATGCTGATATCCTATACATATTTGATATAGACACGATTTTTACTTTGAAGTGTTCGTGATTCTTAGATGTATTGTCATGTTTCCATGGCTCCATGTCCAACTTTCATTGGTTTACCATGCCCTGACATCCGTATCATGTCATGTCACGTAATGTCCGTGTCCATGCTTCTTAGCTTGCAATCTAACTACCTTTACATCCTAGAAACCGACTCTACGGAAGGGCAGACCTTTACCTGTTTTTCCCAAGGAGCTCGTAGCTGCAGCCGATCAATTTCTCTTTAAAGAGGTGGTTTAAACTGAAACACTGTTTACGTTCTCATGCAATTGCTGAACCTATTAAAGGACCAATAAGGAAAACTCTAAGAAAATTTAAAATCGTTGTTCAGTATACATGAATAAAGCTACATAGGGACCAGGACGAGCACCACTTGGCCCCAGAGAAAATCCATTCATATGAATCAAAGTAGCCTTCCAGCAGTGTACATATAAAGTTCATGTCAATGTGGATGAAATTTTGATCGAACATAAAATCCTTAAGAAGTCAAAAGTTTCACATATTTGCTTTGGAAAATTTTGTTTATTCAAAGAAGACTTCAAGCAGGAGCTTTCCATGAGGTCACTTGTCCTAGTACTACTAGTACCCGAGCACACTTAACTTTCAATTTTTGTTAATTTTAATCACAGATTCCCCTCCAAAATGGCAAGCTATGGTTACAATTTTAATTCATGGGAATCATCAAAAACTACATTACTTTTTGTTTCATATCCAATGTGGAACTATTCTTAGAGAGGGGTGATACAGTATATGGATCCTTGCCCCTAAGAACTTATCCCAACAGTCAACTGACACTTTCTGCAGGTGTAAACAAAGCCACAGAGTGCTACATGAAGCACTGTATGTTCGTAAGTCACCTAGAACTTCTGTCTTTGGTCATTGCTTTGTCATCTGTTGATCGTGGCAGAACTATTGACATTTCTAGGTTCTAGACCTTGTGTTTGCATGCTCTAGCACGATGGTGACAAGAAAAATGATGACATTAGCTACAAACTAAATCAGCTAGATTGGTTCCAACTCGCAAAAAAGAAAAAAAGTTCAACTCCATCTTACCATTATTCATTTTGATACCCACTGTCTTCCTGTCTAAAGGTGGATATACCTAATATGCTTTTTGTTTTTCTTAAATTTTGTTCATGTCCGGTGCAATTTCGTACAATTTCATAGGCTATTCATGCTTCAACTGGATATATTTAACAGGCCACTTTTATTTATCCACAACACACCTCTTGAGATTTTACTGTAAGTAGTAATTTTGTTGCAATACCCCTTTCTCCATGTTCACTATGGGACGTTTCAGTCTCTGTTGCTAAATTCATAAAGTTTTCACATAGTAATCATCTTGTTATGCTCATAATTACTGTTGCCAGCTTGTCACTAAATTTTTTGTACTAGATTCTCATTTGTTTTATTTTTTACCCAATTTCTTGATTCCACTTTTTCTCCTTTTTCCTGTTTTGCATTACCTTCTTACTGTTTTTTTTTTAAATTGTTCACACATACTTGGTAATAATCAATTTACATCACACACAAAGCTTTTCAAAATGATAAGACTCATTCACTTTCCAACACAACAAATGAAGTAAAAACGTACGGTAAGTGGTACTGTTGCCAAAGACAACTGTGTAATACATCCATCAAATCTCAATTTCGAAAGTCTACGGTAGGTTGTTTTTTTTCTTTATCGGGATTGTGACAGACTGGGTTTTCGCTTAAATATTCATTCATAAGATCTTTCATTTTATTACGACTACTAAGGGTGTTATACACAATTAAAAGTTTCCATATGGTGTTTTTCAGACACTTTGAATTAGACCAAGCAGTCAGTATAATAGGAAGAGATTTGTGGGGCTCCAGTTCCAACAAATAGACAGAATTAACACTTAATATTGGATCAGAAAGAAGGGCAGCATAGGCCTGATAGGAACCGCACGAGATCTTTCCAGAAGGGAAGGAGACTTCTGCCTACTTCCTGTGGCAATGCATGACAAAAATAAGTAGGCACTTGTGTTTCTCATAGGAAACAGAAAAAAGAGACAAACATGATACATGATTTATATTGGACCGCCTGAATATCTTTAGTTAACACAGATGTGTTGAGTTCCACAAACAAAGAAGAACAATGCACTCGACCTTTTATCGTGGCCTTCAAATTTATATTTTATACAGGTTCAGCTTTTCTACAAGTCCACAAGTAGGCACTTGTGTTTCTCATAGGAAACAGAAAAAAGAGACAAACATGATACATGATTTATATTGGACCGCCTGAATATCTTTAGTTAACACAGATGTGTTGAGTTCCACAAACAAAGAAGCACAATGCACTCGACCTTTTATTGTGGCCTTCAACTTTATATTTTATACAGGTTCAGCTTTTCTACAAGTATACTCCATTTAAAGGCTTCTTTTAGAGAACTGTCTTCCTCTTAATTAATGCAATATTTGTTTGCCTCTGTTTTAAGTATCTGCATCAATCACGTTTAAGTACATAGAATCTACCCTAGACCAGTGGAATCACACTTGTTGATGCAAAAATTAACTAGCCCATTAGGGCAAAGACCCGTAGCAAAAGGCCCACAAGGTTGGCAGGCCCAGCTCAAAAGAAACCTAGTTCAGAATCACATGGACTATCCTATGAAAAGCCACATTATGATTCAGATTCCTTATCTCAGTCGACTTATGAAGATTTCACCATCAAGCAAAATCCTTCTTCCATAAGTAAACCGAATTATCAAAGAAATTTAGTCTCACAAGAAATCAAAATCTATTTAAAACAATGAAACTGTTGAATTCAAGATCGACTACAATTCTTATTCTCCCATAAAAGCTCAACTATAAATACCCCTTTTTTCTGGACAAAGGAGCGACAATATCTCTACCTTGAAGAATCAGTAGTTTGTAATCTCAAGAGATAAAAGAAAGATCTATTGAGAGATTGTAACTCTCACTCTCCAATAAAGCTCACCCGTACGGCCAACTTACCACCGAGGATGTAGGTCCAAGATCCATCTCGGCTGAACCTCATAAAATCTTTGTGTACATGCCTGTGTATTTTCCTTATACTATCTAATATATTCTCTGCAGGTTACTCAAATCACGAGGTCAGAGACTTAACTCTCAAAATCCGACTTATCACGAGATCCATCCTGTTTGATGCTTGAGTTTTCTCAACAAACCTGGTCAGACAATTTCACACAAACAACTCTAGACCCAATTGTGGTTGGGAAATAAGGTTAGTACAATATTTTTGTATTGCAATCTCAGTAAACCAAATCTGGACACGGAAGTAAGGTTAGCACAATATGTTCGGAATGTATTTCTAACAATTAAGAATGAACTTTCAACATAGAACAGTCCATACTATATGAAACCCTCGAAAGAAAGTTATCAGTAAAAAGCAAAATATCAGGTTTACAATATTTCTGGAAAATCCTGGTTAGGATGTAGAAACTGTCCAGCATAACAACTTAAATTTTTCTCCATATATAGGGCGATATAAGAAAATGTTAGGTAATAATAAATAATAGATGACTTACTTTAAAACCAATGTAGAGTAAGAAAACTGTATATTCTTGTTAAATGATGGTTGACAACTGGATAATGCATCAAGAATCTGCAATTCCAAGCATTTGAGGAGCAGGTTAGAATATTATCCCAAGCATAGAGCTTCTCAGTTCAGCTTTATACAAAAATTGCCTCTACAATTTCCATAATGTAAGGCGTTCATATTTCTTGATATTGTGTACACTGGTGAAGAAAAAGTAACCTCACTGCAATGTAGTTGTAACCACTGAGAGAAATCTGAATGCTTGAATAGATTTGTAATAGCACGAATGACAGTCAAAAGATTTGCTGCTTGCACTGGAGCAGTTGTAACTTTCTTCAATGTCTCCATTATTATATCTGTCAGAGAATAGGAGATATGATTTGGCAAACCATCTGAATAGGACATACTAAACTTAATAGTTAACAAGAAGTTGCCCAATGGTGAACAAATAAGCTCCCATCGTAAGTGCAATGTCACTTTTTATGTGTCATCAATAAATAAATAGTAAAATTATGCAAATGTATGAAAATGCATCATGTGTCTGCTTAATATGGATGATGACAACAAGGTAATATTTCTGTTTTTATACCATTCCCTCCCTTGACATGCTCCAGAAGCTGCCCAGCACCATCTGGATGTAGGATTGTCATTCTTAAAATGTCTATTGCTGCATGACAGAAGAAACCAAAAAAGTGAGACTTGTGTAGTAACATATATTGAACAAGTAATTGTCCATTCTAAATTATTCTACTACTACTGTCCCACAAGACAAAGCCATAGGCATACATAATTTGGTTTTCTACGATTTTTCTTAATGGAAAATCATTGTTCTCCTAATACTATAAAAATGAAAGCACAACATTAATGACTAAAAGCAAGTTATTGTTGTTTTGCACATAATCACTATGTTAATAAAAGTAATACGAAACTGCTCTATTATTGTCCTTAAGAAATAGAAAGAAACAAAATGATAAAATTTGGAAGAAAAAAGAAAACAATATGCACACTCGCCTGGTCTAATGCAGCAAATGGGGGGTAGAAAATGTATTATCTTCCTTAGAAGTGAAAGCAATCCTGAACTAACACAAGTAAAAGTTCCTTATACCAAAACCATCAAATCACACCAGAATATGACCAGCTACTAATTATTTCTTTATCTATTACTTTTTCTCATGGATGTGTGACATTGTCCGTTGCATGTCCAATGCATAATGTATATACAAATTACCAAACATGGTCGCACATCTGAGAAGCATGTGTGTTGCCAAGGAAGTAGCAGAACATAAAGCCAAAAGCACACCACGCTGACAACGAAACAATAATATTTAGACCTAAAAAATAAAACTAAAAACTAGTTGGGTCTTAAAGCAAAACCGGCACAGACCAAGTGACGTTACTCGTGCATCAAAAGGTTCCTGCGATGATATCTAATGCTCTCCACAAATATATGACTAACCTCAACATTTAACTTTAAGAAGAGGAGAGCAAACTAAAACCTAAAACCACAGTTGTAAAGGACTCTTTCAGATAAATTAGTGAAAATTTTAACATGATTGGGAAGGAAAAAAAACATTGAACTCTCCACCTTACCATTTAATAGTGAGAAGGAAGGACATAATGAATTCTACTTCTCAATCTGAGAATACAGTACTGGGCACAATACAGATTCAAAACATGCCCAGCACTATAATTGAAGAAAATAATAATAATTAAATTTCCTACTGAACAAGCTGAACTTGATAGAGAACGGACCTGGAAACATCATTGTAGTTGGCCAGGATTGTAATATCTTCATCAATAAAACTATGTCAACATCTGCAAATGTACTGCAATGATAATGAGATGTATCCTTTAATACGTTTAAGAGAGCAGCCAGCCTTGATAACTCTGAATCCGTCAACGATAATGAGTTTTGATCCTGCATAATAACATATAATACAAGTTTTTGAAGTTCACAAATTCTATGAGAAAAACACATCCAAACAGGAATTATCTACATAATACATAAAATGAGTTCAGATGTTCCAGGTCTCAGTGAAGGAGACAAACTTGATGACCCAGATAATGACAACCTGGGACCAAATAGGTAGATGTTCAAATTAGCCATAGAAGTACTTTGTCTACTTGCATCCATCCAATCTGTGAAGAACGGACATGGCATATGGGTATGACATGACAGACACGAGAAATCCTTAAAGAGTAGGGTATGGGGAAACAGTGACAAAAACCATATTATGCATGTGTCTAGATACACATTAAAACCCATAATCAAGTCAAAAGAAAGGAAAGAATATCTTGATGACTTAAACCACATGTTTTAAATTTCTAATCAAGTAACTAATTTTTAAAAAAAAGAATGAATAGGTTCAATCAAAAATTTCACACAATACGAGTATGTGAAATGGCATTCAAATTATATTAGGTTAGTCTCCTTATGTCAAAAAGCTTTTTCTATGTTTCTCAAGTAATGCAAGGCTCCATGGTGCCCAACATGCAAACTTAAGAATTCTTTGAAAATTCACACTGAATAGGTAAGTTTGACTTTTTAAAACCCAATTGGCTTTTGGAGTGTCCAATGTGTGCCGGGCAATTGTCGTGCAAGTGTTAGTATCCAATACATATGTCTCCGACACCAACAAGACACTTGTTCCTCTGCAACATGAGAGGATGTTGCTTCTCCATTCTCTCTCTCTTCCTCCCAGTTTGATTACACACACTAACTGGTGGAGAATGTAACACTAGTTCCTCTGCAACATGAATCCATTAAGAATCCCGATAAAGTAAAGTATGTAGAAAGTGAAAGGAGGAAAAATAATATATAAAGGAGACTATTTTTTGTTAAAGCCAAAATCTGGACTGCTAAGAAAAATAGGTTATATTAAGTGCTTATCCACCAATAAAAAATTTGAGAAGAAGAATATAGAACTGGGCATATAAACTTCTGTGCAATAGCTCTAGCTAGCTTTTGGCCTTGAAAGTATGATTGGTGACACTAGTTGCACTGGGAGAAGACCTAAATGAACTTTAGAACTTGAGCTAGACTCCATTACCAGGAGTTGACAAAAACACACAGCAGGTTTTCAGCATTAGCTTGCAGGATGTATGTACTACTATAGGGAATGCACTCAATATCAAACTCATGAGGGAACGTGGGAAATACCACATCTCCATCGCCATGGCCCCGATGGTTTGTCCATCACATGGGTCAACCCTCTAGCAGATGCAAGAGAATGAAAGAACCCTACACTTTGACTTTGAATCATTTAGACATTTTCTTTATATAAGTAAACCAAAATCAGCCAATGCATGATACTGATCGAGGTTCAGAACCAGTTATTGAAGGTATGCCACTATGCCCCACAGTAACCCATGTGTATGGGCCTCTGCAACATATGCAGTAAGCTTTTGTAGTAGGAATCATAAACAAAGATCTTTTTCCATTGGAGAATAGTCATGTGTCTGATGCAAGAGGGATTTGAACCCAGAACACTTGTCTACTTCACACTTGTTTATATCCCTACTACACCTAATCAATATTGCTATCAGATGTACTTTTCTAATTGGGGTTTAAAAACAAAGGTCATTTTGTTTAAGGCCGTGATTAGTAGACATAAATATGGACTTCAAGGAAAAAAATAAAAATAAATAAATATATATATATATATATATATATATATATATATATATTTTAATTTTTTATTTTTTATTTTTGGCCTAACGTTAGCTTCAAGTAAGCAGAATCTGTTGGTAGATTCTAAATCTTTCTTTCTTTGGGATGGTAATAGAGCAAATGACAGTTATAAAATAAAAAATTGTTATTAGTCAATCCACACAGATTTCACAAACAAGGTGGTTATATCTTGATTTAGGGTTAACTTGCAAGGCAAAGTCAACTTCTGTAATAAGAAACTATAATAATATGTGCAAAGTTAAGGAGAAAAAAGCATCATTTTCTACATAAATAAATGGTTATGACTAACATAGTATTGGGCGAAACAATTATGTAAATATAATGGTAATAACATTGAGCTAAAACTCAAAGCTCATGCAGTGATAAAAGATAATCAGATGTATGGACTACTGAAAAACGCATCCTAAGGTGCTGATAGGATATACCATGCTAGACTGTAGTACTGTGTTGAATTCAGTTAATTTCTTTAGAATTCCATCAAACTGCGCAGTATCGAAGACAAGCATCCCTTTCTGAGAAAATAAACAGAAAAAAAAGGAGTCAAAGAAAATATATAAGACCAGAATATCCAGTAGATAATTGTGAGAGCATTTAGTCAACTAAGATAGCGTGACAATATTGATATACAATAGTATAAACACAATCTACAGATTCTTGTATCCAAGGAAGCTAATACATATGTATATTGAGGCTAATGACAACAGTACAGTTTTTTACTCTTTTACGGCTAGCTCTATGAATCCTTTTCCTCCAACCTGCTCTGTTTCCTCCGTCCAGCTTGGTTAAGGGGCATATCAAGAAATTTAAGAAAATAGATAGACTATAGGAGGTTTAAAATTTAGAAGCGGAAGCAAATATGTAAACTTCCGCATTGAGAAGCAAGAAGAGTACAGAACTAGGTAAAATCAGACCTATCAATAATCAAAACCAAATTGGAAACTAGAAATAAGTTACTATTCATAAAATCTTTAATCAGAACCACGCATGTTATTTCACATTGGCAAAAAATATCGGAGGTTGTACAGGGACTGTCAAGAAGGGTTACTAAGTGAAACAAGATTAATGTTAATTATTGTGTTTTTCAGATCACATGCATGATAATTTCGTCTTGTTGCTTTATTTTTCTCAACAATCTGATACTGCACTTTGATTGATTTGTAGTTTCTAGAACATTTGTCATAACAAACTAGTGTTCGAGCATTACGTTCATTGAACAAGGCATCAAGATGTCAGCACTCAAATTCGATAATAAAAAAGTTTGATGACATCATCAGTTTTTGTTATTGACAGATCAGGATAAATGCTATATTAACCAACGAGGGGAGAAGGCACTTTTAGAGAAGGAAAAGAAGTCCATAGATATGAAAGATGGGACACGAAGGGTTGGAAGAGTTGGTTGAAAAAGTCTTAACTCATGTATCTGGTGGAGTTCAGCTTTCCTTTCTAAGGAGGTTGAGAATAATTCTTTTGGTACTATTCAGTTACTGATGAGTTGATCTCCAAGAATAGGTGGATGTCCAACTTTGGATGTATATAACAAGTCTTTTCCAAGAGGAAATTGTTGACATATACTTTAATTGAAGATGAAGGCTTTCTGATGGGCAATTCTGCATTGTTCAAAACAGTTGGTCAAGATATAATCTAGATCCATTCACATGATGGCCACATCACTACCCTCCACATGTCTGCAAAGCTCTAGAATTAAGATGTTTAATCTCATTGCTTTATGAACTCTAGATTCAAAAGGGCTCACATTCGAAGAAGTGATTGTATAAAAGTTTGCAAAGATGTCAATATCAAACTAAGGTTGAAAAAATTGGCAAGTTGTACGTATTGCAAAATCCTAAAACTATAGGCCAAATGTCGTACTCTTCAATATACAGTCTACAGATCAGTACATATCAGAAGACACAACAACCCCCAATGAGGACTTGAGCTCATAGATTAAAGTTATTATCCAACTTGACATTTAGCGGATTTGGTTCAAGTACTAGTATAATGTAAGTTTAAATTTGATTTTGGTATGGATTTGTATTCCCCATTCATCTTGCATATCTGATTTAAGAGGATTGTTATGTAATCAAGTTCAGACAGGGCAAGTTGCTGCTCGAAATTGAACAAGCTGAACTAATTTGAACTACACTGCATTTGAGAATCCTTTTGGGGTTATGGAGAGGTGGAGTAAGCTATTGTTCTAGATTGAAGCAAGTAGTTCTTAAGTTCGAGGAGAATCTTGTTACATATGAATGAAGGTGGAGATTAGCTAGAGTTTTGACTCAAATACAAATTCCATTCCAGACTGTTTCAAATTCAAACTTGGATTTAATCCGGTCTAAAATTAGATGCAACAGTATTCAAGCCCAATCATGAGGGGTCATGCACCTATACGGTTATACCTATCTAGAAAGAGAAGACAAGAAAAATGGGAACAAGACAGGAGTAAAAATTATAATCAATTTTATAGAGAACTAAGGCTAATTAGAAATTCTATAAATAAGGTGTCTAAATGAGGTTTTCAGGGTATATCAGATATATGTTTGAATTATATATATAGGCTAATTAGAAATTCTACAAATCAGTATTCTTCCCGATCTCTCTTTCATTGAGGTAGCAAGCAGCAGAGCAGCAGCAGAGGCAATCATGGCGAGGCCCCAAGAGTGGCGGCGAGGCTACCAGAAGGCCATGGAGAGTCCACTGTAACGTGGCAACATCAATAACGTGAGAGGCGGTGGCCCAAGATGGCCTAGAAAGACGTTGAGGCACTCCCAATGCCTGTTCGGGCTGCCTAGGGGCTAATCAGGCCGCCGGGGATAACTGAATACATGCATACATTTAAACCAGAAAAGGAAGTTTTACACTCTACCTTCGGGATGTGCTTGAATGCAGGTTTTGAATCTTTAGATGCACAACCTGTGGTGCAAAATGGTACAAGAAACAAAAATAAGCAACTTTGTAAAGATTATCGGATTTGTACTGCAGCAGAAATTTTAATGAAAGAAAATATTCAACCATTTCTTCTAACTTCTAATATAAAGCTAATACCAAGTAGCATACCAAATGGAACAGATGGTCCGGGTGTATAAGCACTAGCTGAAAATATTAGCGAGAGAGTTAGCAACATACGGCATCACTTAAATTGACATAATAATAGAAACCATATCTCAAGGCACAGTCACAGAATACTAATACATACAGCCAGTGTATGGATCTCGGAAAGTTGTATCCAGTGAAAAATCCCTCTGCCCAGTATTTTGCAGGATAAATTCTACAACTTGCTGCCTATATACAAGAGGAAGATTTTCTTTCAAAAGCCACTTGTCAGCAGTGTCATAAGGATTATCTGCAAACAGAGAGTGGTTTATAAAATTGTAAGGTGTGACATTGAACCTGAATCTGAAGTTGCCATAAAATTCCATACTGAAGATATGATTTCTGATTCGAGAGAAGATGATTTCATGCAGCACAAATAAAAACAATTACCTCCTCGATTGTATGGTAGTTTCCGAGTTGGCTCACCATCTCCAATATCAACATCAAAAACTGTGGCATAAGAAGCCTCATAAGTTACATAAAATGCTTAGTATTAGGTGATACATAATTAGTCATCAAAATCGTATATACATATTGAGGTACGTACCGTAATCATATTGAACACCGTTATAGACCTGATTAGATGTATTATCTCCAGGTCCATCGACAACTTCACCGATCTGCAATTAAAGAAAGAGTTCAGCACAATAAAATAAATCCCAAAAGATAAATAAGTACCCAAAAAGAAATACAGAAAATCAATCTCAATCTGTAACATTAACAAATTTACATTATCGTCATATTTTGCAAAATTAAACAAAAAATTTGCATATCTTCATACTTTAGCAAATTTAAACAAACAATTAGCCTCACTTTCAACAAGTCGTCCAAAATTAAAGTGAACTACAAAGTGCATCTTATACCAGGTAGACCTTAAAGAGCTATACATTATCAAACTTAAGAAAAAATTTTCATAATGCTCTCAAGGCTTTCTTTGCAATTGCCACTAGGGAGTAGGGGCTAGCACTATTAAGAAGGTGGTGTAAGGGAATCTATGGGAGTTAGGGCTTCTCAGATCAAGTTTACCTCCCTGCCATTGGGCATAGGAGTTTCGGAGGTTTGAGGGGAAAAAAAAAAGCAGGGACTAATTTGCTATATATTTTTTTAAAAAGAAAACCCAATTCTGCCCCTAGACTCCAACCTCATGATTGCCACTAAAACGTTCGTTCTTTTTTGGCGGTTTGGCAAGGGTTAGCTCATTACTTCTGCTAATCCTTGTTGCCAAATAAGGCCCAAGAGTCAACTAGGTACCAACTGCTCAAGTTACCATAACCAAGAAAAAGAAGTGAGCAGTGTCATGGGGGGTATGTGTCCACGTGTTGGGGTCTGTGGGGAAGGGGAAGTAGGGATTTATAGAGAGAGTTAATAAGCATTCAGCAGCTTAAATAAGCCAAATATCAGAACCAAATGAGAACACCTAAAGGGAGTTCAAGTTACAGGACAAAGCAACTAATGATATCCCCAAGAAAATAGGTAAAGGATGTGATACAAGTAACATCTTCTGATGAAGTTTGGTATGCAAATCACAAGGTTAAGCTAATATTACCAAATATAGTTTTTAAGAAGATCAACATATCAGCTGTAACAGTTTTGTGAATAAAAAGTTTCAGGAGTATGTTCATGTGTTTACATATAGATGAAAAAGAAGAGCAGTGAGAATAACAAAAAAAATAAATAATAACAAGTAAAATCTAGTAGACGACTATGATGAAGTCAAGTCACAATTAACATACTTTATCCCATTTCTGCTCCCTTGAATTCCATGAGTAAGCCACACCGTTGCCCCCTTCTCTAACAACTAACGTCTGTCCATCAGCAGAGCCTGCCACAAAAGTTACAATGCTAAAGATAATAGACATGTGACAAATATCTTTAACTAGCAAAGTTTATGGGAAGTATTGAATAACTGAACCTTAAAGAATAAAGGAGACCAACAAGAACTTAGCAGGAAATGTTTGCGGGCCTCTGTGTGCACATGCACGTGTTGGTGGATTGGCTGGTTATAACTTGATAAATTGCTTAAATATGAACAACTTTTTATATTCAAATTCAGAAGAGAAGAAAATTAATACTACTTCAGTATTGTCATTTTGGGCAAGTTACATTTATGATATATTTTAAAAGATTCTGAAACCATAAACTTCACATTAATGTACCCACAGGTGAGACCTTCAACAACAACAACAACAACAACAACTAAGCCTTTTATCCCAAGTATTTGGGGTAGGCTACATGAACCAAAAAAGAGAATCACGCCGGATCGATCACTTTGATATTTCTTCTCCATTCATTTCTATCAAGTAATATCTCCTTATTTAAACCTCTAGACTCCATATCTTTGCGTATCACCTCCATCCATATTTTCTTCGGTCTTCCCTTCGTTCTTTTAACTTGCCCTACATTGATAAACTCCCATCTTCGAACTGGTGCACTTGTAGGCCTACGTTACACATGACCAAACTATCGTAAGCGATTTTCTCGTATCTTCTCATTGATGGGAACTACACCTACCTTAGCACGAATATCTTCATTTCTCACTCTATCTCTCCTAGTGTTGCCGCATATCCAACGGAGCATGCGCATCTCTGCTACACTTATCTTATGTGAATGACATTTCTTTATAGCCCAACATTCCGTGCCATATAATAAAGTTGGCCTAATAGCAGTCCTATAAAATTTTCCTTTTAATCTTAACAGAATGTTACGGTAGCATAAAACTCCCATTGCCCTCCTCCATTTCAACCGGCCAACTTGTATCCTATAGTTAACATCATTATCGATCTCTCCATCATTCTGAATAATAGAACCCAAATATCTAAACTGACTGCTCATTTGTATCTCTTGCCTATCTAGTTTTACAACATTATAATATATGGTCCGTCGTTTACTAAATTTACACTCCATATACTCTGTTTTAGACCTACTCAATTTAAAACCTCTAGATTCTAATGTATACCTCCATAACTCTAACTTGGCATTTACCCATTCTCTTGTCTCATCAACTAAAACAATATTATCAGCAAATAGCATACACCAGGATATCTCATCCTGAATGGCTTTAGTAAGCTCATCCATCACTATAGCAAATAAGAATGGGCTCAATACAGATCATTAATGTAATCCAATTGTGATAGAAAAATCACTGGTTAAACCACCACATGTTCTGACATTGACCACTACTCCATCATACATGTCCTTAATTATGTCGATATACTTGATGGGAACTCTTTTCTTTATCAGTGTCCACCAAAGTATCTCTCGTGGAACTTTATCATAGGTTTTCTCTAAGTCAATAAATACCATATGCAAATCTCTATTTTTCTCTCGGAATCGCTCTATAAATTGACGAAGTAAATGAATAGCTTCTGTCGTCGATCGCCCCGGCATAAATCCAAACTGGTTCTCCGATATTTTAACAGTTTGTCGCAATCTATATTCAATTACCCTTTTCCAAAGCTTCATAGTGTGACACATGAGTTTTATTCCCCGATAGTTAGAACAACTCTGAATGTCGCCCTTATTCTTATACAGAGGTATTAAGGTACTCTTCCTCCATTCATTTGGCATTTTCTTAGTTTGTCAAATCTTACTAAAAAGATCTGTTAGCCACCTCACACCAATCCCTCCTAAGTATCTCCATACCTTTATAGCAATCTCATTTGGACCAACAATTTTTCTTTATTTCATCCTCTTCAAAACCTCTTTTACTTCAGACTCTTTGATTCTGCGTATAAAACTACGATTCATATCCTCACATTGAATAGTAAGGTCTCCCAAATCTTGAGTAAAACTAACATTATATAATCGATCAAAATAATTTTTCCATCTTTCTTTAATCTCTTCGTCTCGAACTAGAACCGTCTGATCATCATCTTTAATACACTTTACAGTACATAAGTCTTTAGACTTTCTCTTTCTTATTCGAGCAATTCTATATATATCATTTTCTGCCTCTTTATTATCTAACTTCTCGTAAACTTGTTTATATAATTTAGTTTTTACATCCCGAACAGTTTTCTTAACCTCCTTCTTTGCCAGTTTATACTTCTCAAAACTTATTCTATTATTATTATTATTATTATTATTCAAATCTCTATAAAGGTCTCGCTTGATCTTAATAGCATTTTTTACCTCTTCATTCCACCATGATATATCCTTATATGGTAGAACACCACCTCTCGACTCACCGAATATATCTTTAGCTATCATTTTAATGCAGCTAGCCATTTTGTTCCATATTACATTAGGATCATCATGATCCCTCCAATCTGCTTCTTGTACTACTCTATCTACAAAAACTTTTTGATTACCTTCTAATCGCCACCACTTAATCTTAAGATCTAATTTACACTTAATTTTTCTAAGTTTCTATCTAATCTGAATATCTAAAACTAAGAATCTATGTTGGGTAACTACACTCTCACCTGGCACTACCTTACAATCGATACAACTAGCTCTATCTACCCTCATAGTTAAAAAGAAATCTATTTGGCTTGCATTCGATCCACTTTTAAAAGTAACTAAGTGAGAAACTCTCTTTTTAAACCAAATATTTGCTAAAATTAAATCATAAGACAAAGCAAAATCTAGAATTGAGTTACCTATTTCTTTCTTCAAAACCAAATCCTCCATGTACACTATCAAACCCATTACGACTAGTTCCTACATGCCCATTGAGATCACCACCAATAAATAGTTTTTCTCTAGCGGGTATTTCTTGTACTATCTCATCTAGATCCTTCCAAAATTGATATTTATTGGATTCATCAAGTCCTACTTGTAGTGCATAGGCGCTAATGACATTAAAAATCTCTCCATCTAAAATAAATTTAACTAATAAAATTCTATCACCCTTCCTCCTAATATCCACTATATCCCCAAGTAATTGCTTATCTATGATCACACCTACCCCATTACGGTTTCTATCTCTACCCGTATACCAAAGTTTATAACCCCAAGGCTCTATGCCTTTAACACCAACCCACTTAGTCTCCTGCACGCACAAAATATTAACTCTCCTTCTAATCATAACATCAACTAACTCTGCTAATCTACCTGTAAGGGAAGCTATATTCCATGAAACCTTAATATACTGAAATTTTAGATTTCTAGATAACTCAAGACCAAGTGGATAAAAAGTAAGGAAAAAAAAAAAAAAAAACAGGAATTTTACATCTTGTCCATTCTCCTTTTCCAACAAATGCATAAACAAAACTCTCATCCACTTGATGGTTTGTTATTTCATATTATTTTAAACCGTATCATTTCCAACGAAGCCAGAAATGCCTGCTGATCAAACAATATCATTTGATGAAATATTCTGAAAAGCAGCTTGTTTACACATGCTGATAGTGTTAGGTTTTGTAAATTCATCTCTCTATATATCAGCTATCAACATAAAACACTATGCAGCAAGAGATTCATAATATTCATCAAATAAGCCATATAAGGGACATTCTATTCCAATCAACATATATGTACAAAGCCCAAAGTTCAATTTCTGAAGCACAGAATACTCATTGCAAATCCTCCAAGCTTACAATACACGCATTATTGAGAACGCTGCAACCATACATTTTAAATAAATTCAGCGAAGAACAAGACAATAACAGAATTAGAAAATTGTTACATGCCAACCCCTTAGTCAACCATTGAAAGAAATAATACAACGGCCTTTTAGCAAAAGATAGTAGCAGTCAAATCCCAAAGAGTATTTAAAAAAAAAGACTAGATGCACTCTGAGCATCTTGAATAATTAATGAAGGGGTAAAAAATGCTTGAAGTCAGACTTCAGTATACTATAATTTACTAATCTATGACCAGAAAAAGTTGCAAACATGACACAGTAGCTCTACGATGAAGATGAGGTGCCAAATAGAGTGAAGAATCCAAAGTCCATTCAACAGACAATGTACTGTTTCACGGAACAGCTGCAGTGAGGAATGTACTAGTCTCATTTTGATATGAAATACAAACTGATAGAGGTTTTTCATATAGCACTAGATTATTAGGGTTAAAAAAAATAAGCCTAGTTCCTTCTTCTGAACAATCACTTCATTCCCTCAATCACTGAAATATTCACAATAAATTTTCAACGAAGAGCATTATAAAGCAGCCAATTGTTCAGATCCGCAAGAAAATGCAAATAAACAAAACCTCCCTTGTCAAGAGAAGATGAGGTTCTTATACCACTCAAATTAATAAATTATCCACATTGTCCTTATTACACTTACGTTGTTACCACAGTTTGTCTCCTTCACTACCTACACTATTTCTAGTACGATAAGACCATTATCAGCATTAAACAGTTTCCTGTCCAACGAACTGGTAATCATTAGAGTTGTTGACAATATTTTTTATCCATATCAAGTTACAATCAAAAAGACTGATTCAACTGTGCTTATAGATGTATTCCCCGAAATGATGCAAGATATGGGGAAACAAGGGTGATTGGCAACATGCCCTTAGCCTGTGCCACAAAACAAGGAAACACCAAAAAAGCATATTCCTGAGGCAGAACAATACTTGATGTGCATAGGTTGATGTAAATTCCCATACTACCAGCTAAACCGAATAAAAAGATACCATGGATCAGGAGTACATCACTTAACAGACTCAAGATTGTATGAACACAAACTTGCAAATGAAAAAATTTGCTACACACCATACACCTAAAGAACAACCTACCTTTAGGATTCAGAATGAATAAGGTAGAATACCCATCTAGGCTGCTACCATCTTATTATATATAAATATTGTAATACCTAGAAAACAACAACAAATTATCATAAATTATAACAATTTGCTCAAGAGAAACTATAAATTCTAAACTATCATAAATAAATACTTGATGCCAACGTTCAAGTGGTCCCTGGTCAGAAGGTGAAAAACAAATGGACTCAAATAAGGAGAAAAAAAAAAAGGATAATAAAGGCAGCACTCCGTAGACTGAGAAATCAGTTTGGTCGGGTATTACTATAAATATAGTTAGACAACAACCAGTCAGCTTAAAGTTTTGAGGGAGGGAGGGATGTCCTGAGTTCAATCTGAAACATGAGAGAGGTCCTAGGTTCAAATGCATCATTGACATCTAGAATATGATTGTTTACCCACATTTATTCTAGCTTTCCAAGCAAGTCATGTTTATATTGGAGGCCTTTCTGCATGGTCTAATGACCCATATGAGAGGGAAGTGTGAAATATCTATTTGATATATATATATATATATATATATATATATATATATATATATATATATATAGCTTAGTCCTAAACCTGTCCTTATAAGCTTTTGGTACAGTATAAAGTGATCGCCCGACAAAATTAAAGTAAAAAAAAGGAGATGTAAATGGCAAAGCAAAATCAAACCTGGGCATTGCAAAGCCTCCAAACCAGGAAGGTCCGCCAACTTTAAGCCACCAACTTTTTTCCTGAAGTAATCAAATGGGCAAACGAGTAAAAGGAAAGGGAAGAAAGACAGTTTACATCACCATAAAGCAGGTAGAAAAGAAAAAGTGGAACCTCTTTTCTATTTATGATACCTGGCATTCTTGTACTCAGAAAGTTCAATGGCATAGGATTCAAGTTCAAGAGATTCTGCAACCCGATCTTTATTCGAAGTCCAAACACGCACAGCACCATCAGAACATGCTGTCACAATATCTCCATTTTCCAGGAATTTTGCATCCCAAACACAACCAGGGTGTTCAATACTCTGAATGCATACACCATCTATTTGGAAAAAGATTCACTAGTGAGAAGGTTTCTTGAGCCATATCTGGCTACAGCTATAGGTAACAAGGCTTTATTCATGATCCAAAAGATGGATCAGCAGTACTGTGTTTAAAAAAAATATTTATTATATAAAAATTAGCCATAAAAGACGTGCATTCTGCTGAATAGATTACAGAAAATCACAGGAAAGCTTCAAGGCTGAAGAAGATGACAACTAGAACACTGGTAATCAGAAACGAAGAATTCCAATCAGATCTCCCTGGTATCACAGTATGTGTCAAGGACCCTCTCCAAATTATGGCTAGTTAATATTCTATTTTTGACAAATTAGTGTTAACTCTTTCACGATTTTATGAATATTGTGGCAAATTAGATGATACTCAGTCGATAAACTTGAGGCTATTTCAAATTAGGGCCAATTAAGATTATATATTTGACAAATAAAGGTTAATTACTCTTTCAGATAACTTTTGTGAAAGTTGTGATGAAATTGATGACAACTGATGTGAGAATTTGCAGCCTCTTCAACCACTCAAAATCTGGTCTAATTAAGCTTCAAGATTGAAATTTTTGGGGCGTTTTACTGAGAGAAATCCTATGATTAGTTTCATGGAACTTTTAGATTCCACAATAACTATACTTTCACTGTTTGGCACATTCGTTGAGCTCAAAGTAAAATTTGAAATGAAAAGCAGTAGGAATTTTATACACATTGTGTTTAATTTTTTTAATTAATCTTTTTGGTCAATCTATCAAATGTTTCCAATGTGGATAGGTTTATAGTTCCATTTCATGAGAACACAAATCCAATGGCTCCCCATCAAGTAATGAGATCGTTTCCCAAAGAGCTAATATTTGAGGAGAAAATTTCCCAACCCCAAGGAACAGCGGCTGGTGAACACGAAGCTTTTTGGCAACTTCAAATGCTTTTTCAGATCATGAATCTGTACATGTCGTGAAAGAACTTTGGACTACATATTCCTTAAACAACCATACTAGCGTTCCACTATGGGTCCTCTAGTGTTGTGAAAATACATGGATCCAAAATATTAGCGAGTCCTCTATGGTCTTCCAATCTCAATAACAAGCTTTGGCCTAAAACTTGGCTATACAACCATACTCTTCCTCATGTTATGGAAAAAGTTTGGGAGTACATATCCTTTTGTCAACTGCTCGAAGAGGAGTGAAATAGACCCATAAAGCAAGTGAAAGTATATTTGTAACTATCTTTGTCTTCTTTCTTAAAGTCAAAGTTTTAAATATTGGTTGTAGCAAAATATATCAGTTGAAAACATTCAATAGCGGATATCGATTATTGGGAAGATATAAAAAATATTTAGCAAATATTGGATGTTAATAGCTGACTTTAAACATATATATTTTCATGTCCTAAATCAAATATGAATGAGATAACACATGCATCGTCATGTAAAACTACATAAAACATCATATTTTTCTAATGCACTAATCTTACCATAACATTCTTAATCAAAATTTCAAAAAATCAAAAATCCAAACAAAGACGGTTGTTATTAATTGACATTCACTAACTGTGAACAATTTGATGGATAAAGAAGTGGTAAAATGAATTTGAAAAATCTCTCATCACCAACAGCTATGACCCATATGGTACCAGAAAATTTACACAAACCAAATCAAAATTAAGGAAAGAAAAATTGCAAAGAAATCAATTTTTAAAAATATAAAAATTTAAAAATTAACATGTTTTGTGTGAGCTTCATTGATTCTCAATTTATCATGAGAGGAAAAAAAAAAGTACCTTGAGAAGAAGTTATGGGAATATTGAGATCCTCTCCAGTCGAAACACGGAAGAGAGACATTCAATCACTTTAGTGGAAAGAGTGTCCTCAATATGCCCTCCCCCAGTCAATACTTTATTGAACCCTGTCGATGATCTTTGTCGATGATCCCTAAATCCTTTTGATGTACCGCTTGAGGAAGGATCGACAGGAATTGGAACTGGACATTTATCTTCGCTAATCAATGTCGCTAATCTTTACCAATGATCATTGACTCCTATGCTTCTTCACATTGTTGCGCTAATGCGGAATGATTCAAGAGAAATGGGGTCCATCAAGTCCTAATTCTCTCGACAAGGTGTACAAATAGCAGCAAGTTTGAGTTTGGGACAATTGGGCTTCAATCCAAATCATGTTTCGACCCAATAACATGGACACCAATTTTGTGTGATTTCAGGCAATTTTTCAAGTCTGCATTTGTGTCCTATATATTGACATGAAGTTGATATATTACTTAATTTTATCCCAAAATGCCGAGCACTATGAAAGATCCCATATCGTTGTGGCTAGGGGTCAAAACCACTATAGTGGCCGCTATACCTGATGCAACGCATGCTATTTAAAACATTGCCTGAAGTATAATATAATCAAGGAGAAACAAGGATGTGGGAGTTTGGTGGATATGAATTCAAATTGTTTGACAAACCAGATTTGGAAGCTATATTGTTTGTTGATGGAGCTATGATGAGGTGAAATTTGTTCAAATTAAGAAAAAAAATCTCTTATTGTCTTTTTTGCAGTTTGGATTGAGATGTTAGTTGTTTTATGATGTATTCATTCTCTTCTAAGATATGACTTTGAGCTCTGTTTTGCATGAATGCTTGCTACATGATGCATGTTTATCAATAGCTGTATCAAAGGAATACGCTCTTATGGCATTCTCCCCCTGTAGGAAAAAACTTATCCTCGAGTTTTGTAATGAAGAATGAATTTCAACATGTTGTTTTTAGTATTAAAAGGTAGTAAGCTTGTTGAAAATTAACCTCCAAGAAGTTCATAAGCATCACTTAATTATTATGATTTTCCACAAGATAATTAATATTGATGAAGTAAGCCCAGAGAGAAAAAACATTTACAAATTTCTTCTTCTTTAATGGTACTCATTGATTGGCACTTAATCAAATATAAGCAGTTTACTCCAAAAATCACTTGTGAAAAAAAAATTCTTTGATGTGAATGAACACTTTAACTCTTCCATCTCAATATCACAAAGATATGCTCTTGCATTGATGCCTTGTTGATAACTGAATTGTGATCATGGTAGCTTTCGACCAGATACCAACTGATATTGGGTCCACGCTGAAGAGAAAGGCCGATTTCAGATTGCTTGAAAGGACTTGATCTCAAGGCTATGAGCCCCACTACAGTTTTTTAGCTAGAAAAATAAATGGGAAACTTCACCACCTCGGAGCCATCAAAGGTTACAGATCTCACTAACAATCTGAGGATCACACCAAGGAAATTGTAGGAGAGGCAAGAGGAAACATTATCCACATACTGAAATAACTTCTTAAATTACAAATGACAATGAAAGGGGTATCTATTATGACTAAACTGACTCTTGACGTACACAAGAACATTAATTGCTAAGGATGCTTCATATTTCAAAGACATTTGATTGCTTGAGACTTTTTAATGGACTCTTAGCCTTCCTAATAATCATGCATACTATTAGACTAGATTCCAATTCTGACTCCGACTCCGATTCCAATTCCAACTCCACAATCGCTTCACCAATTCAATTAGACTACTATCTTGTATTAAAATTTAGTTTTAAATTTAGTCCGACATCACCAATTGAGTAGTCTGTATAGTGTTGGGACACCTATAAATATATGTATTCCCTGACTTATATGTAACACCACATTTCCAGAGGGATACGGAAACAGAGTGTATTACCGGCGGGCATGTATAAGTCAACGTGCACGAGTCCTATAAGTATGTAGAAGTATAAACGAATAGAATTTAATACTACTTATCTACCAGAATATTGGAAATTAGTCTACTGCTATATAAGAGAAAATATACAATATGTCTAAAACAGAAAATAACAACTACAGTACTGATGCAAAGATTGAAAACTAAGGCTCAAAGAGTGATACATATTAAACCCAAAAATACAACAGCGAAGACCTAAGAATCTACCGCTGCTCGGCATGCTCAAGAAAGTATGGATCATGCAATGGTGGATCCTCGCTCACATTTTCAGTATCTGAGCGTGTGGGGAGCTCAGAATCAAACCCGGCAAGTAAAACAATAAAAAATAGGGAGTGTGCAATATAAACTAATAAGTCAAATATGAATGTGGATATAAAAATATGCGCATGTACGGAAAACATTAAATGATCAAGTAACAATATCAAGTAGGGATATACATATATATCAAGTCTAAATTAATATCTTATTTTAGTTTATATTTGAACTAAATAGTGAAGAAATAGACTCGTATCATGAAAGTACCCGTACATATCTGCGACCCGGCCAAGATGTTAGCATTGAACCAGCTGTACCGCTAAGCACTGAATCAGATACCGATACTGAGTAGTCGGTCATCCCATCAACATGGACTAAACAAGAGATAATGGCTTAATACCATCCGGGCACCCCTGCGGATGGACCCCTATTTCGATTGCGCAATCTATCCTAAATATTTTACAATACAATATTTGTCCACCCTTTAGTTCTCTCATAACCCAAGATTTCAAGCTATATTACATGCAAATCGATCCCGAATATGATGAACTAATCATGTCAACGTTAATACATATACATATCTATCATCTAATCAATATCCGAGTAACAAGCAAGATGTGGTCCATATCAAAATCAAGTTAACAGGCAAGTCAGGATCCATGGCATTATCAAGACGTGTGTACTAATAAGGAAAATCCGGCATATTTTCATGTATTTTATACAAGTATTTAGAATGTATATGTCAAGGCAAGCATAATAGAGTCATAAAATACTAGAATGAGTGTTATGAAAATAATAATCATGTATGTAAAACACACATATAAATAATTATGCATATAAACACATATTAGGTAAGTGAAGTATAAAAATGGAAATTAAATAGGCTCAACACTATTATAACTTTAACAATATATGAATTTTTCAAATTCTAGCATGATTCATGGTATGCAAAGTAGCAAATTTATTAAACCTTACTAATGTATATATTTTTCAAGTAAATATGGATTAGCATAATAAGAATTATAACCTAACATAATAGCTCGTATAAAAGAAATATTTTTAGCAAATTTAATGTAAAAATTTATGTGAAACACTCTCTTTAAAACATGATTATGAATAAATATATATATATATACACATTTTCTAATGGTAAGTGGAAAATAATTTAAAATCATTGCATTATACACGAAGAACTTATATGGAAAACTTCAAATTTATAACCAATATGATTAACATTCATAAAGATAGCATTTTTTTATAATTTAAAAATAAAGCAAATACTTTAAGTTTACAACTTATAGTTTAAGAATGAGAGACTATAAATAAAACGATAAATTTGATACATAATCATAGAGTAAGGTGTAAAAATTATATTTTATATTTAGCATAATTATAAAGATTTTTATATAAAGACATTATCTTTCTAAGTTTTAACAAAACAAGGTTCTAAGTTAACTACAAAAACATTTTGAGTTAAAAAAAATATAAGAGTGGATGTGATTTTACTTGCCTTAATGGGTTAGGAACAATATTCGTTATCAGTATGCGTGCGGTCGAGGACCACATAACGCATAATCGGATTATGCGCCGATTATGCGGATTGCGCGGAATTATGCGGAATATTAATATTTTAATGTATATTAATATAATAATTATAAAAATAGATATATTAAGTGCTATAAAACTCTAAAAAATTATAAATAATAACTGTAAGCATGTAAAATAAAGATAAATTGGCTCTACATAAGAAATTAAAAAGATAAAAAGACTTATCTCTTAATTCCCAATATAAAAAAAAGAATGATGCATGCATACATGGATCAAAAACATCGCTCAAAAAAATTAATTCTCACTCAAAAAAATAATTCATACAATTATCAAATCGCCAAATAATTCAAATAAACTTATATTTTACTACATCTATGTAAAAATTATTGCTAAGTATATACAACTACATCTTTGTAAAAATTATCAAATCGCCAAATAATTCAAAAAAAGTATGAAGGTATGGATATGCAACCAAAAAGTCTTCATTTTTTATAATAATTTCACTAAGTTCACATGTTAGTTTAAATTATTGCTAAGCCAATGAAAGTGCAGCTTGATTTACTAAGGTTCACATGATAGTAATTTAGTTTAAATTACTACTAAACAAATAAAAGTGCAGCTATACCTATTAAAAGATGCATCCGTGTAGAAGATATGTAGTTATAAACGAAATACACAGAGCTTGAAGAAAACAATTGAATGCGGACACAAGCAGAATGTAAGCAAAAATTGGAAGCAGACCACCAGAATGTAAGGAAGTTCCTATTAATGTATCTTCAATCAATTATCTAGTCGGAGACCTAGATTAAGTTAGTTCTCTTTCTCCAACACTAATAAATGGACAACATGCAGCAGTAGAAAGCAATCAACTATAACAATAACATCCAGGAACTTGCATAAAACCTCAAACAAGAAATACCACCTCAAATAGGAACTTGCTATCGATAAAGGTGAAGAATAAAAAATAAAAAAATGGCTAATGGAGGTGAAGAATCAAAATAATGCAGTGGCCGAATCTCTCCTTTTTCCAAAATAATTCAAACCCTAAATTCTACTCAATTAACAGTTAACACAAAAATTGTCTCAACTCATTTTCCACAAATAAAACCCTAACCCTAATTTTTCCGAATATTTTCTTTCACCAAAAAATTCAAACCCTAAAATCAACTCAGTTTACTCAAAATAATCATAAAAATTGTTCAAGAAGAATAATACCCAAAAAAAACCATCAAAACCCTAAAAAGATCCAAAATCTTAACTGAAAAAAAAATTACATGTGCTAAGTTGATTTTAGCGTTTTCTCTTTTTCAACAACCCTAAAAAGAAAAAAAAATCATCAAAACCCTAAAAAGATCTAAAATCTCAACTCATTTTCCACAAATAAAACCCTAACCCTAATTTTTCTGAATATTTTCTTTCTCCAAAAAATTCAAACCCTAAGATCAACTCAGTTTACTCAAAATAATCATAAAACATGTTCAAGAAGAATAATACCCAAAAAAAAACCATCAAAATCCTAAAAGATCCAAAATCTTAACTAAAGAAAAAAAAAGAAAAAAATTACCTATGTTGTCACTGCCGCCGGAGAGCTCGCCTTGAGGACTGCAGCCACCGGAGGAGATGTCGTCGGATCGCCGGTGAGATCGGAGAGGGGAGGAGGCGATCAGAGAATTAGGTTTTTTTTTTCTCCGCTGGGCTCAGGAGGCTTCTTCGGCTCGGGACTCGGGAGTGTTTGGGAATTAGTGACTCGAAGAAGGGAAATAAGTATATGGGTTGCGGGTACAGGTTGGGTTTTGGGTATGGGTCAGGCAAATTTTTAACATTCGAAACCCAATAATTCGTTAACCGCATAATCGCTATGCGGATTATGCGCCCGCATAAGCTGCATAATCGATTATGCGGCCGCATAATCGTTTATGCGGCCGCATAATTGACCGCATTCTTCATTTTCTCCACGTTTGGGTGGCGAAAACGCCTATGCGGGCACATATGCGCCCACATAGGGCGTTTTTTAGAACACTGATTAGGAAGATAAGTATATCTTAAGACTAAAAGACTTCTTCTCATTTTCTTCTTCTCTTTTCTTATTTTTCTTCTTGAGAGTCGGAGTAAAAGAAAAGGAGAAGAATGAAAAATGAATGAGAGAATAAATGATGGGGAGAAGAAATGAAAAGAGGAGAAAAAGATATAATAGACAAAGGAGATATGAGGATAAGAGAATAGCTTGTCATGCTTGGCCAAAAGATAAACATGATGAAGTTAAGGTATGGGCTAGGTTAGATTGACTTTTCATTGATATTTTACATTATATTAACCATACAAATATTTTTATAATGAGACCATATATGAGTGTATGGAAGAGAGGAAGAATGAAGGAGTTTTTGAGAGAAAAATGAGATAAAAAAATCTCTCTCCCTCTCTTTTTAGTTCAGTCCAGCAATAGGGGGTTGGTTTGAGATCCATCATTTAGGGAAATGGGGTATGAGAGGTATGAGTGAATAAGATAAAATAGGTATAGGACAAATAACTAATAATAATATATTTTTAGAATTATTTAAGGCCACAAAATCTAATTAAACTAACCAAATAAAGTCAAACATGATTTTTAAAAGTCAAAAAAAGAGAGACTAGTCAAAATATGTATAGGGCCCACCAGTGATTAAGATAATATTATTTTAAGTGACTATCTCGAAATTTTCAAGAAAATCACCAAAAATATAGTAAAATAAGATGAACACAATGCACTCACTCTGGGATTAATCTGATATCTGCAAGTTATGATCGAAATTAGATTGTTACATTATAATAGATAGATTGAGTTTTAGTTCTGATTACCATCTGACACATATATTACCTAGAAGCTTCTCCAAAACTCTACATTAACTTAAGAAGATAGATTGACATTCCCAATTTTCTCCACTATTTGACGGGAAGGAATATGTTGTGTCAAAAAAGCCAACTTTAATAAGGACGGTTAATAATTACTAATCAAAATACCATCTTTGCCTATGTTGAAATTGGTGAAAATTAAAAGAAGCTATGGTATTTTGATAATAAAGAGAAAGTATATGGATATATGGATGTTACTCAAAGGATAAATTGGGAAGATAGACGTTGCTTTGGAAATCGAAAATGAACTAATTTGGGATAAATTTTTTAAAAACAAATACAGTTATCGGCAGATGGTGGGAGTAATAAAAATTGAAAGTGTTTTAGTTTGATCAAGTTGTCACATATCTCTTTTTTATATGGTAACCTATAATACTTAAACAAAGGACATAAGCACAACGTGGCCAGTGGTTTTCAAAAAAGTAGGATACATGGACATACCATAAAATGGTTTTTTTATTTTAATATATACACAATATAAATAAACTTATACCCTAAAAAATGAAATATTAGCTTCAAGCTACTATCATAAACATATTAGTTTGTACGCAAGAAAAGAATTACAACTAAGATTGTCCCATAGACTAGAGTGATACTCATCTTACATTGGTCATACAAATAGAGTTTTATCTATTATTGGCCAGATTTTATTATGGATATCATATATTGGGTGATATATCATGATATTTACTAAATAACATGTCAAATCGGATATATCAGTCTATCAGATGATAAATATACATGTTATGCTTACTTAAACAATACAAAATTGTTTGAAAGGTCTTTAGGGCCTTAAAAGGATACTTGACTTGGCAATTTGCATGGAGCCTAAAAATAACTAACCATTTATAGAACTTACTCAAGTGCATCAAGATATAATTGAATGCCCAGCCTTTACAACATAAAAATAAGAGCAGTGCAATCTATATGGTGCCGCTGCTCACCATCGGCGGTGTCGTTCGCTGCGGCATATGCTCGCGAGTGTCACCTCTCTTAATCACGACTCATAATGGATGAGTCTGAGAACTAATGAGAACTAGTTCCATCTCTTCCTCATATATATAGGTCGGTTTGAGTTTTTTTGCAAAAATAAAAACAGTCTCCACATTGCCGCTTACGGGGTAATATTTCCAGGTCAAAATATTGCACAATATCTCGTATTCGAAGCAGTATATTGGCCCATTTTGATCAAAAATCATATCTAGTATGAAAATGCACACATCATATTAGATAGGGATATAACATTGAGATATCGTTTGATATTTTGGTATATAGGCCGATATTTAAAACACTGACCCCAAATTACATCTCTCTCTCTCTTCAGCACTGAGAGCCCCCTCAATAACTCCTATCTCGGCCTCGCAAACTACCCAGCAGCTCGAAGGCCCAAACAAGTTAGTAAATTGATTTTTTTTATTATCTTCTATTTTTGTTTTAATTACACTCTTGGATTTCGTCTATTGCAGTGAATTGGGGTTGCAATCTTTGGTATCATCACTGTTCAAATTTGTCCAGCAGCATTTTGATAAGTAAATTGTATTTTTTAACGGAAATGAGCCAGTGAAAAGTTTTCAAATTAGATTAAAGTGAATAAATTTTAATTGTTGTGAGCCATTGAATAATCAGATTTTCTTTATTTCCATATTAGAATAGACAATAATTTTTTTAGAGAAGAATTGTGAATATTTGACTGTGTAACTATGATGCCATGAACAATTTCAATATGTGACTACAAAGCCATGATCATTGTTGTTAATATCCTACGATATACGATACGTATCCTACAATACAATAGGATATGCAGAAAAATCGATACTTATTTTATCTATGATACTATTGAGTTAAGTATCTTACTATACGGTAAGCATATCCTACGATATACGATATGTATCTTACGATACGCGATATGATACGATACAGACTTAGCTTATAAATTGATTTCAAACTCATTCGAATGAACCTTTTGAGCTAAATACGGAATATAAATTCCGAACAAGTATAAACATTTAATAACATATAATATCAAAATTCAAGATACTTATTTTAGTTGATAAAAATATTTAAACAAATCATCAGTAGCGGTATAATTATCAATTTACAATCAATATAAATTATTTAATTACTCATTCTCAATTCAAATATATAATAAGCTTATTTATTATACACTAAAATCTTGATAAAAGAAAGAATTTGCTTAGATTTGAGAAGATGAAGATGAAGAAATTAAAATAAAACTTTTGAAGAATGATAATAGTGATATATCTATAAGGGATGATTAATTGATATTATATTACTTATTTTAAATCTTTTTGGAGGGGTAAAGAACTTATGCTCAATATTTTGGTTTTTGTGAATATAAAATACAATTGAACCTGAGACAACATAAAAGAACTTTATATGGTAAAGGTGTTAATTGCATAAATTTCAATGTGTGTTTAAGTTGAGGTAGAAAAAATGTATCTATTTAAAGAAAAGAAAGAGAAGATTTCGTAATAAAAGTTTTATCAATTAGTTATTTATTCCTGATATTTAGTTTCTAATAGATTATTTTATAATTATTGTTGGGACCTTTTAACTTAAATGCAATTGCAAATAATAAATGAGAAAAAGGAAAGGAAATAGAATATGTTAAAGGAGCTTGTATGGAATAAAAAGACGAAGATGAAGAAAATGAATGTAATTTTCTAGTGAATTTAGCAATATATTTATTAATGTAGTATAATTTTGATTAGTGACCTCATGGTTGTTTGAATGTTAGTTACCTATTTATACATAACTATTGACTTATATCAACATATTACCGGCTTTAGTATTTGTGTTTATTTGTTTACTTATACTTTAAATTTACTCATATGTTTGTTATATCATATATTATTATTTGCTTATTACTTATCTATTATACATTCATCAATATATCTTACGTACGAATATACGATAAGATATGCGATACGATATACAGAGATAACGATATACTATACGTATCCCGATTTGACAACTTTGGCTATGATCAATTTAAATATGCAATTATGATGTCATGATCAATTTCAATATGTGACTTAATTCAATAGATTCATTTTGTGAATTGTGCTTTGTGAATGCGTGTCTATGATTGTGAATCAATTTTCATATGATGTTTGTATAAAAGTTATTTCTTTTAATGATGTTTTTATATGAATTTATTTTATTTTTGTGTTTTGAGAGTTGAGTTGAGCATTGGGTTAATTTATGTCTTCAATTTCTTAATGCATTTGAGTTCTTAAAACGGTTAATTATTCGTAAACTCAATGGAAATTGGCCAAGTATCCCATAAGTTCCAACTTGTTTTAAATAGTGCCATACGTTTGACATATTTAATGACATATATTCTTTAACTGGAATGACACCGATATGACATCTAATATTTAGTCCATATCGCGATATATCACTCAGTATTCAATATCCGATATATAATTTTGCCGACTAGTATATTGTTGATATCCAATATTTAAAACATTGTTCCTTCCAGTCAAATAGTTCTTAAATAAATGTAGAATTTGAGAGAAGCTTCTAGGTAAACCTATGCACGGTTATTAGGAAAACTAAGAGTCACGTCAAAACTCTCAAGTAATTAATTGTCTTTGAAAATATAAAAAGTCTCTAGTTATTAATGTTCTTGGGTATGGCAAGAGCCCTATAAATTAATACTCCTTTTGTTGTCATTTGTAACTTATATGGTTTTGAAAAGTTAATGAGTTGATGAATATACTTCTTATCTTCTCTCTTGCTACTTCCTTGTGTAATCTTTGGATTTGTTAGTGGGTGAGACCTGCATCCTTGGGTGGACCCTAAGGTGCTGAAGTTGCCCAATCTTGTTCCTAGCTAAAGAATCATAGTGGGGTTGTAGCCTTGACAAAATCGATTCCTTGCAAGCAATCTGAGCTCCAACGTTCTCTTCGGTGTGAACCCCATATCATTTTCTTAAAGTATGTGATTGATCAAGAAAAACAACTACTATTTCTCAATCGAGTAATATGTTATTTAAGAGCTCTGTCAATATATGAGCAATTTCAATGAGTTCTAGTGCAGTTTAGCATACTCTAGAATCTTTGTGCAAGACAAATTCATATTTTGCAGGCTATTCTCTCATAGAAAAAGCATTATGTTAAGAAAACCTAAGTGTTTTAGTACTCCAATATCAAAATAGGTTGGTCTTTTAACCCTACATGCATCCAATCATACCTCTACAAGTGTGCCCTTCTACATACTCATGCTTCTTACTAAAACACTAGCTGCTAAATTTTTACTTGCTCTTAGTTAAGCAAATAAAATAAGTATTTCAAAATGATCTCAAATAACTATTTTACTAAGAAACTAAAATCAAAGCAAACACTACTAGATTTGACAACATTACTAATTTATAAATTAGAACATACTTGATCAGTAATTTTAAAATGTGTTCTTCGTGTATTTTATTTTATAAAAAAATATTAATTACAAAATAAAATTAAAAAATTTACCCCTCTTGGCTGAAATCCTCCTATGCCCATTTGAGTATGACTTAATAGAGTCGACCAAGGCAATTCATGAATAAATTACAGCCAAAGGTAATAACCGATAGCCTTTGTCTAAATACTAGCAGCAAAACTCACAGGTACTTTGTTAAAAAGCCGATATATAAACTTACAGTCAATAATTGACATTAAAACATTTACAGTTTACTAAAAGAAATACAGAAAAATTCTGAAACACTTCAGGGATCATATATACAAAAATATGAATAGGAAATTTGCAACAACTTGATAAAACTAAAACATCACAAACTTGTGATACCTGACTACATGAGACCTTTGCAGAAAAGAGTATTCACTGTGAAGAGTCATTAGAAACCTTTTCAGAATCTCCTTGTGTAGTTCCAATATAAACCTTTTTATTGCTTGAATTGGAATAGAAAACTTGGGGACATGACAGTGAAGATCAAAAACATTAAGAGTTAAGGAAATTGATTCAATGTTCTATGAATGAGAACTTAGTGAACTCATTAGATCTAAAAAATCAAGCGACATCAATAATAAGAAATTCAAATGCATTTTATTGCAAATGAATACCTAAATGGAATTCTGCTTAGCTGACCGTACACATTAGGGATGAGGATTGGTGGTTACAATTTAAATGGAATTTTTTTTTAGAATGCAAATCAGAAGCATCAAAATGTAGATGAAAGGAAAGGAGCACTAAACCGGACATACGGACCAGCAGGGACAAATCCTTGTTAAGCCCAGTGCAGGCCTTTCACACACACACAACACATGCGCACACAAACGCACGCACACACGCATGCACGCACAAGTAGTTCTTTTGTTGAGTTAAAACAGATTTCAATGGCCTAGCAGCCCACACTGGGTTTACAAAACACACACATATATAATTCTTTTGTTGAGTTAAACAGAGTTAATCGTGGCCTAGGGGCCCATATTGACTTCAAAAACCTCCATATATATTAGTGCTTTTGTTGAGTTAAATAAAGTATAATGGCCCAAAGCCCACACACTGCTGACACGAAAAAAAATATTAGCCCTAATCTCTCTATATTGTTATAGTTATCAATTGTGACATATAGTTTCACCCAAAAAAAAATGTTCAAAGAGGAGCTCAAAATAGGATAAATGACTTTCATCTGGTATTTTTTTTTAAAAATTGAAATGATTTTGTTTCCTGTATGAATATCTTCAGAAAATTAAATTTAATGATCTTTATTATGCATAACAAAATATTTATTAATAAATCTTTTAGTCATGTCTATTAAATGATACATGGATACAAATACTGATATACATTTCTACTACTACTGCACTGGGAAAATTTCCTATTCGTCACTGCCGACCAGGATCAATGTTCCAATTACAATATTCAGATGGATAGAATCAACATCTAAAGGTCTTCTAGCCAAACATGGAACAACATGAGACTTACATTTGAGTAATTTTATGTCCATCCACTCAAGCAAACACTTCAAGGACAATAAAGGAGAAGAAAGAAGTTCATGATGGTGCATTTTAGGTGACAGCAAGAGTTGTGGTCGTGAAAGGTGATGGAATCGTTATTGAAGGTAGATCAAGAACCCTAGGCCTCGATTAGCAAAAAGAATGAGCCCTAAGCTCTGAGATATAATGTCAAAACTAAGAAGAGAAATTGATGGAAATCAGACTTGGATCTCTCTTTTACATATATGTCTTTTATAATAGATCAATAATAACTCAGCACAACTAAGTATTGTATACAGAACTATTCTACTATTCAAGCATGAATAGAGAATTTTAGTTGTTCTTTGTGCGTGGAACTTCTAGCCCAATATCCAAGCTTAAGCCAATAAATATAATACTGTGAACTGATGAAGAAGATGAACTCTTAGAGGAGCATGTGGATCCTTCAACATAAGACCCCGGAATTGCAAACAAGACACGCAGTTGGATTCTTACCAGCAATAATTACAATCATAGTGAATTAATACTAAAGCACGAACAAAGATGATGTATTAACTGACGAACATATTTCCAACTTACTTCTCAGTATCCACCATATGAAAGATAAGTCAGCATTTATAAAATAGGTGACAAAAAATAGGTGAAATGGAAGTTGCCATGTTAAAACCTTATTTATGCAAAAAAAAAAAATTATATATATATATATATATATATATAATATGAAGAATGTGAAGATTAGTTTAGCCATATTAAAATTTATGGAAAAGCAAATTAGAAGAAGACTACCTTTCCATATCTTGAGACAACAATCTTCACTACCGCTAGCAATAAGTCCAGATGAGTGTGCATCCACAGAATAAACCAAAGAAGTATGTCCAACCATCTCCAGCAAGACTTGACCGGTTATCGCCCACAATCTAATGGAGCTTTGAGTCCATATAGAACCAAAAGGAATGAGGTTAGAAACAACTTTTAAGAAATTTGCAGTTAATTGAATTGAAAACAAAAGAGGTATTAAGGGGGGAATAAACAAACACTTGATTGATCACAGAGTTGGTCACATATTTGCATAAGACCAAATGAAACCTTGCCATACATACATTACATCAAACATGTCGAACTGTCAGGCAATAGTCACCATGGCTTGCTTAAAAAGGTTTATCACACGTTAAATGCACACAATTATCACAAACCAACTATACTATTATTTTTTAGGTCAATTCGGATTGCTAGAATTAAAATAATGTTCAATTTTATGATCCACCAAACTTAGGTAAGCGCTATGATCTTCTAGCCAAGGAATCTACTGCTTGTCAGATAAAGTTTGTTTACGCTGTCGATTTGACTCCACCAAAACTAACTTAAGCAACCAACAATGCAAAAAGAAAACTTGGGAAGAACTTACTTCCACGCATTTAAACAAAAAAAATTTAATATGTCAGACACAGAATCTTCCATTTTTGTGAGAGTCAAATGGTCTCTCTTCCAAACAGCCTTTGGCTTCACGCAAGCAAAGAATGACAAGAGGGGACACAGCATTGACAGTACTAACTCATCATGTCATTGTAACAAGCCTCTGATTTGAAGAGGCTAGAACAGATGGAAGTAGCATTAAGCAAGTGAAGATGCAACAACAATTCTATGGAGCTGCTGTCGAGTTTGATTCCCTAAAATGTGACACAGAGGTCACAGTAGATAAATTTCTCTCTTTTATGTGCTGTTTCTTTTTGGGTGGTGCTTCTTGCAACTATTAAAAATACTATAAGAGCCAACTTTAAAGAAAATATTGAAAGTTATAACAAAAACCATAAAATATAAAATACAATTCTCAATAGACATGTTATTCTTCATAGTCGTTAAAGTTTATCTTAAGTTTCTGTGATATTTTGATAATGTGATATGCTGCAATAACAGACAAAGTGAAGTAACATTTGAAATGATCATTTAAGCAATAAAAAGCTAAAAATTGAATATATACTACCATGTAAGAGAAATAATTAATTTTATTTTCAGAATAATATAAGAATGCAATAGAAAAAACACCAACTTTTGCTAATTAGTTGACAACAACTTGGTAATTAGAAATGGGACTTATATTTACATGAATCCAATCATATAACAAGGGGGAAAAAGTCTCGAACAAATGGAACTTTCATGGTGAACTAGTTTGGAAGTCAAATATAGACAGAAAGTCAACCCGTCAGGTCTGCCTCAGAAAAGAAATGGGCCCACCTAAAATGATCTTGTGGCTCAATATATCAGAAGCATACCAAGATGACGGAATGCTATTTTAATTTAAATTGAAACGTTTTGCATTCTCCACAAGTATATATCGATAACTTAAAACAAGCTATAAAAGTCTGATGGGAAAATGACCGCTAAACAGGAAAACAGATGAGCATACAAACATTAGTATAAGCAACTACTATGTAAAGTATTGACATTTGCACCGAGAACATGGCAAGGAGATCTTACCAATCATGTGATGCAGAAAGGATCCCCAAACCAGGTAATACTGCAAGACCTCGAACACTATCTGCAGAGAATGCACATGGCATTAGGCGCATTTCTTACGCACATAGGAGTAAAATAATATTTAATTAAATAATAAAAGATAATATGAAAGGCATTTCTGTAAACTTGGAGAGCAAATGATCCAACTAACTAGTTAACACATCACCCTATCCAATAATTCCAACAAAGCTACAAGCCTGCTCAACAATTATGGTTAGAGCATTTTTTTTTCCTTACATAAAAGAAGATCCCCTGTCAGCCAGGAACCTCGTGATGTTTCCACTATTAGTTTCCATTACCAACTTACAGTATCATCATCAGGAATTTTCAAGTGTAACGGCAGTTAAGGACCAGGAATATCAGATTGCAGGTAACAGCAGGTCAAAACTTTTCTAAATATCAATCCCAATTATTAAACATCGGAAAGACAAATTGCTACATTTTGTTGTTTTTCATTTATTTTAATTTTAAATGATTTACTTTTTTAGTAATTTTACATTTTTTGTTCTAATATCTTCATTAGTTTTCTTGTATTTTTTCCCAATGTTCTATTATTATTTAAATATATTTATGTACCCAGGTATATCTTCCCCTTGTTATTGTCCAACAATTTGTTATTTGATTTAATTTCATGATCTACACTGGTTTTCTTGATTCCTACATTATATATAAAACAATTCAGATATTTGTTAATTTTCTTGTGTTATTGATGTTTATTGAAGCTTGGTAGTTTTAAATGATTTGAATATAGTTTGATTTTTTTTTAAAGTATTTTATCATAAACTTTCGGGCCTCTTTAGATATTTTAACATGTAGTTTTCCTTAGTTGTATTAAATTTTTATGTACATATATACAAATGCACAGATACATTCTACATTAGTATAAACTTTTATGCTTTATATTGCTAATAAATCTAGATTTATTACAGATCCTTAAATTATAAGGCTTATGAAGTGTGTATGGAATTTTTTCTTTGTATAAATAGCCAAATTTTAAATGTTCTTAGCTATTCATTAAAATTATTTTGGATTTTTTAAAATTCTTTGTCATTCATAATTTTATTTAGCTAGCAGAATTTCATGCTGATTTTGACTAATGATGTTATATTATAAACAATTTAAGAAGATAACGATTATGTTTTGGAGTTAATGTAAAAAATCTGCAAATTGAAATATGATAAGCTTTGAAAAATCATGTGATTTCTGTAAAATTTCCCACTACATTGGGTTGGCATCATTTATATTCTTGTTAAATGGGTTTGCGTCAGAACTCAGGCCCCAAACTTAAGATTTAGTTGACCAGAGCTCAAAGCAAATCCCTTCCTATCCTTTCTTCAAATCCCAATGAACCCCATGATAAGATACTTAGTGATGACAATTCTGGCAAACTGCTGCTGCCGCAGCAAGATCAGCCAGGTTCAGGATCTGTTAGAGATGAGTTCAGGGCATTAGGATCATCTTCCAGCATAGTTCTTTCATCCTCTCTTCCTACCTCGCCTTGTCTTCCTCAATCTCCTTATCTCATTTTTTTTTTTTTCCTTTCCCTGGGACTTTCAAGGACCAGAACAAGCATTTCACAGCTTTTCAGAAATATCAACTCTCGCATTACAAAGAAAACCAGACTGAAATGGACTAAAGCAAAAGCAGGTCACCAAGATTTTTTATCCATATAGTCCAGACCCAATAAATAGCCATGTTTCGGGCCTAGGGTCAACATTCGATCCAAAATTGACATTTTGTATCTTCGCAGCCCAAATTTTTCAAACTTTTGCTCCACAGTTAGCAAGACATCACAACCTACAGTCTATCACAATGCACAATATTTATAAAGGAAACATCAAAAGAAAAGGACCTAAGGTACCAATGCCCTGTATTTGCAAGCATGGTTTATCATGAAACTAATATTGCTCTCAACCAAAAGACCTTCCGCATTTGCAAGCAAAAGAAAATGATGAACAAACTTGCTGTGTTACTATGAACTTTCTGCCTGGGATACTCGAACTGACAGTCGTATGAGAGCTACAATCCTTTCACTGAAAACTGTTCTTGAAGTGAAGAAACTTAAAATAGCAAATAAAAGAATATATTAAATTATTATCATCACCAACAATAAACTAACTGGTGCCTGAAAATTATAGAAAAATGACCACTAACTTTTCTAATACGACTGTATCCTAGGATCTAACCCTTCAAATGGGAAACTAAAAGAGTTTGACTAGGATCGTGTTATTTCAAGCCATGGTAAATACTTGATAAATGGGTGAGATTCCATTAGATCATATGAATTTTTGTAATTAGACTATTATACATTATAGATCACATATATATGGATGGATTTCAAATTTTGATACTATAATATATATTTTTTCCAGCTTGACAGGATCTAAGTTTCAAATCCTATAGATAGGATCTCAGTCAAAATGAAGTATCCTAACAAAAGTTCAAAATTGGTGTACATTGAAGTTAAAAGTTAGAGGATAGAACTTGGACAAATAAGCAATATTGAAAAATACGTTTTCATTATGCATTTGGTCAAACAACACATAATACATGCATAGATAGTTTATTCTCCATACAAGTGGTTTATGCAAAATATGTTGGATTGAGTTTTTACATACATATATACAACATATTTACATATGTGTATACAATGTGTGTCAAAAATTCTCAAAGAATTTGGAAAACAAATTAAAAATGATAAAACTTTATGTACCATATTCAAAAACTAAGTGGCAAGAGTTTTTGTGCTGCTTTGCAGAGTATTTACCGCTGGCAAGCTTCATCAACAAAAGATGCTAAAGATTGAGAGGGATTGAGAAAATAAAAATCCTATTGAAGAATTATAATAGAGAGAAGGAATTCAAGTGATTAAGGAAAAATGGTAAGCCTCATCATACAAGGAGAGAGAGAATGAGAGTGAAGGGGAGAGAGAGAGAGAGTGAGAGAGAGGTGAGTTTGGGAATAGAATTATGATCTAATGATTTAGTCATATTGATTCTTAATCAGATTCAATTTGCAAACAGATTTAAATTTTAAAAAATCAAATTAATCCTTGTCTGTATAAGCGAGTATGTAGTCATATAATTTTGCCAGATCACCGTATGTTATATGTGTATGATTCAAATTGGTTTGGTCCGTGGGCGCTTACTTGTAAACATTTGATGACAACAATAAATATAAGGAAAAATATATATGTTACTGTTAGAAGTATGGCTAACAAAAATTGAAGCATGGGCGATTATTCAAAAACAAAGCATGGGAAAATAAAAGTACGAGTTAACAAAAATTGAACATGCTAAAGAGAGAATAAAACTAGGCGATCATTCAAAGTTTTGTCCTAGCGTGATGAGAAGAATTGAAGAGAGCGGAAGAGAGAAACTTGCACTTAAGTGTACCATAAGATAATATGGTCTAGAGATAAGCCACAACTTGCAATAGGGAAAATTAACACAGACAAAAAAGGATGCATTAATTTATGAATAATAATTATCCCATAGTTTAAAGGGGGATCTGGAGACAAGAGCATCAAGGGGACATGGGACAACATTTCCCCAGTCTGTTTTGGATTCATGATCTTTAATTCTTTGTTAATGTTCTCGCCATAATATGATTGGTCAACCAACCAATATGTGCATGTTCGATTCTAGTTCACTGTGCAAGGGGATTGTTCTTGTAGATAGCTTCATAAAGTAAGCATGCTTTAAGTAATAATAAAGCGAAAGATAATAAGGATGTACCATGAACAATGTGGTGGCTAAAACCATAAACATGTGCATTCCTAAACATTAATCAAAGGAAGTACATTCAACTTAAATTAAATCTAAATGATAAGGATAATATCAACTGATAACATTTCTTTTAAATAAATGTGAGTTCAATGTATCAACTATTATCTTTTATCTCGGTGATATTGTCACGCCCCGCTCCCAATATACGGTATACGAGCACATGTAGCAGGTACCGGCAACATATTCAGTTTGAATATGCTAAAGCCTCAATTATAATATCACAGTCACAAAGAATAAATACACGTAGATAAATAAACTGACATTCATTGATCCATGAAGTCTATTACATAAAGAAAACAGAAGGACGATACTGGATAACTTTAGATAACATCCATTAAGGAATGATAGGTTCAAGAACATGAAAAGACTGCATTTAATACAAACTAAGTACATGATAACTACTGATTTTCGGTCACTGCAGCAAAATACTCCATGTCTTCCGCGGTAGGATCAACAGGGTTCAACTCAGTCACTGGACATGCATATCCAGGTCGTCAGATAGCGACCAACACAATAAATACAGAAAAATGTGATGTAATATTTATGTCCAACATGGTAATAATGCAAGTCTTAGGAAAACATTAAATCCATAATTAACGATAATATTAAGTGACAGGTTAAAGCAAATATCTTTTAGTATGGTCACAATCATAGCAAGTTTATCATTTTAGTAAAGTCAACTCTATAATAGGGGTATTTTTTGTCTAAGATGTCATATAATTGGAAAAACTAACTGATGGGATACAACTGTTTCGATTGTTTCCTGTACAGACCCAGGAAATGGTCACAGGATTGTCCGGTGCTGAGTCGGACCTGCCGTCAGGCAAACAGGAATTATAGTCAGGTATGATCCAGCAAATCATCACGCACCCATGGTGTGCGAAATATTCAGTTGTACAACTTAACAAGTTTACAACCGAAACAGAGTATATTTCCATCACTCAGTTTCTCCCCCAACCCAGTGTCATTTAAGTATAGTACATGCATGTCTAAATTTTGGTTTTCATAACTTGTATATTGAATTTCGGGTACAATATTTCAATTAAATTTTGTTAATTTGTTAACAACATAATTTATAGAATCCGTTTTATATTTTATTCAATAAATCACAATTGGTTATATCAAGGATTTACTGATTTGAGATATCATACAGATATCGGCCAGGCCAGTGTATGAATGCTGGGAGGTTTTCCGTGCATTGCACGTTCCTTAATTAGAGAACCAGCATACAAAACTTTTCTAGACACCGATATATAATGATATCACAAACAGTATGTTTCCACGATTATAGCCTTTTTCATGATTTATTAAAAACCTAACTACATGCTGTAATTTAACAAGTAATCATTTAATTTCTAACATCATAAAGAAATAACAGATATGTCAATGATTGCACTTGTAATAACACATTTAGCTTCTACAAATTAAATTCTAACAATATAAAGAAATAGTATTTGTAATCGCAAATTTAGATGATATAATTGAAGTAATATTTCTATAATAAAAATTAGCATGTTTAGTGAGTCCAAAAAGAACTCACCTCGATTTGCGAAGGTCTACCAATTGGCAATCACACGAAGCAATCTACACATAAAATTATAATATATTTGTTAAAAATTATTCATCATAAATTCAGGTGATATTTAGGGAATTTCTAATTTTCATAAAGCACTTAGTATTAATTTTAAAGTTAAATAATATTAGTGTAGAAAATTAACTTCTAATATTGTCCTAATAAGTTGTTAGTTACATATTTTGTAAACATTTGAATTGGTTAATTCTCATCGAACTATAATCTTATTTGTTTGGCAAGAGAGGTTTATAGGATGTGTAAGGTGGGCTCAGCTGGACATATGCTGTATTAATACTAATCTTGAAGTTTATGTTAACAAAAATATAATTCAACTCTTATATGGTTATGTTTTTGTTTGATTTTATGTTTGTTGGATTTATTGGATAAGTTTAGCATATAAAGATTTCATTTAAATGATAAATTATTTCCTTCCTATTTTATTTTATATTTATTTTTTTGAGAAGAATCTCCTAATTGATTTATAGATAATGTTTTGGCCTAAAATTATAGGATCACCCTAAATTCTATTTGAAATCAATAAATGGATTTGAATCAATCTTATTGGGTCTATAAGATGGTGGATATTTTTTTATTAGGGTTGTTAGATAGGGTGTGAGCTAATCCTATGGTCTAATTAAATAAATGCAATAGAAATTTAAGAAATTAATACTAACCTCAAATAGTAGAGCAAGGGAAGAAAGAAATAGGAGTTTCTTTGTCAAAACTTCGGCGAGGCTAACGACAGCGGTCCGACGAGGCGCTCCAACAAAGTGAGAGAGAGAGATTTTTTTTTTTTTAAGAGGATGAGTGTAAGATTGAATTTAGAAAAGAGGTTGGGTTTATATAGTGTTAGATTTAGGAGTTATAGAATGTGAAGGGTTTAGGGAGTGAAGGAATTCAAAGGATTTGAGGAGTTATGGAATTTAAAAGGTTTTGAGGGTTATAGAATTTAAAAGGTTAGAAAAATGAATGAATTTGGGATGTTTAAAAAGAGGGAAGATGAATAGTTTAAATTATTATGTTTATTTGTTATTAATTTAATTATGAAAAAAATAAATAAATAAGGATTATTACATTCTATCCCCCTTAGAAAAATAATTTCGTCCTCGAAATTAAATAAGAGATAGAACAATACCAGAAGTCTTAATCAAAAAGGTGCGGATACTGTTCACGGATATCGTCTTCCCGTTCCCAGGTTGCTTCTTTAGGTGATCGATGATTCCACCAAACTAGAACGAGGGGAATGACTTTACTCTTCAAAACTTTCTCTCGTCGCTCGATGATAACTACTGGTTGTTCTTGATAGGAGAGGTCTGGTCTGAGCTCTAACTCTGAATAATCTAATATATGATTCTCGTCCCGAACATAGCGTTTGAGTTGGGATATATGAAACACATTATGAACACCTTCTAAGGATGGGGGAAGTGCTAGACGATATGATACTTTTCCAACTCTCTCCACAATGTCAAAAGGACCAATAAATCTTGGGCTAAGCTTTCCTCGTGAACCGAATCGAATAATACCTTTGGATGGTGATATTTTCAAAAATACTAAATCTCCAACTTGAAATTCCAAAAATCTTCGATAAGTATCCGCCCATTTCTTCTGCCTGTCTTGAGCAGCCTTTAGGTGTTTACGAATCAGATTGACCTTATCCACTGTTTGAGTAATCATCTCTGGTCCCAAAAGTTTTCTTTCTCCAATATCGTCCCAATAAACCGGTGATCGACATTTCTTTCCATATAATGCTTCAAATGGCGCCATCTTGATACTTGCTTGATAGCTGTTGTTGTAAGAAAATTCAACAAGATGAAGGTGATCTTCCCAAGACCTACCAAAATCTAGCATACATGCTCTAAGCATATCCTCTAAAGTTTGGATAGTTCTCTCTGATTGTCCGTCAGTTTGAGGATGATAAGCACTGCTAAATTTAAGTTTAGATCCCAAACTTTCTTGCAAACTCTTCCAAAAATGAGATCTAAATCTAGTATCTCTATCTGATACAATACTGATTGGAACACCATGAAGTCGTACAATCTCATGCATGTATTTCTCTGCTAATGTTTCCGTCGACTGTCCAACACGAAATGGGATAAAATGAGCCGATTTTGTGAGACGATCCACGATAACCCATATAGCATTATTACCCTTAGGACTTCGCGGCAAGGCCGTAACGAAATCCATAGTAATTTCCTCCCATTTCCATTTGGGTATTGGCAAAGGTTGCAAAAGTCCCGGTGACCTCTGATGTTCCGCCTTTACCTGTTGGCATACCAAACATTTGGATACAAATCGAGCAATTTCTCTCTTCATTCCGTGCCACCAAAAGTGTTGCTTCAAGTCTTGATACATCTTCGTGCCTCCCGGATGTACTGAATATGTTGAACTATGAGCTTCCGAAAGAACTTCTTCTCGAACATTTCCCTTTGGCACACAAAGTCTGTTCTTAAATCGAAGTGATCCATCAGCATGAATGTTTAAGTCTGATCTCCGTCCAGATTCAACTTCACTTCGAAATTTCTGTAGTTTGGGGTCGTCTTTCTGGCATTCTTTGATCTTCTCAACTAATGATGATTGGAGTTGTAAGGCCATAAATTGTATTTTTGATTTTGGCAAGATGACTTCTAAGTCTAGCCTCCTCATCTCTTCGAGCAACTTCTTTTGCTGGGTAAGATACAGCGCCATTGGTTTTCTACTTAAAGCATCAGGAACTACATTAATCTTACCGGGATGATATTGTAAGTTGATGTCATAGTCTGCCATTAGTTCTAACCATCTTCTTTGTCTCATGTTGAGCTCCTTCTGAGTAAAAATATATTTAAGGCTCTTATGATCAGTATAAATATCCACACGATCTCCAAGCAAGTAGTGTCTCCAAATCTTTAAAGCAAAAATTACTGCTGCTAACTCCAAATCATGCGTTGGGTAGTTCTTCTCATGAGACTTCAATTGACGAGATGCATAAGCAATCACTCGCCCATGTTGCATTAACACACATCCTAGTCCTCTTCCAGATGCGTCACTAAATACAACCATTCCACCTATTCCATCTGGAATCGCCAAAATTGGTGCAGAAGTAAGTCGAATCTTCAACTCTTCGAAAGCTTCATTACATTCACTTGACCACACAAACTTCTCATCCTTTTTCATTAACTTGGTCAAGGGTCCTGCGATCTTCGAGAAATCTTGAACAAATTTTCGATAGTAACCAGCTAATCCAAGAAAGCTCCTAACTTCGGACACATTCTTCGGGACAGGCCAGTTTTTCACTGCTTCGATCTTACGCGAATCAACCGAGATTCCTTCTCCAGAGATGATATGTCCCAGAAAAGATATACTTTTCTGCCAAAACTCGCACTTACTAAGTTTGCCGTAGAGTTTCTCTTTTCGAAGAGTCTCCAATACAATTCTCAAATGTTCGGCATGTTCTTCATCATTTTTGGAGTATACTAAAATATCATCGATGAAAACAACTACGAATTTGTCCAGGTATAGAGCAAACACTTGGTTCATCAAATTCATAAATACAGCCGGTGCGTTTATCACTCCAAATGGCATTACTAGAAATTCATAATGGCCATATCGAGTTCGAAAAGCAGTCTTCTGTATATCTTCCTTCTTGACTCTTATTTGATGATATCCTGACTTGAGATCCAACTTAGAAAAAACTTTAGCTCCCCCGAGTTGATCGAACAAGTCATCGATTCTAGGCAAAGGATATTTGTTTTTGATCGTGACTTGATTCAATCCTCGGTAGTCAATGCAAAGCCTCTTACTCCCATCTTTCTTTCCCGTAAGTAAGATTGGTGCTCTCCACGGCGAGGTGTTGGGTCTAATGTGATCTCCAAGCTCCGTCAATTGACATTTCACTTCTGCCAATTCTACTAGTCCCATTCGGTATGGTGCTTTAGATATAGGCGCCGTACCGGGAATAAGATCAATAGAAAATTTTACTGCTCTCTCAGGTGGTAATCCAGTAAACTTATCTGCAAATACATCAAGATATTCTGACACCACCGGAATATCTTCATCTTTTTCATCCATCATGATGAATATTTCACTTGTTGATCTAGCTCTAAATTTGGCCGACTCTAGTGTCTTACTACCTCCAAAAAATTCAAATTCCGGGTGATTCGGAATTCGAAATATGACACTTTTCTTTCGACAATCAATCACTGCATGGAAAGTACTAAGCCAGTCCATTCCAAGTATAACATCGAATCCACTAGGTTCGATTATAAGAAAATTGGCATAGAACTCCCTTCTACATACTACCACAGGACATAGTCTACACACTTTACTAGATATTATAGCTCCATTACCCGTATTAATGTTCCAATTAGATATCAAAGTATCACATGGAATGTCATGAAGGGATACGAAAGCAGATGAAATGAAACAATGTGAAGCTCCAGAATCAAATAGTGTAAAAGCTGGTGTACCATGTACTAAAATTGTACCTGTCACCACCTCATTGGAATTTTCAGCCTGTTCCGCAGTGAGATTGAAAGCTTGACTCTGACCATGGTCCACTCCCTTATTTTTCAGAGCTTGCTGGAACATTTTCTTTTGAGAAGCAAGAGGTTGTCTGCCTTGATTGAGCCCTACATTCCTTTGTTGTGGGGGAATAGCAGGTCGAGACATTTCTTCACTAATTCTCCTCTTCGGACAATTCATCAAAGTATGTTCAGCCGATCCACAGGCCAAACATAGTCCATTAGCAGCTCTGCAGTCCTTCTTGAGATGACCAGGTTTCTGACAGAAGTTGCATATGAGCTTTTGAGGATGAGAGATGGAAGGTCGCTTCTCGGTAGGACCCATTTTGGAAATAGATTCTCCAGATACTTGATTGAAAGACCTCTTCGATATTGTTTGAATTCGCTTCTCTTTATTAATAACTTGCTCTACACCTCTTACGGCATCAATCACATCAGCATAAGTCTCAAGTTTGGAAGACACCAAATATTTCTGGATGTCCAATCTTAAACCTTGCTGGAATCGATGAGCTCGATCTTCTTCATCAACAACCATGTATGGTGCAAATCGGCTCAAACGGACAAATTCAGCTGCATACTCTTCTACAGACTTTCCTCCTTGTTTCAGGTTGATGAACTGTTGTTCCATCTCCCTTCGAGCTGCCTTTGGAAAGAACCTTGTGTAAAAACTCTTAGTAAAATCTTCCCATACGATTGGTTGTTCCAATCGGTTTCCATCAGCTTGCCACCAGGTTCTAGCTACATCCGTCAGCTGGATCTTCACAACATCAACCTTATCCTCCTTAGGAATTCGTGCAGCTGTAAGAAGATCCTCCATCTCGGCCAACCACTGTTCAGCTTCAAGTGGTCCAACTGTTCCAGAGAAAGTTGCAGGATGAAGGCGTCGAAAATCAGAAATGCTCCCAACTCGTTGTGGTCGAGGCGCATTGATTTGTTCTAATGCTGCCGTAATTCCAGTACGCATCATCTGAGTTTGTTGTTGTTGTGCTTCCATCATTCCACGAAGTACTCCCAACATCTCTGCGGCATTAATTGAGCTAGTGTTCGAGTTCGATTCAGATTCATTATTTTGTGCCATCGTACTGAAGAAGATAAGGAAAAATGGAATCGAAGGAAGTTTGAATCAAGAGATATGGTAATGAAATCTTCAATATCTACATTTATTCATATGGCTGTGATCTCAAGCTTAGGATCAATTCCAAGTTAACTCAACCTCGTTGGGTCAACTCATTTTTGAACCTGTCTCTGATACCACTAAAATACCTGTCACGCCCCGCTCCCAATATACGGTATACGAGCACGTGTAGCAGGTACCGGCAACATATTCAGTTTGAATATGCTAAAGCCTCAATTATAATATCACAGCCACAAAGAATAAATACACGTAGATAAATAAACTGACATTCATTGATCCATGAAGTCTATTACATAAAGAAAACAGAAGGACGATACTGGATAACTTTAGATAACATCCATTAAGGAATGATAGGTTCAAGAACATGAAAAGACTGCATTTAATACAAACTAAGTACATGATAACTACTGATTTTCGGTCACTGCAGCAAAATACTCCATGTCTTCCGCGGTAGGATCAACAGGGTTCAACTCAGTCACTGGACATGCATATCCAGGTCGTCAGATAGCGACCAACACAATAAATACAGAAAAATGTGATGTAATATTTATGTCCAACATGGTAATAATGCAAGTCTTAGGAAAACATTAAATCCATAATTAACGATAATATTAAGTGACAGGTTAAAGCAAATATCTTTTAGTATGGTCACAATCATAGCAAGTTTATCATTTTAGTAAAGTCAACTCTATAATAGGGGTATTTTTTGTCTAAGATGTCATATAATTGGAAAAACTAACTGATGGGATACAACTGTTTCGATTGTTTCCTGTACAGACCCAGGAAATGGTCACAGGATTGTCCGGTGCTGAGTCGGACCTGCCGTCAGGCAAACAGGAATTATAGTCAGGTATGATCCAGCAAATCATCACGCACCCATGGTGTGCGAAATATTCAGTTGTACAACTTAACAAGTTTACAACCGAAACAGAGTATATTTCCGTCACTCAGTTTCTCCCCCAACCCAGTGTCATTTAAGTATAGTACATGCATGTCTAAATTTTGGTTTTCATAACTTGTATATTGAATTTCGGGTACAATATTTCAATTAAATTTTGTTAATTTGTTAACAACATAATTTATAGAATCCGTTTTATATTTTATTCAATAAATCACAATTGGTTATATCAAGGATTTACTGATTTGAGATATCATACAGATATCGGCCAGGCCAGTGTATGAATGCTGGGAGGTTTTCCGTGCATTGCACGTTCCTTAATTAGAGAACCAGCATACAAAACTTTTCTAGACACCGATATATAATGATATCACAAACAGTATGTTTCCACGATTATAGCCTTTTTCATGATTTATTAAAAACCTAACTACATGCTGTAATTTAACAAGTAATCATTTAATTTCTAACATCATAAAGAAATAACAGATATGTCAATGATTGCACTTGTAATAACACATTTAGCTTCTACAAATTAAATTCTAACAATATAAAGAAATAGTATTTGTAATCGCAAATTTAGATGATATAATTGAAGTAATATTTCTATAATAAAAATTAGCATGTTTAGTGAGTCCAAAAAGAACTCACCTCGATTTGCGAAGGTCTACCAATTGGCAATCACACGAAGCAATCTACACATAAAATTATAATATATTTGTTAAAAATTATTCATCATAAATTCAGGTGATTTTTAGGGAATTTCTAATTTTCATAAAGCACTTAGTATTAATTTTAAAGTTAAATAATATTAGTGTAGAAAATTAACTTCTAATATTGTCCTAATAAGTTGTTAGTTACATATTTTGTAAACATTTGAATTGGTTAATTCTCATCGAACTATAATCTTATTTGTTTGGCAAGAGAGGCTTATAGGATGTGTAAGGTGGGCTCAGCTGGACATATGCTGTATTAATACTAATCTTGAAGTTTATGTTAACAAAAATATAATTCAACTCTTATATGGTTATGTTTTTGTTTGATTTTATGTTTGTTGGATTTATTGGATAAGTTTAGCATATAAAGATTTCATTTAAATGATAAATTATTTCCTTCCTATTTTATTTTATATTTATTTTTTTGAGAAGAATCTCCTAATTGATTTATAGATAATGTTTTGGCCTAAAATTATAGGATCACCCTAAATTCTATTTGAAATCAATAAATGGATTTGAATCAATCTTATTGGGTCTATAAGATGGTGGATATTTTTTTATTAGGGTTGTTAGATAGGGTGTGAGCTAATCCTATGGTCTAATTAAATAAATGCAATAGAAATTTAAGAAATTAATACTAACCTCAAATAGTAGAGCAAGGGAAGAAAGAAATAGGAGTTTCTTTGTCAAAACTTCGGCGAGGCTAACGACAGCGGTCCGACGAGGCGCTCCAACAAAGTGAGAGAGAGAGATTTTTTTTTTTTTAAGAGGATGAGTGTAAGATTGAATTTAGAAAAGAGGTTGGGTTTATATAGTGTTAGATTTAGGAGTTATAGAATGTGAAGGGTTTAGGGAGTGAAGGAATTCAAAGGATTTGAGGAGTTATGGAATTTAAAAGGTTTTGAGGGTTATAGAATTTAAAAGGTTAGAAAAATGAATGAATTTGGGATGTTTAAAAAGAGGGAAGATGAATAGTTTAAATTATTATGTTTATTTGTTATTAATTTAATTATGAAAAAAATAAATAAATAAGGATTATTACAGATATCTTATATAATAATTGGTTTAACGTTATTGATCCGAGACAACTGTCTAAGGTTCTTCATTGATTAATTTAATATAAGCCACCTAAATTTTATTGCTTCATCAAATAACCTATGTCCATTTTTCAACTCATCATGAAGCTCACATATATTTTCCAAAATTGACATTTTGGCCACATCTACTAACACTGTTAATGCCACGACAGCATTTAGTCATATGAGACCATCTTATGTAATTTTAAATCTATGATTAAATTACTCTCTATTGATAAAAGACTTGTTAATTATATTTATAATAATTAGAAAATTTATTTTATTAAATATTTTTTATTTATTTCACATTACATAATTAAGGATGAGAAATTTTGCGGTATTAAAGACAAAGTGGGTTAAGAATGCCTTAAAATTATTTTTTTGACTAATTTATCCTTATAAATAAAATAAGGTTAAAATATCCAAAAATAGAAAAATAATCTCCAAACATCAAAAATCTGAAAAATTAGGATTAAGCTCATATTAGTGAATGGTTAGGGACCGCAAAATATCATAATATTTAGATTATGCATATCTTAGAAATTATTTGAGAAATAAATTTGGTCCAAAATGTTTTTCGAATAAATCCTAAATTATGCATAAATTACATATGAAATTTAGTAGTCCATAACTATTTAATAATACGAGCCTAGCCCTAAAATTCAATTTTTCTAAAACTTTTATACTAGCTTCTGATGTTTTAGCTATTTTCGGTCTTATTTTATTTATAGGGGTAAATTGGTCAAAATAATAATTTTCTTTCATGGTCAACCTTAATTGGACCTCGTAGACCCAGATATTTTTAATTATATGATTTACAATACAAAGTTGTTTATTAACTAATTAGTGTATGTTTATAAGTTTGGAAGAATATTGGTATTTTAGTTAGAGTTAAACGGTGTATTAGCCATTAGATATAAAGATGTCAATTCTTTAAAAACGGAAGAGTATATGAATAATTATTATTTTAAGTAAACAACATTTGTGCCACATCAGCAATGAAGATTTTGTGATGAATTAGAAAATAGATGTGGGTTGTTTGATAAATCGTACATAAGTATATAGGTGGGCTATAATGAAATTAACTCTTTTTTCGGAAGTGTGTGTCATAAATCATCAAAAATTGTTGGGTTTTCATAGAACAAGAATGTAGTTTCTGACTAGGTTTTAGCTTCCCATCCAGCACCAGGCTTCTCACGGAAATCATGTGTACAAACAATTAGGTAAAACGATATGATCAAATAGGCCTAATATGCAAGGGTGCAAACAAGTACAATACCCCAGTCTAAATCTGGTTCTATTGTTTTCCAGTAAATATGAATATTCCTTATCATACGTGCAAAATAATACAAATATGGCTCACCAGAGATAAACTAATTCAACTACATGTATATAAATCCAAATATAATGATTTTGCCAAAATGCAAAAACCTAAGCCCAAATCAAACTGACGAAATTTTACCATTTTAAATATAAAAATATTGTTCTCGAAAAAAATATAAAAATACAGAGATTAAAGTCCTGATGAGGCCAAGCCCGTGTAAAAAAAAAATAGCTGGGCTTATTATTGAAGATCAACATTTATCTTCATTCATTTTCCAAGTGATCCTTAAGAAGTAACTAGTAAGGGACTTGTTGATGAGATGCCATGCTGGTAATGCCAAATAGTTATAGACACAAGAAAGCCACATCTAACATGGATGGTACAGAACTAAAGATACAAGCATCCCTGTAATAACCCTTAATTTTTATTAGACATAAATAAATAAATAAACACAAATAAATATGACATTTCATCTTTTATAACCTCCAAAACTTTTCATTTTCTAACCTCCAAACTCTTCACTTCTCCATTATTTCAATAATGAAACTCCCATCTTTAATTCTCAAAATTAAACTCCCTAATTAAACTAAAACCTTTCATATTCTAAACTCTCCAAATTAATATAAAACTTTTCAAATTTCATAACTCCTCACACTCTTAAAATTCCATAACACCTCAAACCCTTTAAATTCTATAACTCCCAAAACCCTTCATATTCTGTAACTCCTAAATCCAATCCTATATAAACCCCTAAATCAAAATACATTTCACTCATTCTAAAAAAATCATTATCTAACATTCTAATCTCTCTCTCCCTCATCTCGCCCGAGCCATTTTCAAAACCACCGCAGGAGCCACCGCCAGAGCCGCCGCCACTTCACCGGAGAAGGATTACTCCATTGAGCGACATCGGGAAACAAAATCCATGTGAGTTCTTTTTGAACTCACTAAACATGCTAATTTTTCTTATAGAAATATTACTTCAATTGTATCATCTAAATTTGTTATTACAAATACTATTTCTTTATATTGTTATAATTTAATTTGTAGAAACTAAATGTGTAATTACAAGTGCAATCATTGACATGTATGTTATTTCTTTATGATGTTAGAAATTAAATGATTATTTGTTAAATTACAACATGTAGTTAGGTTTTTAATAAATCAAGAAAAAGGCTATAATCGTGGAAACATACTGTTTGTGATATCATTCTATATCGGTGTCTAGAAAAGTTTCGTATGCTGGTTCTCTAATTAAGGAACGTGCAATGCACGGAAAACCTCCCAGCATTCATACACTGATCTGGTCGATATCTGTATGATATCTCAAATCAGTAAATCCTTGATATAACCAATTGTGATTTATTGAATAAAATATAAAACGGATTCTATAAATCAAGTTGTTAACAAATTAAGAAAAAAATCCAATTGAAATATTGTACCTGATATAATCAATATATTGTACTATACCTAAATGACACTGGGTTGGGGGAGAAACTGAATGATGGAAATATACTCTGTTTCGGCTGTAAACTTGTTAAGTTGTACAACTGAATATTTCGCACACCATGGGTGCGTGATGATTTGCTGGATCATACCTGACTATAATTCTTGTTTGCCTGACGGCAGGTCCGACTCAGCACCGGACAATCCTGTGACCATTTCCTGGGTCTGTACAGGAAACAATCGAAACAGTTGTATCCCATCAGTTAGCTTTTCCAATTATATGACATCTTAGACAAAAATACCCCTATTATAGAGTTGACTTTACTAAAATGATAAACTTTCTATGATTGTGACCATACTAAAAGATATTTGCTTTAACCTGTCACTTAATATTATCGTTAATTATGGATTTAATGTTTTCCTAATACTTGCATTATTACCATGTTGGACATAATTATTACATCACATTTTTCTGTATTTATTGTGTTGGTCGCTATCTGACGACCTGGATATGCATGTCCAGTGATTGAGTTGAACCCTGTTGATCCTACAGCGGAAAACATGGAGTATTTTGCTGAAGTGACCGAAGATCAGTAGTTATCATGTACTTAGTTTGTATTAAATGCAGTCTTTTCATGTTTTTGAACCTATCATTCCTTAATGGATGTTATCTAAAGTTATCCAGTATCGTCCTTCTGTTTTCTTTATGTAATACACTTTATGGATCAATGAATGTCAGTTTATTTATCTACGTGTATTTATTCTTTGTGGCTGTGATATTATAATTGAGGCTTTAGCATATTCAAACTGAATATGTTGCCGGTACCTGCTACACATGCTCGTATACCGTATATTGGGAACGGGGCGTGACAATCCCAAATAGATCTGTCACCTTAAACCTTAACATGTAGACCACAGAGGTGAGATTCCACATTAAGTCAGACAACCTTCCTTTTTGTTCCTCACCGCATTGTGTAAAAGCCCATCCTATTTTATCTCGAGTAAGATTCACAATATGTCCTTGACTTGGTTGTAACCCCTATGGCTCAAATTACAGTTTAAAATGATAGATGAGAAATGAGTAGTATTGAAGCTTCTCATCTCCAACAATAATTACTTAGACCAGTCAATAATTATATATAAACCAATTATTTAGATCTGATACGAATTTTTATGTGCTTCCCATCTTCAACAATCACTGATTATTTGCAGTCTCTACTCTCACATGTTTGTTTCATTGCATTAGTTTCGTTGCATGAAAAAACACAATTTGTAAATGTAAATTGTAAAGTGCGAAGTGGAGGGAATTTTCATATTTGAGTAGGATCTTCAATTCCCCAAGCAAAAATTCAAAATTGGTTTATTTACAACCACTAAATTGGGAATTGAAGTTCCCATCATAGTTAGAAAATTCCCTCTACTTTTCACTTACACTTATAAATTGCATTTCAACATGAAATGAAACAAACAGGCCTGTACCCCCTAAAATGCATTGCATAATGTATTATTGCATAAAGCAACACAATCTAATATCAAATGAGAAAGTGAATCCCACTTGAGAAAACTTCTAGCAAAATACTTTGATCATTCAGACTGACTAGAAATATAAATAATTACATCAGAACTAGAAAGATAAATGATTACATCAAACAATTTGATTCCAGTAACAAGGTCAAAAAAGTTTCCTTTTTCCCCATCAAAAGAAAAGCAACATCCAAGTAAGATTAGAAATACAAGAAAAAAAACAGAATCTGATAGTGCAAACTGCAAGTGCACGTCACTTCTAAGCTATAAAATGAGATATCAGAAGGGGGAAAAAAAAAAAGAAAAAAGAAAACAAAAACACAAACCTGTGTGGCCCTGAAATGTGTGCAAACAAGTTCTTCCTTTCCAAAGTTTAAGGGTTGAATCACTGGAACCTAGAATACAAATTGACATGTATCATTAAATAAATGAAAGTGAATATGTTAGTCTTATGTTATAAACAAATTGCATATCTACTCAAAATCAATTTTCACATTAATTCCTAAGTTCTCAGGCTTTAAAATTTTCTCTAATATAACAATCAATTTACGAACATATGAATCATCAAAAAGTGCCTAGCACGGCAACCCCCTTCATCTAGCGCCTTCCTCATTTTGTAGGTTGGTTTCATCAACTTGTCTCATACCAACATAAGCTACCACTCTGAGGTAACAGAATCCTTTCTAAATGTACTGAGTTACCAAAGAAAAGTTCATCCCTGCACCTGTTTTGCAGCCGTGTACTCAGAAAGGATCCTCACAAACATAACAATCAGGACACACCGACATATACAAGCACATAACCTACCGTCATATATTTTTCAGTAAAGGGCCCCAATACTTCAAAATTCAAAGCATGGTAATAGTTTTAAACAAACTGGTTGTAGGCTGTAAAACAACCCATCACGAATTGCTTGTAGCCTTCCCACGCAGTCTACGTGTGAAGTAGGTCTCCACGAACTTGGTAGCATATTCTAGCAATAATTGTTCGGGATTTATAAATGTGACATGGCAATCGGGCCTTGACAGCACTTAATTTTGCCAATACTCTCTCCAATCAATACTCATATAGGAACTTAATAGAATCCTGATATGAAATTACCCATGCCCTTTTGCAATCATCTGTAAGGCACAGACACTAATCGTCTCAAAGACGTGTCAGACATATGTATCATATTTGTATCAACTCCACTGTATATTGAGAATTTGCATTATATCAGTGTGTTGTTTCCATGTCTGCAGTTGTTTCCATGTCTGCATCTATGCAATATAGATCATCATTCATTAGAGAAGAGTGCCAAGTTAGAGTTATGGAGCCACATATTAAAATCTAGAGATTTTAGATTGAGTAGGTCTAAAACAGAGTATATGAAGTGTAAATTTAGTAAACGACAGACCCTAAACTATAGTGTTGTAACATTGAAAGGGCAAGAGATACAAATAAGCAGTCAGTTTAGATATTTGAGTTCTATTATTCAGAATGATGAAGAGATCGATAATGATGTCAACCATAAAATACAAACTGGTTGGTTAAAATGGAGGAGTGCAATGGGAGTTTTATGCGACCGTAACATTCCGTTAAGACTGAAGGGAAAATTTTATAGGACTGCTATTAGGCCAGTTTTGTTATATGGCACAGAATGTTGGGCTATAAAAAAACGTCATTCACAGAAAATAAGTGTAGCAGAGATGCGCATGCTCCGCTGGATGTGCGGCAGCATTAGAAAAGATAAAGTGAGAAATAAAGATATTTGTGCTAAACTAGGTGTAGCCCCCATCGATGAGAAGATGCGAGAAAATCGCTTACGATGGTTTAGTCATTTGCAATGTATACCTACAAATACACCAGTTCGACGAGAGAAGTTTATCCATGTAGGACAAGTTAAAAGAGCGAAGGAAAGACCGAAAAAAACATAGATGGAGGTGATACGGAAAGATAGGGATTTTAAAGGTTTAAATGAGTAGATATTACTTGATAGGAATGAATGGAGAAGGATTATCAACGTGATCGATCCGGAGTGATTCTTTTTTGGTTCATGTAGCCTACCCCAGGTACTTAGGATAAAAGTCTTAGTTGTTGTTGTTGTATTCATTAAAGGATAAGGATCCATTTAAAAGTTGATACACTAAATTCCTTTGAAAAAGATGGATTAATTTTGACTTACTATAAGTAATTAAAAAAAGAAATTAAACAGATTAAACAAGAAATTAGAAACGATTGGAAGTTCTCTAAGATTCCATTTAGCTTCAATATGCAATAATCTAGGCTTCCGATATAGATTCCCACATTTGGATAAGCATTGCATCTACCTACATTGTCACCAAAAAAGAAATCAAACAAATGAAACAAGAAATTAGAAACACGATTGGAAATGTTCTTAAGGTTTTATTTAGTGCCCCGTACGAAATAATCTACTCAATAATTTGGGATTCCTATGTAGATTCCCACATTTGGATAAGTACCTATATTGTCGCCATGGCATTTGTCACTACCACCAACATTGTCATTACCCACCACCACTATCATTGCATCATTATTGCGATCACATTTGCCTTTTTCTCCTCCCAACTCCCACAACTTCTACAAAGTTTGTTTAAGAAATGCATGCTCAAGACTGTGACATCCTTGAAAATTTCTTTAACGTACCAAACACATGTTCCAAACACATTGAACATGATATTCCCAAGAATGCTTGGGTTATATTGTACATTATTTGTACCAAATATAGTTATGCAAAACTTTTGAGAATCTAATGCTCTGAAATCAGATCTCTGGTGTGCTAATGGATGAGAATGTTGCATTGTTAGTACAAATACAACTAAAACGATATATTCCCTTCGTCTTGTTTTATTTGTCTTGTTTACCACACACTAAAAACTAACTTTAATGAGGGCACTGTTCATTATTTAAAAGCCATCTTTATCCATATTGAAATTGATGCAAATCAAAAGAAGTTATGGTAATTTATTAATAAAGAGAAAATATTTGTGTATTACTTACATGACATGCATTAGGAATGATTTTGCGATTTAAAAATGACAACTAATTTGGGACAAACTTTTGGTAAAATGACTGCTACTTTCGGATGGAGGGATTATAAGAAACTAGTGCATTCTTAAAAGTTTAAGGGAAGCTTCATTCAGGATAAGATAAGGAAAAATTATTTTCAGCTGGTCCAGACATGTGCAACACAGTTCAATAAGTGTGCCAGTTATAAATGAATGGAGAAAAGGGAATCAAACAGCATACCAGAATATTTCTAAGAAGGCTTTATTAGAGTAATGCTAAGAAATTCCAAAGAAGATCCTCAATTGGTATTCCAAAATCAGCCAATTCCCAATTCGCAATCGTCAAAGATTGTTAGCTATGAATAGGTAAAAAAGTAAAACTTATGGACCCTAATCTTGTTGGGTCATAATTGGACTTCTGAATCTTAAGACATAGGTCAAACCGTGTAGGCTTGAACTGTCGGACTTATGCTTGAACTTTTTGGTTAGAAAATGTCCCCAAAAGAAATAATCAATATCCAAGAAAATGGCATTTCTCCTTTAAACTTGAGGGTTGAAATAGTTGTATGATTGTGTGTGATTATAATAACATAAAAAGAAGAAATGAGATTGTTTTAGATAGATAAGAACGCAAAAGAGAAATGGAACCTTTAGCGATAATTTGTTATGCAAATGTTTTCGCAAGTATAGTAAAACCTGGGATATCCTGGATATTACACGATATGGATCTGGATGAGGTCAAATTTTCAAACTTTAGGATTAGGAAAAAGGCAACATAATTACAACCAAATATTCAGTTGTGATTCAAATGATATACACATTATTTCTCATGTGAAAAAAAAAGGCCTAGGTTAGTAAAGCCATTAATTTATCCAAATTTACAGAAACTTTAGTATTAAACAATTATAGACCCAAAAGGAAAAAAGTAGCACATGCTCTTATAAGTTGTAACATAGTATTCAGTAATCATGTTTATACCAATTATATTAAGAAGGAACAACCGGACCTAGAGTTGAATATAATAACTTTGATAAGGACTAAATTAAACCTTCTCAAACTATCTCAACCTATTTGAAAGAAGCCGCATATTGGCATGCTGCCTTTGGCAGCATAACAATTAACAATGGCTATATGCAGCCACTTATATGGCCAAGTGTAACATGTAACAGGATGAACCATATATCTGGCCACATTTCCAACCCATCTTCATAATTGGCTGTTGTTGGTATACATCTTTAACTGTAATTGAATTAGCTTTTTCTGTAGTTTTTCACTTACAATTCTTCATAAATCATCATCATATAAATTTGTCACAAGTTCTTATTACTGTTCATTGCATGGAAATTTTAGACTTTCTAATATTTTTTTCAGAATTTTCTGTGTTTTCTGGATCTTTCATCTTTTCCTGAAATTTATGTTATGTTTTTTCTGACTCTTTCATCGTTTCCTGAAATTTATGTTATGTTTCCTTGCACAGTGGCACTACCAGGTATGCAATATGTGCGCGTAAACCACAGACAAACACGTGCTGTTCATACGACATTGCTTATAATGCATTGAAAAAATTGATTAAGCATCCTATTGAGAAAATAAGCTGAAACCCCTAAAAAAATACTAATACACGAATCATAAGCAAAAGCTTACCTGTAACGAGTTCGCCTGTGGGTAGTTTTGTGACTGCTTGAACAGCTACTTTATGAGCTTCCCAAAACTCAACTGTTTGGCCTTTCCTCCACCGCCGAATTGTACTACAACATCAAAACTCTAGTTCACGTTGAGATAATTCCAAATGCAGTTAAGAATTCAATTAACTGAGATTAAGCATAACAGAATACAATACCAGTCAATAGACGATGAGATTATATCTCCATTGTCTGCGACGGCGACTCCAGTAACCTGTTGCCGGTGACCCTTCATCGTCTCTGCAACCTCCCCCTTAGCCAAATCCCAGAGCAAAACAAGCGTATCCATCCCACCAGAGACAATTGCACCTTTGACGAACCGATCGGTCGGCGGAATCCAAGCCACCGGCCCAACGAAGCTTGAATGTCCCGCCAAAGTCTTGGACAGCACAAATCTGTGCTTTTTCTCGGGATCTGGGCTCCAAAACTTCACCATCCTGTCTCTCGACGAGCTCGCTATCCCGAGATCGCCGCAGACGCAAATGCCGCGAACCTGATCGTATATTGAAACCGAAATTTGGGCATTAGGGCAAAATCAATAGAGTCGGTGGAATTAGGGCAAATTTTTGAGAAATTGAAGTAAATTGTAGAAGATTGCTTACGTCATCTTCGTGGCCGCGCATCTCGGAGCTGAGGCGATACTCGCCGGAGTCGATTTCCATGTCCATGTATGAGCTCTGAGGAAGAGGGTTCTGAGGTTTTAAGAAAATCTCGGAGACGCGAGAAATAGAAATTTGGGTTGAGGGAGTGGAGAATGGAAATTCTAAATGAACAAACCAGTTGGTTTTGCGAGTAAAAAATTACAAATTTACCCTTTTTTAAAATTATATTTTTTTCATATTCAGGTAAGCCTCCGAACGATATTAAAATCGTTAAAGAGATTTATTTTTGAATGGCTTGAAAATAGTTAAGAGAGTAATCCCAACTCAAAAAATTTGTACTCACAAAATCAAGTGGTGTGCTTATTTAGAATTTTTCAGTAGAGAATTGAGAATTCAGTTATTTATTATACGCAGTGTACTAACTTGAGGCTCTTGCAGTGGACCTAAATCAGATGGGCAATATTTCTATTACCGGATCTTGGCTTCGAATGCTTTACAGATTATTTATAGTGAGGATCCGTTTATATTTCTAGAATGATTCAAAAGAACCCATCAAATTCCTAAAGACATTCACTACATAACTATAGAAATATTACAAGTATACTATTTGTTTTTTTTTTTTTAATAACAAGTTTGTTCTCTTCTTTTTCTAAAGTACATAATAGAATTTCTCTAAAAATACAAGAGGAACAAGATTTGGAAGGAGGAGGGCTCAGGGTGGGAGGGGCAAGGATAGGACAGGAGGGACAAGAGGATGTAACAATCCAATGCTACTATAATCATAAATTATTTTTTCGATATTTAGCTTATTTTAATAAACAATGTCATATTTATGTTAAACAAAATAACATTTCATTATATATTTTATTATTTAAATTTAGGAGTTTTCCATATCGATCCTTTAAATCTGCAATATTTTGATATTGGTTTTTGAAAACTTTGTATTTTGATATTAGTCCCCCAAAATATTTAAGTTACTTCACAGTTTAGCTCCCAAGTTAGTTCCGTTAAAAAATTTAAAATTTGTCCATTCTCTTTCTATTATACCTCTGGAAATGTACAGAGAGAAGAGGAAATGACAGTTTTTTCGTTATTTTCTCTCTTCCCTCATCTTCTTTCTTTCTCTTTATTAGATGGGTTCAACCATCTTTTTTCTCTCTTTCTCCCTCCATGTTCTCCTCCAAATAATGATAGGCAAATCTTATAATCTCAATTCCTAACTTCTTTCCTCTAGAACTCTAGCATCTTTCTCCTATTTTTACTTTCACTTCTCTAAATCCTCTCCCCCAAATCCAAACCTTAGCTTTCTCTAACTCCCTCCCATATCCCTAATCTGTTGCCCTAAAATTTTCTTCTACAAAAGTGAGAAGCATGGTTTTCTCTAATTCTTATTGAAACTAAAAAATAACTCAAGTTATTGGAGCATCATTCTCTCAACGATTTTAGCTATGTCTTTTCACCTCTTGACGTGGAAAGTGACATAGGTGGCATTTTGGCTCTTAATCTCATTTCTTTTTTCCTCCTCTATATTATTCATATTAAACAGTCCAATATAAAAATAATGGGTAAAATCCAATTAACTTCAAGCTAAATTAATTGTTAAAGTTAGCTTGTAAAATATATGTAAAGTATAAATATATACTACTTGCAAAAGCATCAATGTATGTATACAGATGTAGCATTGTCAGAGGGGATTGGGAGGGAGATAGTAGAGAGACTTTCTATTTTTGGGAGTTGTAGAGAGAGATGGCGGAGTGAAAATGGTTGGATTTGGAAAAGAAGAAGAAGATAGAGTTGAAGACGGAAGAGAGAAGAGGTGAGGGGCAGTGGGAAGGGTAAGGAGGAGGGGAGGAGGCGGTTGGAACGGCGGAGACGATGGAAGCGAAGTTCAGGTGGGAGATGATGAGGGAGGAGATTGATGGAGGGGATGAGATACATTAAGGGTAGTTCGATCATTTTCATGACTAACTATAGTCTAAGTTAAAATTCACAGTTTAATTAGACGGAATATCTATCGGAGGATTAAATCAGAGTAACTTAAATATTTTGGAAAACTAATATCAAAATACGAAATTTTGAGAAACCAATATCAAAATATTGAAAATTTAAAGGATAGATATGCAAAAATCCTTTAAATTAAACATTAATTATAATAATAATTAGCTTGAGTTTGAATTTTAAATCCCAACCATTTCAATACTCTCAACAAATCATGTCCTCCCTTCCTTCCCATTTTCTCTTCATGTTGGAAAAATAAAACAAAAGAGAAGAAGGGAGGGAGTACAATAGAGAGAAGAGAGGAAGGAGAAGGAGATTCTAGACCCTATTAGTGTGAAAATTTCTATTGTATTTAAAGCAAGTGCTTTTTCCCTCTTAAAATTTTCTCTTTTTCTATAATTGATTGTATGTTAACTCCAATCTCTTTCTTTAACTTTAACCAATTATGTAAACTAGATGAATAATCAATCGTTGCTTTCGTTTCATGTTAATCTTATATAAGTGTAATTTGAATTTATTTTATGTGTAACCTGAGTTTAGTTAATATCCAATTTCGATAATTTCTACGAATATGATCATGCTTTAAATGAAAGGATTCCTTTTCTTGTATGTAAATTTAATTTGACGAATAATAGCAATTAGGTAATTAGTCAAAACCAATATTATGATGATAATAAGACATTTTAATCTCCTCACATTGAAGTTTAAATTGTTTCAGAAATATGGAGAAATAATAGAAATCCTTAAATTCAGGTCTATACCCTAACTCACCCGTGAGATCACCAGTGATGTAGACTCTGCAAAGTGCAGTATGGTCACCCACTGGTGGCTACACTATGGAAGGCTTTTAGTGATACAGTGTGGTCACCACTGATGAGTTCACTGGTAATATTACTGATAAATCTATTGATATTCTGTCTCTGTTTAGGATATAGATTTATGCCATAGATGAGATCACTAGTGATTTATTCTGATACAACATATACCATGTTATATGATGCCACCAGTGGCTCTGAGACTATTTTACAAATTGTTTATTTTTTCTTGACGATTTTAAATCCCAATGGGACCATAGTATCTATAAACTTTATAATGTTCAAAGATTAATAAACTCTTGAGCTCAATTGAATATAAGTTGTTACATGTTGTTTTCGTGCCACTTGATCTATATATTGCTTAATAATAAACATAACTAATGGGGTTAAAGGAAACCGAAAGAAGGAACTATACATATGATTGGGAGGTTCACTCTAAGATTGCATAATCAAAACTGAGATACCTAATATAGGAGGTCTTTGGTGACTAGTAGATCACCATGAAACAATTTAAGGGTCATGCATTTAGAGTTTTTACTCATAAAAGTTCATGGCTGAGAACCTAGTAATATGTGCTAAGACAATATTAGGAATGTAGGGTCGTAGTTTCGGATATGCGATGAATATTCATAAAACATGCGGCATACTCCTTATAATAGAATAGCTAGTCCTTTTCTTTAGATGAGTGATAATATTACATAATAATAGGGAATGTGTTATGGTGTTCAATAACTAAAGAGTGTTTCAAAGTCTCTAACTCTTTTATAAACGTCATTAATTAAGCCTTTAACCTTTTTTTAACTCACATATTCATATTTTTTGCAATATTACCAAATTGAGTTTCCACCGGGAATCAAATCAGAATCTATCACAAATTGAAGATGGGTGATGCCACTTGAGCTATTAATCGAATACAAAATATTTAGAGACAAAATCTAGTAGTCATATTCAGTAAAAATAGATACATATATGAATCAAAATATGGACAAGATATGGACATAGACTGACTCTGCATCGTGTCCACACAAAACTATGATTTAAATGATCTAGTTTCTTCCCTCAAATAAGTACATGGGATGTAAATCAGTCAAATAATTATATTATTGGGTAATAATTGGCTAAAGGCAATTATAACATATCAAGATATGAAAAATAAGATTTCCTAACTGAGGACTCAATAAACATATCGCATGAAATCCAAATACGTATACATGAAAAATAAATCCTGTTTAATATCTTTTTATCGGGACGAATACTATATGTTAATATCCATATCCGCAAGCTAAAGAATACAAATGCGGATATGGTTCAAATAATACATATATCCATTTGCATCCCTAAGAAGAAATATCAACAACAGCTTTTCTTTGACGATTATAGAAGTTTCGATGACAACATTACAATGGCTGTATTCTATTTTCGGCATTCTTCTGAAGAAGGGGGAACATGTAGAAGAGACTTGTAACCTTGTTCCAGGCTTCCGTGTTGTAGCCATTCTGGCACCATCGAGAATAAAATTTTCAAATAAGGAAAAAAAATTACTTCATTGGTAACTGTAAATGAGTAGCCAATTAGCCTTGACTCATGTGGCACTACTCCTCTCCTATTTGCAAAAGATTATGAGTTCGATTATCGGTGGGGACTCAATTTGGGTAATGTTACCAAAAATGTGTGTATGAGTTTGACTACCAAAAAAAAAAAAAACTGTAAATGAGTATACTATAATTCTAATATATATATATATATATATATATATATATATATATATATATATATATAAATGAGCTTACAACTCCCTCAAGTTAGCTAAGCTACAATTCATTTCCATTATCTCCAATAAGTTTTCCAAAATTTGTTTTGGAATATAATCTCATCTCTAAGATTCACTCATACACAATTTTTTGGATTTTAGTTTTTATTTGATAGTCTATATTTTAACGGTTTCCAATGATGAATAAATATTTTATACCAATTTAATGAAAATATAAATAAACTCTGAAATTTATGAAATTTGATTTTATTAAAATTAAGAAAGTAGAGATTTAATTCTAAAAAAAACATTGAAAAAAAAAATCTATTAGATTACTATATTTTTATTGTTAGCTCACGTAATTTTTCATGAGCTATTGGCTCACCTCCATGAGCTATTGGCTCACCTCCAGTAATCGCATATATGTGCGTGTGTGTGTGGGGAAAGAAATTATCAGCAAGTTACTAAATTTTCTTTGGTTTTGCTGCATCATGATTTTGGTGCAGGTTCGGTTTGAAGATATTGCAAATGTTGAAGGTGCTCAGAACTGGATTCTCTCCCTTCTGAACAAGGTAGAGGGAGGGAGGGAGAGAGGAGTGTTTTGCATCCGGAATCTTTAGCCCGGGAGAGGGTGGTATTCCCCAACCGAGAGAGATGATATTAAGGGGGAGTGGTATTGACTCCTGCTTACTCAGTTCGCCACAGAAAAAGAATCTTTGCAAGCCAATGCTTCCCACTGTCATTTGGCCTGCACTGTCATTTGGCCTGCATTAAAGAACAATGCACCAGCTGAAAGGAGTGTAATAAGTTGCCCGCCAGAACCATAAACTCTCGTGGGCAGATGGGATTCCTTATGTATTTTCTCTTTTAGATGGGGCTGAGAAATCCACCATTGCCGGGATGTGTACCACTGATGCAACCGCACAATGAGTCAGTCACAGAAGTCAGGCACCAACATAGTTCATACTTTGAAAGGACAGATTTTTATTGAAACAAATGCAGTATAAAAAAGAACTCAACTAGCTGTCTGGTTTACAACAAGTCATCCTCAAACATGGTACTAAATATCAAAATTTCAATAAATAGTTTCTGAATGAATAATGACAAAAAATGGACATTTTTCCTTGAAGCCGTTAGTGCATGGTGCCAAGATTCCTTCACTTGAAAGAAAATATCATGCTCTTGATGTTGCCAACAATATGCGAGAAGGCTTCCTCCAGATAATTACGCCGTCTATCACTATGATCATTACACTGCAACTGGTTCATTTACAGAATGAGATACACCAGAGTTAACCTGTGGAAACAAGAGATAGACCTTGCTCACTGAAAATAGAACATATTGAAATATCATGATAGAGAGAAATGCTAGAAGTGAGATGAAATTTGTTATGGCATAATATACCATGATTTTCCAAAAGAAGTAGATTTAAAGATAAAATAGAACAAGAAAACTTGCTAGACAAGTAACTTCAGCTGGAAATATCCCACGAAGTTACTGTTCTTGGGGAAAATGTTGCTTCAGAGTGCACATGCAGGTAGGTAGTAGGTTTAAATGAGAGGCCAGATACGAACTCACAAACTATCTGCTGGTTAGCGATACCAAAATGGAAGGCAAAAAAGTGAGCTCTTGATTCCAAAGTTCAACGATATTAGTCATATTTTCCAGTCTTTCTCTTCAACCCTTCCCCTCTACCTTCAATAACCCGCCTTAATTTCAGCACATTCAACCAATTCCATTCATAAATGTCAAAGTTCCTGGTTAGGACTAGTGCAGAGCCAACGGGAACACACCCAAGGACAAGAACTTCCTCTTAAATTTCTTTTCAAACAATTTAAGTCTTTACTAGGCATAATTAAACTTCAAAAGAGCTGTTGAATCTACTTGGTACCAAACTGAGAAAAGAGTACATAGCATCGTAGCCACAGAATTGCATTTCATCAATCCTGTGTGACACTTTCAGTTATCTATGCCTTTTCTATACAATTTTCACAATAATTATGGAAATTTTGGCCTACAAACACGAACATTGTCTCGAGAGAGAACATCTCTCAAGTATAGAAATACAAAAATCAGAACATCTAGCCATTTTATCAAGGAGTCTTAAAAAGGAACTAGACTTGCGTGATACACAGGAATTTGCAAGATAATGTCTTGAATGACGGCAAGAACATAACCAAATCTTTGATGTAGGCAACACAGATCGTTTTCTCCATTCAGCTCTTCTAAAGCCACCTCCTTGTCATATTAAAAATTAGCATATGCTTTTTAATGCCTCAATCATATCTGTTCAGGTCTACCCCTGGTTGTTACTGCTCCAGCAACTATTATCCTATCATTCATAACTTGTGTACTTACTGGTTTCTGTAACATAATTCAGACCATCTTAGGGTTTGTTTGGTTGGATGTAACTGTATTTGGTATTTGCATTTGGAAGTTCTGAATTTTGGAGGGAATTTTTAATTCTCATGCAAATTTGTGGTTGTAATTTAACTATTTCAAAATTTTGCATGGAAATTAGGAATATCCACCAAAATTCAAAATTTCCCTCCTTCCCAATGCAATTACAAAATACAACTAGACCCAACCAAAAGCACCTCAACTCATCCTCAATTTACCCTTGAAGCTACCTCTGTCGTATTATAGATGCACACATGTCTAATCTTTTCACATACTTCCTTACCGACACTCATCCGTCTAAACATTTTTATTTCAATTATAGTCATTTTTTGAAATTTCATTTTAATAACCTAACATTCTAATACATAAAGCATGACAAAAAATTACCTAACGCTCTAGTATATAAAACAAAACAGGTTGTATAGCCGTCTTACAAAATTTTCCTTTCAGCTTCATGATTCTTTAAACAGGTGCCCAGGTAAATAAAATTCCCCACAGAGAATTCTAAAAAGTTCCCTTCTTTTTCCAATTATGGTGAAATTGAAGAAACAAAGCATGACAATGATCTCTGTATACAGATGGCAGGGTAATTTTAAAGGATGGAATTATGCCATATAGGTCAACCAATTGACATGTTAGGGTAAATTTTAAGGTTTAACTATACTGACTTACATAAAGCACGCAATGAAATATTGAGAGCACAGCACACATGTACATGCAAAAAGATTTGGATGCAAACAAACTCTGACGAAAAATTATGGAGTCAGGTCATTGAGGCTAGTCACGAGGCTAAAAGGTCCACTTTTCTCCTATTTCATCTGTTAGATTATTTATCATTTCACAGAGTGTTGCCAACACCCATTTTAATTTCTTCTGCATCAAATTTCTATGAAATTAATCATTGCTTTTACAAAGCCTCTTTTCCATGGTCATTATGAACTGTTAATATATGCATGATTGCAGTTCAAGGCATGCTTAGTGATGAAATAAATAAAAAATATAAGGAATAACTTTGTGTCTAAAGTGTTTCTCAATTCAGCCATAACCTCTGATTCTTATCATACGCCACGCGACTGACAAGTATGCAAATTGTAAACAATGCCAACCGCAATATATTCAAGAAATGGAAATTGGAGACATACCTTGGCAGATTTGAAGAGCTCATCAAGAACCTCAGATAAGGTTGGATGTGCATGAACAGCAAATTTTATGTCCTGTAGAAGAGTAGTAAATTGATTATGAACCAGCCATCGAAGATTGTTTTACATAATTTTGATAAACCAGTAAATACAAGGCAAAATCCATGCACCAGAAGAAACGATAGTTCCTCAGAAATCTGAAAAACACATATACTAGAAGATAACATGGTCAAGTTCTCAAGTCTATGGGCCTGGTTGATGTTTAGTAACTTTTTGTGCATTATGCCCATCATCCAATGATGCCATTGGAAGATTTACAGGTTGACTTGTATTATAAGCTTGCTGATTTCATGAGGATCAACAAAAGATATATTTTGAAAATGTGTGCAGGAGTGAGGAGTAAGGACATAACTAATAATACTACCTAATGTTTAATCTCCAAAGGGCTTCAGAAACTTTTATCATCAACTTAGAAGATAAGAGTATATATCTTACTAAGTTCGACCAAATATCAAATAGCGCTGGTAAGAGGAATAACTAATAAGTAAGCTCATATGTTGCAGATGAAAGAAAGTGAATATTTAGCACTTCACATAGGGCAACACCAGCTTGAAGTGATATGGAGCATTGAGAAATACAGTTCATGGCCCCTATGTGGAGATAAAGAGGCAAAACATGGTAGTTATAGGAATAGGTGCGAATATATGGATGATTAGAGGCAAGGTAATGCATGATAAGACTTAAAACCCTACAATTATGAATTATTCACACTTTATCTCAAAGATTCCAATCTCCACCACAACAAAATCTTTGAAGTTGCCAAAACCCCTCTGATGCCATACAAGTTAAACTGAAGCCAGTCAGCGCTACCAACACATGGCCTCGTATTGCACACTGATTTCTTTAGGTTTCTTTACTCAAATTGATGTGAAGATTGCATTCAGTTTCCATTCAAAGAAAAATGCACTTGGGTTCAGTCCAATCAATTCATATTGGTTTAATACAGAAGCAAGCACCAAGAGGTTACTGTTGTAGCATTGTTGCACGGAGTACTATGCTGGAAGTTCAGGTCTGATTAGAAATCTAGATTATTTTAGTTAATTCAAGATAATAGAGATATATTTTACTTAGATCTAGTTTCTTAAGTGTCAAGCAAAGATTTTATTATACAAGAATTGTTAGCAGTCATCACGTAATTAATTAGATGACATGGAGAATTAATAAAAATTGATTTCTTCTCCGCCAATACTGTATTTAAAGATTTATCCTTTCACTGTCTGTCCCAAGCCAGGATAAAAGAAGAGGGTTGTAGTAGGCCGGTGACAGCCAGCGTAAAAAATTGTCACATATTATGACATGAGCCAAAATATGAATTTCGTTGAGGCGTTCCCTACTGAGCGATGCGCTATATCGGAGCTCGGGTGTAGTAAAAAATGTGTGAGAATTACTAGGTCGTCGCTCAGAAGTGACGCGCCACGTCGGCGCCCGGATGTGGTGTCAAATGTAAGAGAGTTCCCACATGTTAATAAGCAGGTGGGGGTAAAGAAGTTAGCTCATAAATATAAACATAGATTTCGTTTAGTATCGTGCAATATAGATTCCCTTACAGATAGATTAGCAGAGTTAGTTGATATTATGATTAAAAGAGGGATTAATATTTTGTGCGTACAGGAGACTAAGTGGATAGGTGAGAAAACTAAAGTCATAGAGCCTTGGAATTATAAACTTTGGTATATGAATAGAGATAGAAATCGTAATGGGGTTGGTGTGATTATAGATAAGCAATTACTTAGGAATGTAGTGGAGGTTGGAAGGAAGAGTGATAGAATTTTATTAGTTAAACTTATTTTAGATAAAAAGATTTTAATGTCATTAATGCGTATGCACCACAATTAGGACTTGATGAATCTAGCAAACATCAATTTTGGGAGGATCTAGATGAGATAGTATAAGGAATACCCACTAGGAAAAAAACTATTTATTGGTGATGATCTCAATAGGGATGTAGGAATTAGTCGTAATAGATTTGATAGTGTATATGGAGGATTTGGTTTTGGAGAAAAAAATGAAGCAGGTAATTCAATTCTACATTTTGCTTTGTCTTATGATTTGGATTTAGTGAATACTTGGTTTAAAAAGAGAGTTTCTCACTTGATTACTTTTAAAAGTGGATCGAATACAAACCAAATAGATTTCTTTTTAACTAGGAGGGTAGATAGAACTAGTTGTATCGATTGTAAGGTAGTGTCAGATGAGAGTGTAGTTACCCAACAGACTCTTAGTTTTAGATATTCAGATTAGAAAAAAACTTAGAAAGATTAAGTATAAATTAGATCCTAAAATTAACTGGTAGCAATTAGAAAGTAATCAAAAAGTTTTTGTAAATAGAATAGTACAAGAAGCAGATTGGAGGGACCATGATGATTCTAATGTAACATGGAACAAAATGGCTATCTGCATTAAAAGAATAGCTAAACATATATTTGGTGAGTTGAGGGGCAGTGCTCCACCATGTAAGGATACATCATGGTGGAATGAAGAGGTAAAAAATGCCATTAAGATCAAGCGAAACCTTTATAGAGATTTGAAGAATAATAATAATGATGGAATAAGTTTTGAGAAGTATAAACTAGTAAAGAAGGAGGCTAAGAAAGCTGTTCGGGATGCAAAAACTAAATTATATAAATAAGTGTATGAGAAGTTGGATAATAAAGAGGCAGAAAAGAGTATATATAGAATTACTCGAATAAGAGAAAGAAAGTCTAGAGATTTATATACTGTAAAGTGTATTAAAAATAATGATAAGACGGTTCTAGTTCGAGACGAAGAGATTAAAGAAAGATAGAAAGATTATTTTGATAGATTATTTAATGGTAGTTTTACTCAAGATTTGGGAGATCTTACTATTCAATGTGAGGATATGAATCGTAGCTTTATGCGCAGAATCAAAGAGTCTGAAGTAAAAGAGGCTTTGAAGAGGATAAAATCAAGAAAAACTGTTGGTCCAGATGAGATTCCTATAGAGGTTTGGAGATACTTAGGAGGGATTGGTGTGAGATGGCTAACAGATCTTTTTAACAAGATTTGGTAAACTAAAAAAATACCAAATGAATGGAGGAAGAGTATCCTAGTACCTCTGTAATAAGAATAATGGTGATATTTATAGTTGTTCTAACTATCAGGGAATAAAACTCATGTGTCATACTATGAAACTTTGGAAAAGGGTAATTGAACATAGATTGCGACAAACTGTTAAAATATCGGAGAACCAGTTTGGATTTATACTGGGGCGATCGACGACAGAAACTATTCATTTACTTGAGAGAGAAATAAAGATTTGCATATGATATTCATTGATTTAGAGAAAACCTATGATAAGATACCACGAGAGATACTTTGGTGGATATTGATGAAGAAAAGAGTTCCCATCAAATATATCGATATAATTAAGGACATTTATAATGGAGTAGTGACCAATGTCAGAACATGTGGTGATTTAACAAGTGATTTTTCAATCAGAATTGAATTACATAAAGGATCTACTTTGAGCCAATTCTTATTTACTATAGTGATGGATGAGTTTACTAGAGCTATTCAGGATGAGATACCTTGGTGTATATTATTTGATGATGATATTGTCTTAGTTGATGAGACAAGAGCAGGGGTAAATGCCAAGTTAGAGTTATGGAGGCACACATTAAAATATAGAGGTTCTAAATTGAGTAGGTCTAAAACAGAGTATATAAAGTGTAAATTTAGTAAACGACGGATCATAAATTATAATGCTGTAAAACTGGATGGGCAAGAGATACAATGAGCAGTCAGTTTAGGTATTTGGATTCTATTATTCAGAATGATGGAGAGATCGATAATGATATTAACTATAGGATACAAGCTAGCTGGTTGAAATGGAGGGCAACGGGAGTTTTATGTGACCGTAACATTCCGTTAAAATTGAAGGAATGCTATTAGGCCAGCTTTATTATATGATACGGAATCTTGGGCTATAAAGAAACGTCATTCACAGAAGATAAGTGTAGCAGAGATGCAGATGCTCCGCTGGATATGCGGCAACACTAGGAGAGATAAAGTGAGAAATGAAGATATTCGTGCTAACGTAGATGTAGCTCCCATCGATGAGAAGATGCGAGAAAATCATTTACGATGGTTTGGTCATATGCAACGTAGTCTTACAAATGCACCAGTTCGACGAGGGGAGTTTATTAATGTAGGACAAGTTAAAAGAACAAAGGGAAGATCGAAAAAAACATGGATGGAGGTGATACGAAAAGATATGGATTCTAAAGGTTTAAATGAGGAGATATTACTTGATAGAAATAAATGGAGAAGGACTATCAAAGTGATCGATCCGGCGTGATTCTTTTTTTGGTTCATGTAGCCTACCCCAAATACTTGGGATAAAAGACTTAGTTGTTGTTGTTGTTGATTTCTTCTCTATACTTGAGAATTGCTTGATTTGTTAGCAGTGATACAACAACAATAACAACTAAGCTTTTATAACAAGTACTTAGAGTAGACTACATGAACCAAAGGAGAATTATAATGGATCAATCACATGGATGATCCTTCTCTGCTCACCCTATCAAGTCTTCATTTAGACTTTTAGCATTCATAACTTTTCATATCACCTCCATCCATACTTTCTTCGGTTATCCCCTTCACTCTTTTACATCATCCTACGTTGATAAACTACACTCATCGAATTTGTGTATTCGTAGGTCTACGTTGCATATGATCAAACCATCGTAGCCAGTTTTCTCGCATCATCTCTTTTATGGAGCTATGCCAGCCTTACCAAGAATTTCTGTAGGTCCCTCTTTTTTTACCTTATCGGTTACTAATGGTGTGAGGCCATTAATTAACCTTTCGGTGTGACCACTTATGGCGTGAGACCACAAGATAAATCCTTGTAGCCTGCTTCTTTCTTCGGTTTCGCTCACGCTTGGTTCCCTGTGTACCCTGTTACTCTACCTCTCCTAACCTCAAAAAAATCCCATTAATCTCTCACTCAGCAGCACAGCATTGCCTCGTACATCACTGCCATCAAGCATCTAACTCTAAAACACCACTTCTCAAACGCATCTCACTCTCATCCATTGCAAACAAACGTTCATCCTTACGCTGCACCTGAGATGATTCCATCCATAAGCTGCGCTCGAGTTCAATTCCAGTACAGATCAGCTCCATTCTGGAGTCTGGACAAACAATACAGGTAATTAGCACTTATAAGTATAACCCTTTGCTAGGTTATTAGAACCTGATGGCCCTCAGCACTTAGGATTTTACATTTTCACTGAAAAATCAATTTTCATTTCCTTAAACACCTTTCCCATCCAATATACCTTATCTACCTTCTTCGAATCTTTACACAGAGATCAGCTTGCTTTATATGTATAAGTATGAAATTTTCTACTTAAGAACTTCGTAAAACTGAAGTTAACCTGAACCAAGGAAACTTGGGGAAAGACAGTTAGCATTAAGAAGAAAATTGATGAGATGAGACTCAACATTATTGGTTAAGCATTCTTGCTTCCTAGAAGGAACACCTCTCTTCCAAGACTCCCAAGTAAGATAAATCCCAAAACATCTCTAATTCATGCATTATGCTTGGATAACAGCTAGTAAAATTATACTTTTATGTAACTTCACTAGAAGTTAAGATGCCAAAATTATTAGAAATTAAATGTTGTGTGATCACATTCGATTCTAACCTTTATTGCAACACATTTTTACTTACAATCCCCTAGGAAATAAATTATGACCATTCCCCAGTTTTGGGGCTCGTATACAGTCTATAAAGGATGTTCTGGGGCATTATAACCTTTTCCCAGTCTCGTATACTAGGAAAATAAATGAATTTCTTATGTTCTCTAAGCATTAAACAAAGAGCACTCAGCAGCAGTAGAATCTAATAACAAACCAAGTCTTTTTGGCTATTAATAAGCTACAGCTATACTTTTTCTGTAGAAGTTTTAACAGAAAATATTAACTATAATGCAGATATCTTTGGTTGTTAAGAACAAGGTTTTAAATATCTGCCAATATTGACAATGATGCATATTGCAAATGTCATATTAGATTCTCAGGTACATGATATGATATAGAGTATGGACCCTATAATATCAGTACCCGATATTATCAATATTGCTGAAATTTAACTGATGCGTCCAACATTACAGATATGATATGTCCAATATTGCTGGTTTCAGATACCATGGAACATTGGCCGATACCGATATGAATTTCAAGATTTCCAAAATTCTTGGTTAATATATTGTTTTTTGATAAAGAATCTACAGCATCATGAAATCACCTGAATGCGAGTTCCCAAGGCTATTGCATTTGATGCTTCATGGATGAGATCTGCAGCATGCAAACCCAGTATGTGTACTCCGAGAATTTCCCCAGTATCAGGCCTGTATATCAACTGCATGAAGCATTGATGTTTATGTTTAGCTATATAACTTAGGATAAAGAGGAAAGAGAGCAACATTTCCACCTTGTATTGGAAGAAATGTAAACAGAGATAAAAAACGATAATTGATAATAGAGAATCAATGTGGCAATGGACAGCTTCTATATGGTTAGTAGCTCGCTGAGTCCATCATGGATGAAACAGATCATATAAATACAGATTCCAAAGCATAAATAATATTGAAAGGGCAATTTTTTGCCAAAAACAAAGGAAAGAAAGAGAAACTCATATGCCTATAAGTGGAGGTTGCAAATAAAAGCATAACCAAGTAACCAAACAGAATTTGCAATATAAAACTGAGACATAGAGATGATTTACTATCTAATGCATTATCTATATATTTTTTGGCCTGCTGCTAATATTGAGCCTAAACCAAATAAGTAAAGAAAAAGCAAAAAATGCAAATTAGTGATTATGTCACAAATTTGTTTGAATTTTGTCGAATCAAAAAACACAAAAGACAAGGTAGAATTGCTGATCAAGCACCCAAAATGATGCCACAGAATGAATTTCTAAGTAACCACCTATACTAGAAAATATCAAGTAATAACATTTCAAAATTGTTAACAAACATGATAAGAACAATTTGACATCAAATATAACATTTGAAAGGCTTCACCAGCAAGTAAAACTGACTAATGCAGGTCCATCAATCTAATGGCAGTGAAGAACATTTATGAATGCAATAGTGAGAAGAAGTTATAAGATTAAATAAGCATTCTTTCACAGAGTATCCAATAGTGAGTTTCAAGTGTACTGATCATAAAAAAATCAAAATATCTAGTACTACTTGTGCAAATGTGCAGTTGACAGGTTCGTATCAAAAGATTACCTTAGCTAGCCCTTCCCCTTCATTTTCTGCTAGTGCTTTTGTATTAGCCTTGAAACTTGTTTTGGCAATACTTATTTCAAATCCCTCCTTTTCAGCTTTCTCCCTTGCTTGAGGCTGCAGACAAGTTCCAGCAATTACATCTTAAGATAATTATGCATGATAAAAAGCTTAAATAAGGAAGTAAATGCTTGGGAAATAAAGTGCTGCATGGCTCTCTAGATGACACATCACCAAGTGGTTCAAAATAAAAAAATATAAAAAAACAGTGTTTAACTTTATTAACTACAAGTCTCCGATAGAGAACTTGTTTAATATTTATGCCTTACATTCTCTTCAGAAAGAAAATTGAAAGCGGAACTTTCACCCTGAAACAATAATCAATCCACAACTCCTCTTGAAAATATAAACTAAATAGATGAGAAGGATATCTAGGTCCAAGACTGTAATGAACCTTCACTTTGAAGTTGGAATCCAGTTGATTATGTATTAATGAAGCAACTGAGTCTGAAACTTAAGCTAACAAAGCTATCTTTGGCCTAAATAGTGCAAATTACAAATTATGATTTCCATATACGGGTCTCTAACATATATCATTACCTTCTGTTGGGGAAAGACACAAATATTGGTTTGCGAGACATGTTTCTCAGTGTCAATATATCTAGCATGTCGCTATCATATTGCGCGCATCAAACATATCGACATTGAATGCTTATAGCAAAACAAAGGAGTTTCCAAGAGCAAACCCAGAATTGCTAAGAATCTTCGTCATTCCACAACCTCATCTTGTATTTTTGTTAATGAAGATAAAACCAGCTAAGAAGACATTCATATATTACAAGTTTGCCACTAACTTTTTAAAGACAATTTTACACTCATCTACTCCCTTAGGGCTGTCTTCTTAGTTCCATTCAGAGATTAAACGCTGAACGGAACACGACGAACAGAAATATGATTAACCCAAAAAATTAGGTGAACCATGACGAAGCCATCATGATGATTTGGTTGTAATCTTTTGGTCCTGTTTTTTGGGTTGATGATGCCTTAGCTCCTCTTTTCGAGCATTTTTGAAGTGGATGATTTTGATTCGATGAACCTCAAAAATAAGACCCAAAAAACCTCGTCACTCCACAAAATAAGACCCAAAAAATTTAGAATTGTCAAGGTCCAACCGCAAGAATAGAGAGGAAGAAGGCACGAGATTCATCAAGTCCTCGCTTCTTGAGATTCATCCTCATTGAAGAAGAAGACAGAGAGAGGTCCAGAGTTAAGTTTGCAACGAAAGAGATGAGGGCAAAATTGTCCAAAAAAATCAGTGGCCTCATGAACTTCCAGGGTGCCCTTAGCAATTCTTGGTGTGCCTTTAGAAGCTCCCAAACAATTGTATAATCATAGAAAATATAAGCTACATGCACATTCTAATCCACTGTTGTCTATCTGTAGTTTCAATTTCCATGTATTATAACCATGAATTATCATATCTTCATTCACCAAATCATAAGATCTATCACTATCATCAGATGGCTCCAACTGACATCAGGATTTGACAATTTGTAGAGAAGTCTTCAAGACAAACTCCATCGGTACTAAATATGAGAAAATTAGCTGTGAATAGATAGAGAAGGAAACCATCTACAACTCAACTAGCATATTACATTCAGTTTTTAGAGATCTAGTAATCAATAATTTCTTCCAACCCAACTAGCTTCTTGCAGGCCTGTCTTATTAGTACCAGCTTTACATGTGCATGAAAGTTACAGTCACCGAACTTGTAGACCTGCATAGATCATCTGAAAATGCACAACTAAAAGCTGAAGCATTAAAACTCAAGCAGATTCATGAACACATTGTTTCTGTGATGATAATTGAGCTTCCTAATCTATAGTAGACATGCACCACAACCAGAAATATAATAGAATACCATAAATAAATAAAAATTGAGTCCATCAACAGAATGAGATAGCCAAGGGAAATACAGAAACAACAACCATATAGAAGATACTGCAAAAGCATGTTCTCAACTTATGATTTGCTTCCCGAGGATATTCATGCATCCTAGTTCACTAAACACATAGATCATGACAGAACTTTGTAATTAGTGCCATAATAAAAGTACTGCTTACCTCTGTAAGACCAACCATACTGATCTCAGGGTGGGTGAAACAGGCAGCCGGGATGCTCAAATGGTTTAGCACATTATCTTTTCCACAGATATTTTCAACCACTAAATTGAGAAATAGCAGGTAAAAAAAAAATGATAATATGCTTTACAAATAAGTGAACAACGATTAGGCTTAAATTGTTTGTTAAAGACTCGAGTTTAAGCAGTTTGGTACCTGAGATTCCTTGTGCACTAGCAGCATGAGCAAGCATCATTTTCCCATTGGCATCCCCAATGCAGTACAAATGAGGAACCTGCAAGTATAATTTACAGAAGAAAAAAATTTAGACATGTATCATTCTAAATATATTTTCCAATCATTGACAACTGATAATACTAAATGCTTGATATTTGAGGCAAATAAATAAATCAAATTTCATAATTGAAGCCCACAGCTAACCATATTTCCACTAGCATCCATAACTTGCATGCGCTCATTAACTGGAACAAAGCCACGCTGTGTGACAACATTTATCTGTGGATAAACAAAACAAATTTGAGAAGTCAGTTATTCGTTATTTGTAGCACAGAGGAGTAATTTTCTTTAGATATAATTTGAGACACAAGGTTGAAACCACTCACATTCTCTAAACCAAGTCCCTGAGTGAATGGAGCCCTACCAGTTGCTATAAGAGCTGCATCCACCTGCAAAGCAAATGAAATAAAGTCATAAAGATATTAGGATCATGAAGTTATTAATTTATGTGCAAGGTAAAATATCAGAATCAACAACTAGTTCGTTATAGTATCAAAATCAGCAATATCGAGCAATATTTTATCATAATATCAGAAATATCGGCAAATAACTCCACCAGTATTGTGCTTAAAGATTTATACTTTCACTGCATGTCCCAAACTAGAATAAAGGAGGGTTGTGGTTGGCCGGTGACAGCCAGCATAAAACATTGTCACATATTATGACACCAGCCAAAATATGAATTTCGTTGGGGTGTAGTGATACGCTATATCGGAGCCCGGGTCTAGTGAAAAATGTATGAGGGTTGCTAGGTCGTCGCCAAGAAACAACGCGCCACGTCGGCGCCCGAATATGATATCAAATGTAAGAAAATTCTCATACCTTAATAAGCGGGTGGGGGTAAAAAAATTAGTTCATGAATATAAAATTTGACTGGCATCGTGAAACATAGGTTCACTTACAGATAAATTAGCAGAGTTAGTTGATACTATGATTAGAAAGATAGTTAATATTTTGTGCGTGCAGGAGACTAAGTGAGTAGATGAGAAAACTAAAGTCATAGATTTTTAGAGTTATAAACTTTGATATACGGCTAGACATAGAAATCGTAATGTGATAAGTGTGATTATAAATAAACAATTACTTGGAGATGTAGTGGAGGTTAGGAGGAAGGATGATAAAATTTTATTAGTTAAAATTATTTTAGATAGAGATATTCTTAATATCATTAGTGCCTATGCACCACAAATAGGACTTGATGAATCAAGTAAATATCAATTTTGAAAAAATCTATATGAGATAATACAAAAAATATCCGCTAGAAAAAAACTATTTATTGGTGGTGACCTCAAGAGGCATGTAACAACTAATCGTAATGGATTTGATAGTGTACATGGAGGATTTGATTTTGGAGATAGAAATGAAGCAGGTAACTCAATTCTAGATTTTGCTTTGTCAAATGATTTGATTTTAGTTAACACTTAGTTTAAAAAGAGAATTTCTCACTTGATTACCTTTAAAAGTGGATCGAGTGTGAACCAAATAGATTTCTTTTTAATTAGGAATGTAGATAGAGATAGTTGCATCGATTGTAAAGTAATGACAGGTGAGAGTGTAGTTACCCAATATAGACTCTTAGTTTTAAATATTAGGATTAGAAAAGACTTAGAAAAATTAAGTATAAGTTGGATCCTAAAATTAAGTGGTGACAATTAGAAAGTAATCAAAAAGTTTTTGTAAATAGAATAGTACAAGAAGCATATTGGAGGAACCATGATGATCCTGATGTAATATGGAACAAAATAGTTAGTTGTATTAAGAGAGTAGCTAAAAATATATTTGGTGAGTCGAGAGACGGTACTCCACATAAGGACACATCATGGTGGAATGAAGAGGTAAAAAATGCTATTAAGATCAAGTAAGACATTTACAGATATTTAAAGAGAAACAATGACGGAACAAGTTTTGAACAGTAGAAACTAAGCAAGAAGGAAACTAAGAAAGCTGTTCGGGATGCAAAACTAAATTATATAAACAAGTGTACGAGAATTTGGACAATAAAGAGGCAGAAAATGATATATATATATATATAATTGCTCAAATAAGATAGAGAAATCTAGAGACTTATGTAATGTAAAGTGTATTAAAGATGAGTATCAAAAGGTTCTAATTCGAGATGGAAAAAAATCAAAGAAAAATGGAGAGATTATTTTGACAAATTGTATAAGTATAATGGTAGTTTTAATCAAGATTTGGGAGATATTACTGTTCAATCTGAGGATATGAATCGTAGTTTTATGTGTAGAATTAAAGAATCTGAAATAAAAGAGGTTTTAAAAAGAATAAAGTCAAGAAAAACTATTGGTCCAGATGAGATTCCTATTGAGATATGAAAATACTTAGGAGAGATAAGTATGAAGTGGTTAACAGACCTTTTTAACAAGATTTGGTAAATTAAAAAAACGCCAAATGAATGGAGAAAAAATACCCTAGTACCTCTATATAAGAATAAGGATAATGTTTAAAGTTGTTCTAATTACCGTGGAATAACTCATGTGTCACACTATGAAACTTTGGGAAAGAGTAATTGAATATAAATTGAGGCAGACTGTTAAATATCATAAAACCAGTTTGGATTCATGTCGAGGCGATCGATAATAGAATCTATTCATTTATTTCGTCAACTTATAGAGCAATTCCGAAAGAGAAATAAAGATTTGTATATAGTATTTATTGACCTAGAGAGCCTATGATAAGATACTACGAGAGGTACTTTGGTGGACATTGATGAAGAAAAGAGTCATCATCAAGTATATTGACATAATTAAGGACATGTATGATAGAGTAGTAGCTAACATCAGAACATGTGGTGATCTAACAAGTGATTTTTCTATCATAATTAGATTGCATCAAGGATCTGTATTGAGCCCGTTCTTATTTGCTATAATGATGTATGAACTTACTAGAGTTATTCATGATGAAATATCTTGATGTATACTATTTTCTGATGATATTGTCTTAGTTGATGAGATAAGAGCACGGGTGAATACCAAATTAGAGTTATGAAAGCACATATTAGAATCTAGAAGTTTTAAATTGAGTAGGTCTAAAACAGAATATATTGTGTAAATTTAGTAAACGACGGATCCTAGACTGTAGTGCTATAACACTGGACATGCAAGAGATACAAATAAGCAGTCACTTTAAATATTTGGGTTCTATTATTTAGAATGATGGAGAAATCGATAATAATATCAACCATAGGATACAAACTGGTTGGCTGAAATGGAGTGCAACGGGAGTTTTATGCGACCGTAACATTCCGTTAAGACTGAAATTTTTTTTATAAGACTGCTATTAGGCCAACATTATTATATGGCACGAAATGCCGAGCTATAAAGAAACGTCATTCACAAAAGATACGTGTAACAGAGATGTGCATGTTTCGCTGGATATGCGGCAACACTAGGAAAGATAAAGTGAGAAATGAAGATATTAATGTTCGGGTAGGTGTAGCCCCCATCGATGAGAAGATAGCCAGAAAATCGCTTATGATGGTTTGGTCATGTGCAACGTAGACATACAAATACACCAGTTCGACGAAGAGAATTTATCAATGTAGGACGAGTTAAAAGAGCGAAGGGAAGACCGAAAAAATAATGGATGGAGCTGATACAAAAAGATATGGGTTCTAGAGATTTAAATGAGAAGATACTGCTTGATAGGAATGAATGAAGAAGGATTATCAACGTGATCAATTCGGCGTGATTCTCTTTTGGTTCATGTAGCCTACCATAAGTACTTGGGATAAAAGGCTTAGTTGTTGTTGTATCAGAAATATCAACAAATACTGGACTTGATATTATATGATATATCATGTATCGGGTATCTCAAAATCCAATATGATGTATGTATAACTATATATCTGTGTGTGTATCGTCCAATATTTAAAACATTGCATATGCATTAGCTAGTTCCTAGACATAAGTGCCTTGATAAGTATGGATAAAGTGTATTCCACTGGAACTCAAACCTTCTGGATGGTAGGTTAGGGTTTTGAATCCAACAATAGATGAAACAGTTACCGCCCACATTCTATGAGTATTTGCTAGTATGCGTGTATTTCAAGGTTTATCCTTTCTCTTTGTACTTCTTAGGTTATTACCATTTATAAGTCCTTATCTAAGATATATATGTCAAATCCTAAAGTTCATTTATCAAAAGGCTTCCCTCTACCCAACTCAACACCCAAAAGGAAAACGATGAGGGCATCAAAACGCCAGGATTTAATTGTTTTGATTTTATCAAGATTTTTTGAAGATATTTGTTTTAGTTTTTATTTGCACGTGTGGTGCACATGTTTTGGACTATATAGCCTTGTATGAAATATTTTAATTAGAGAATTATTATGGAAGAAATTTTACAACCTTGTGAGTGTGATTTGTTACTACTAAATCTTTCATGCATGATGTGCGAGACTAGGCGTGTGATTCACCTTATGTGAGGCCCAAATACTTTTATTTTTTGTCCAACCCTAATTCTTTCCCAAATTCACGTTATCCCCAAATCGCTACTACAAATTCTAAAATCGCTTTCTTCCTGTGTCATATTTTGTATAAGTGATCGGAGCCCAAAGATTCAGATCTTCATCATCTACTCCTTCTATGTCTGAAGAAAAATACTGAAAAAGAGAAGATACTGGAAAAAAGAGGAAATAAAAAAAAACGAGAAGAAAGAAAATTTAAAATTGCAGATTTGAGCCATAGCACCAGTGTCACCCCCAACACCATCTTCAATCACTTTTGTTGCTACAATCGTCACCAACTGGCATTACATTATCGTCCTTCACAATCGTTGTCACATATGTCAGATCAGATCCGACCTTGATAGAAAATCCAGATTTGATCTGACTTGAAAATCATCACCATTATCATCATCCTTTCTTGTTGATGCAGCTCCGCAGTCACTATCGCTTGTTTGTTTCCCTCGAGATCCCACCGCGAGCTAGTCCCACCTTCGTCTAGCCTAACAGTCTTAGATCCAACACCCAACCGCATTAGATCCAATGCCTAACTAACCTTATTAGAGTTTCAGACCAACTCCTGATATTGTAAGATTCCATGTTTGTCCTTGTTGATTTCACTGGAGCTTCCTGCTCTAGTTCCAATATCGATTTAAATACAGCAGCCCGTTCTGAATCCCAAGCTGGTATCGTCGACCTTCGTCATTCTTCCAAGTTTTTACGAAGCTCATTGGTTCTTCTCTAGTCATCAGTAGTCCCCTCATTGTCATCGTTATCATCATCCTACATTGCTGGCCTCCCAATGCCAATAAATAACATTGTCATTTCTGTCGTTGTCACCATGTCTTTGTATCGTGGCCATCTTCATCTTCTCTGCCATCGCATCATCATCCTGTGAAAGAGTATGCTTCGATTGAAAGATTGTGACATAGAGGACAACATTCAAACTTGACCCATTTTGGATTTGACCCAACTCCAACCAGTTCTTCAGATAATTTGCTCCAAACTCAACCTAATTCAGCCTAGATTCGACGCACCAGAACCCAAGTCAACCTGATCTGCTTTCCAACAAGACCCCATTCGTATCTAGATCCAACCTTCTAGCAGTTTTGCAGATCCGTTAAGGTCAAATCGGTGATTTCGAGGTCAATTCGAGTACAATTCATACCATATTTGAGCCAGTGAGATTCTTGGGTATTTTCTCAACTTCTTATACCATTTTTTTGTTTTGATTAATTCTCCATGAAATTCATATTATATGGTTGATACATGCATATTGATGGTGATCCAAAGCAACTTGAGTTTGACATATAAGATGATATTCCAAACTTTAGGGGCTTTAATGATCAACATAGTTATGAAGATTAGGAGAGCAATCTTGAATCTTTCTTCCGTTATTTTTATCTGATATCTAAGAAGAAATGTCTCTATGTGTCACGTCCCGCTCCCGATATACGATATGCGAGCACATGTAGCAGGTACCGGCAACATATTGGTTTTGAATATGCTAAAACCTCGATAATTTGCCGCAATAATACTCAGTAATTACGATAGAAAAATTCAACAAAAATTTGACTTTTCATTTATTGGAATGAAGTTTAGATACAACTGAAACAACATATAATAAAATTAAACAAAAAGAAGTAGAGAATCTCTAATCCATTATTGGGTTTCAATCTGATCTTCACAGTACACCAAATCTTGCGTCAGCTTTGGCGTGTCCATTGGTAAGTCTGGGCACGCACACCCAAGTCGTCAGATTGCGACCAAAATAAAATACACAGAAAGAATATGAAATATAGCGGTTATGTCCAAACATAATAATAACACAAGTTTTAGAAAATATGGAATGAGATATCTGTAATAATGATATCAATTAATTTAGGTTATCTTAATGTCATTTTAGTAAAGTCAACTTTATAACAGAGGTATTTTTGTCTAGGATGTCATGTAATTGGAAAAATCTAACCGATGGGATACCAATGTTTCGATTATTTCTTGTACAGGCCAAAGAAATGGTCACAGGATTGTCCGGTGCTGAATCGGACCTACCGTCAGGCAAACAGGAATTATAATCAGGTACGATCCAGTAAATCATCACGCACCCATGGTGTCCGAAATATTCAGTTGTACAACTTAACAAGTTTGTAGCCGAAACAGAGTATATTTCTATCATTTAGTTTCTCCCCCAACCCAGTGTCATTTAGGTATTAGTACAGTATATTGATTATATCAGGTACAATATTCAATTGGATTTTTCTTAATTTGATAACAACACGATTTATAGAGTCCGTTCAGTTTATACTTTATTCAATAAATCATAATTAGCTATATTTAAGAGTCACTGATTTGAGACATCATAGAGATATCGGCCAGGCAATTATATGGATGCTGAGAGATTTTCCGTGCGTTGCATGTTCCTTAATTAGAGAACCAACATATAAAATAATTTTTCTAGACACCGACACAAAATGATATTACAAATAATATTTTTCCGTGAATATAACTGTTATATGATTTATCAAATTTGTATATATGATTATTCTAAAATCTAACTATACTATTTAATTAAATTTAATAACAATTGACAATAGATTTTTAATGACAAGAAACATAATAAATAATTGATAAATTCCTACAAAATAACAAATCAATTCACACAAAATAAATAACATGATTGAAAACACAGGTATATAAAATAGCATGATTAGTGAGTCCAAAAATAAACTCACCTGGATATTGTTTCCCGATGTCGATCAACGAAGCATCTACACATTAAAAATATTCTAAGAATATCAAAAATAGATTAATATAAATTTACATGATTTTTAGGGATTTTTTTAGTAATTTTATAATGTACTCAAAATTGATTTTAAAGTTAAGCAAGTCTGAAATTAGAAAATAGTTTGCCTCCATTTTATTGAGTTTATAAGATGATGGATTGTTTTTTCAGATTATTAGGGTTATTGAGTACTGAGTGAGCTAACATAAAATTCATTAAAATAATTTAATCCAAGAAGAAAAAAAAGATAATCTCTTACTTCTTCGTTAAAAGATGAGAAGTCAAACATGTGAAGAAAAGGAAGAAGATGCTCTTCATCGGCGAAGTAGAGAAATTTTAGAGAATGAGTGTAGATTGAATTTAGAAAAGAGATTAGGTTTATATAGTGTTGGATTTAGGAGTTATAGAATGTGAAAGGTTTTGGAAGTTATAGAATTTAAAGGGTTTGAGGTGTTATGAAATTTCAAGAGTTTGAGAGGTTATGGAATTTGAAAGGTTTTAGATTAATTTAGAGAGTTTAGAATATGAAAGGTTTTAGTTTAATTAGAGAGTTTAATTTTGAGAATTAAAGATGAGAGTTTTATCATTGAAATAATGGAGAAGATGAAGAGTTTGGAGGTTGGAGAAGATGAAAGGTTTGGAAGGTTGGAGAAAATGAAAGGTGTAACAGTTAAAGAAAAAAATGAAATGTTATGCCCATAAAAAAATGAAGGTCATTACACTATTCTTAATAAAATTTGTAGGAGCACCTTCCTTTGGGTGGAAGGCAACCCCTAATTATTTCAATATTGATCACACGTGCAAAGTCTTCTACATATTTAGTATGCTCCGTAGCTTCTTTCAGTTTCATATTAGTTTGAAAATATTCATCTATCTCCATCATTTGAGTCCACGGTTGAACGCCCAAGTATAAGTCAGAGATAGAAGAAGTTATATAGGAATTAGAGGTAGACCCAAAATTAGAATATGAAGAGGATTCTAAAATATAATGGCATCGCATTAGAGCTAGAGTCAGAATCTAAATCCGATTTAGAATCGATTGCACTATCATGAACAACTCATGTCACACATCCACTTCTTGTTTTGTTGCCACCCATGCTTATGGAGTTAACTTCAACTACGATGACGAAGCCAATTTTCATAACTTCATCAAGCCTATGATTCCTTTCTACCTATATTTTGTCACCACAGACAAGTTTGGTAGTACATATTGCATCAGTTGATTTGAAGCCTTCTTATAGATATCGACATCATGATCAGATTCTACATATGAGCTCCTCACGTTATATTATTGTTGTCGATGTTGACAGTGACCTTGGATTCTAATCTATCATGGTGGATAATTGAAGCATTCCAAAAGTTCAACTGTAACGTGCTCCAGTTGCATCTTCGCCTTTACTTCGCCTTTATTCACCATAGATGAAACATTTGAAGCCCATGAGAATTGATGGGGGCATTTCAAGGCCAGATTTATTGTTTAAATTTTATTAGATTTCATTGAGATTTTAGTAGATATTGTTTTAGTTTTAATTGCACATGTGGTGCCCATATTTTGTGCTCTATACAACCACGTATGAAACATTTTAGTTAGAGATTAGTATGGAAGAACTCTTATTTTTTGAGAGAATGTGATTTGCTATAAACTTTTCATGTAAGATGCATGAGAGTTAGCATGTGATTCGTCTATGTGTAATACCCAAATGTTATTCTAATCTTTTATCAAACCCTAGTTCCTTCCCAAATCTACAAAATTCTCAAATTCCCACCCTAAAATCATTTCCGTCCTGGCATTAGAAAAGGTGCACACAAAAAACACAAATAAAGAGTGACTGTGCGTGCGTGCATGTTTGTGCATGAGAGAGAGAGAGAGAGTAACAATAAATTAACAAATGTACACGCACCTATACAGACACAAAAGAATAATAATAATGTATTTACAGCAACCATTGTTGGTATTTATTTAGTAAAAACCGTGGCTGCCCAATGCAAAAACAAACTTTGATTGCATCTGAAAATTGATTCCTATCGCCTATCTTCCACATAGATAATTACAGAACCAAGGTACAAAATCCCGACTGCGGTAGTGGTACCGACCAATGGTTTATTTTATTGAAAATTGATAGTATTGGACGTATTGGTCATACCAAAAATATCATCAAAATATAAGCAATATTGGTACTGCTTTTATACGGTTTATATCGTATTGGATACCTCTAAATCAGATAGGAATTTCACAATATGTACTGATATCTAAAGCCTTTGTATAGACTATATTCATGGGAGACAACGAAAAAGAAATCCCAGTACCAATATTCATGACTTAGGTCAGAGTAGTTGAACTTAGCACTGCAATTTGTACATGATTATAGTATGCCTTGAACAGTTGAATTACAAATTCAACAACTGATGAGGGATGAATTTTAATTGAAAAAAAATTACTATTAAACTATAATCTTGAAACAAGTACTTCAAGGGGTAAAAGAACAGGGGAAAAAATAACCTCTAGAGTTTCTTTTGGTTCCTTTGTCTTAGCATCAATAAGCTCAATCTGCACAGGGTTTCCATCCTTGGCAGGTGTAATCTACAAATATTACAGCAAAACAGAAATACATAATTATCTCATTTTCCTGAAAGAAAGCAAGCACAAAGCAAATGATTACGAGAATCTTAGAAGGTGGAAGAGTTGGGGACCTTAGTTGCAAAGACACTCGTATGATAATCAATTTTTCTTGGATTGACTAGAATTCTCTGAGCTAATTTTCCAATCTCAGGATCAAAACCAGGCATAAGTTGATCCAGAGCTTCAATGAAAGTGACCTGCAGAATAAATTGCACTTTTAGGTTAAAGTTTATCAAGAATATTCAAAAAGAGCACTGGAAATTGTATAATTATCATATGCCATGCCAACTTAAAGTCATATGCGTCGATACTACATTTAGAAGATTATTAAAATGATAAATCATTTTAGCAAGGAAAAGGATCCAGAAAAATGCACTAATGTTTGGAAAGAGAGCAAATAAAGCTTTATATCCTACAAATGGTGTGCTAAGAAAAGAAGTGCATTTGCATAATACAAATAATGTGCTCAAAGATAAAGTTATACCATGATCAATTACCAAGCCCGAGCTTAGACAACTGAAACTTCATTTGGCAATACTAGTGTCCTCATCATTATTATCATAATTATTAATTTTGTAATTTTTATACTTGACTTATTACTAATTATGATTCACATCCAACATTGCCACCAGTACACAAATGAAGTGACATAAAAGTAAGTCTATAGACCCTCTTTGCTTTTCATTTCTATGAAATCAAATATATTACTGAATCAAGGCTCATCAAATTTTTGCTACAAATGTCAGAAACCAATACAGATCTTGCAACCATCAGACCATGCAAGGAGACAATTTGAGTTTTTTCGTCCTTCAGAATCGTAGCAATTCAACAGCCAATTACGTGCTATTTGCATATTAAAAGAAATTGTTGGCTGAAGTGACCAAAGTGGATGCTGGGTTTAGATTGTATAGGATGGCTTAAAGAGTGAAGATGCAGAGACATCCATAGTGGTTCAACTATATCGTCGGGAATATCCAAATACAGAACTAATAAATGGTATTTCTTTGTTACTACATAGTAGAGTGAAATCAATGGCTGGTGATACAGCATCCCCAAGAAAGGGAAGATGAAAAAAATAAGTGTATGAAGCAAATAAGGGTGATGAGTTGGACGAATTTACATACGAAGAGTGTTGGTTATTCGAAAGGTATAAGAAGTTATTTGGAAATCGGCCTTTTGAGTTTGGGTTCTTCGCCACACATCAAAAAGGTTCACATCTAAAAGATTAATAGCATAAATAGTATCAATATCCAACATGTCAGGATCAATTGGTACATGGTCCTGGTAACATACAAATATGTGGTTCCAATAGCTTGGTCTTTCGATTTGCTTTCGTTCCACTTAACTATTGTAGTAATTAATATTTCTTCTTAGCATTTTGCCCATACATGTGCCTTTGAGTTGGAGGCACTTTTTATTCATCCCTTGTTCTAGGCTATTTTTTAGGGTAGAGAATTTTTATTTTAGTACTTGGTTGCACTAACTTTACTGCATATAAGGTAGTTTTTCCTCCCTGCCGCATCCTCTTTTACAATCTATAACAAACTGCTCTCTTTTCCATGATCTCCTAGGTAGGAATTTGGCACCAATTCAAAGATTTAACAACAGCATAGCACGTTATAGACACTCCATCAAATACTTAATATAGCCTTGTGTTCTATAGCTTTATTAAAAGGAAAAGGAAAAACTTAGACAGGTTGAGATGGTGGTGCGGGCAGCGGCGGTGACTGTCGATGTACTATTTGGGTTAACTATTATATATCCATAGGAAGGGGAAATGTACACATCATTAAATTATACTGTTAGGGTGAAATGGTACAGAGATAAACCAGTTAAATCTAAAGGGAAAATGGTATTTCAGGTATAAGACCCATAAATTAGACGAAACTTGGTATTAGGCTCCACAAATTTTAATGTTTCTAATTTAGCCAATAAATTATATAATGTTTCTAATTTAGCCAATAAATTTTAAGTTATTTGACATTAGCCTACATCAAACGTCTCCATCTAAATATCCCAACTATGGTTTTATTAGATGTTAACCAAACCTGCAAACCAAAATCATTGTGTATATGAAATTTGTGTTGAGGTGATATGAGAAAGTAGATTTAGAGGAGATGGTGCTTTAGGGTTTGGAGGAAAATGGGTTGCTCATTGAAAGAGATGGGGAAGGAGATTTGACCGTGGGGGGTCAATAACAATGGTCCTAAAGAAGGAACTTCAAGGTTAGATGAATGTTCTCGCTAGGCATGGTCCAATCCAACTAGAAGGATTAATTTCATATAAAGCAGGATTTAGAGAAGGGGTTGGAGTAGTTTGGACTTCTTATTTTGTTTTACTTTTTATTACTTATAATTTATTTTTAATATTTTTTTCTTTCAGTGGGGAGTAAAGATTATGATTTGAGGGGCTAATAATATAATAAAAGGCATATTCAACAGTCTTATATCTTAAAAAAGAACCCAACCTATATAGCTCGGAGGTTTTTGAATCAATAAAGAACTTAAAAAATCTAGCTTGATGTGTTCAGATATCAGGTCTTGCCTCCATGAGCTTATCTATGTCGGTAAGCTTGGACTTATTGTATTAGAGTGTTTATTAAGGCTCTTCCTTACATAAATTTATTCTCATATTTATATTAAATAAACAACCAATTCAGTTAAAAGTATGGACTTCTTGATATTGCAGTTCTCAGGAAGATACCATGATGGTTGGCATGGGAGTTACTTAAGTATGAACAAAACGGTTGCATTTTAGGTGATCTGCGAATCTTGTTAACCATCCTGGCACACATGGAATGATGAAATTTGAACCACATAATAACTAAATGGAATATATGCTGAAAACAAGAGAATGTGCACATGGTTACATGCAAAGGTGTGACAATACCTCACTTCCAAGGGCAGTGTACACATCACTAAATTCAAGCCCAATATAACCACTTCCTACGATGGCGATCCATTCAGGAACCCATTCCAGCTTCAGTGCTTGATCACTAGTAATTACAGTCTTTCCTGCAACAAAACAAGAATATCAAATCTTATCATGCTCAGTGAAATAAACAGGCGCACAAGCAAGAGAATTCAATATTAATACGAATGTGTAATGAATTTAAGATTAAAATAGTGAAAGACCTCTATATCAATAACCTCACTTATTTAACTTAAAAGAAAAATATTATTGAAACAATTATCAAAGCGCAAGGATATTTATTAAATGAGTCAAGAACGGCAATTATGGGACCATTTTAAGTGGACCCCTTAGGTTTCTCATGTTCTATAATATGCTTTTTACACATGAAATCCACCAAACAAAGCCTGCTTCTTAACTCAAAACTGTATATATGAAGAGCTAACTTACACCCTTGTACCATGTTAAGATCATATGGAAGAGATGTATACACTTAGTCCATTTGTGTTGTATATACATCCCTAAAAACTGAAATTATATGCATTATTATAAAGGTATTGAATTTATAGTTTGGTTGCCACTGCTTCCAACCTATCATGATTTGTATCATATGGTACAAGCCAGGTAAATTTTAAAGTCATACTAAGGCTAGATCATAGGACAATGGAAATTTAACCAGGGTTTTATGCAACACTTCTAGAAATATGGCCACTTGAAGTGGAAATTTTCTCTTGTGATTCAGATAAGATTCAAACATGACGCAATGTAGAAAATAAGGAATTGATGGTATGGCAACTTATCATCACATTCCAGCAGCAAGAAACAACACGAATGAAAACGGTAAAATTTACATTAGTACTGCTGATAACATCTTATGACAAAAGGCCTTAATGTCAATACTAATCAAATTTTGATCATGATCACAAGAATCAACACAAAAGTATATCAATGCAGCTTTATTCTTGGATTCAACAACTTCATTTTTAGTTCCAAAGAATCTGATTGCATATAATAAATTAGCTTTAAGAAATGTGGATGTGTGTATATTAGTCATTACCATCAACTTCAATGCCCTTAGGAACAAAAGGAACAGACCCAGTTGCAATTATTATGTCCCGAGCTGTGACCTCTGTATCTCCAAACTTCACCTTGTGTGTGCTCTGAGAAACATAGCAACAGCCATTTTCATCAGCATAAAAATTTGTAAGTTTCCACTCTAGACTTATAAGCAATAAAATGATAAAGAAACAAAGAAAAATGAAACAAACACCCCAACACTAAAAAGACATGCATATACTCTGTAGCAGGATCAGCAGCATGTCATACTTGCAGAACAAGAAAAGTCTAGTTATTTTCTGAATGTAAATATATGGGAGAGCCAAACGCTTTATGTTATAATGCAAAAAATCATGTTTAATGTATCTACATGGATACTACTCGGCATGAGAGGATGCATAGTTGAGGATACTGTGCTTAAGCCACCATTGTGAATTTTCTCATCATGTGCATCATCCTTTGCCTATCTCCCGCATTTGATTTAACTGTGCACTAGTGCAAAAGGTTTACTTGAGAAGGTTCAATTTCTTTCAATGGCTAAAAGTCTTGGGTGTCGAATTTGTCAGAAAACTTGCCTTCTTATGTTTTCACTTATTCCTCTAATAGTGTTGAGTAGATGGATAACCATTTTCAATCGCTTAAAAATCATCAGCTGTTCATAAGGATTTAAATTACCATGGGATTCCTTATGGATACATGTCTGACCATCAAATGCTTGTGATCCCCCAGGCCACCCATACAAAGAAAAGAAAGATGAGATCTCCCTTGCCAATATCCATTTCCTAAGTCTCCACGGACGGCATCTGATCTCACAGAGACAATATCAAGCCTCTGCACCTCTTTCATCCCATCTGTCTCATTTTGCAGGCTGTCTTCCCCTCTATCCCTCTCCCATCTATGTTCCCCAATGGAAAGTTAAAGCAGCAAGATCAAGAATCAGGATAAGTAGTTTGGAACATTTCTACAAATTCAATCTCGCTTGTTGAATTCTTGATTGATGCAATTGTATTTTTTATCCATATTTGTCTATTGATTCTAAATGTTCTTAAAGTTTCTGAAACCAAATAAATTCATGCGAACTAAACTGAATAATTTGATTGACTTGAATTTCAGTCCAATGGTGGATTATGTTCGTAAAGTATGGGTCTATATACAATTTTAGTTTCAGCAAATGTAGGAAAAACCGAACCAGACTGAACAAATGCTCACCCCTAATTGGAAATTTTCCAAATCAGAATCCTAAAGGCAGTACATCTGCCATATCTAACTATCAACAATTCTATGGTCCAATTGGGCATAGACACCAAACCATCATAAGACATACTATTGTTCCTATTACTTTCTTTGTTCTTGACAAAGATGTTCCAAGTGAAGATATGTATGTTGCTAGAGTAAACATTGTAGCCACTCAACCACATGAAATATATTCAAAACCTTTATGTTACAAGGTTTGCAGAGATCGGATGCTTCAGACAGATATATGTCACATCTAACAATATAAATTTGTTGTGGGAACAAACTGAGATGTGGCTGCATGCTATTTGCACACTTGTTCCTGTGTGATCTCCTGAGAAATTTATTGTAATAAAAGTAAAGCCAGACAGGATAAACTACCTATTGGTTATCTCTAACGAGCTGAAGCTAGCTTTTTTATTTAGAAATGAGAACTATGTCAGGTTGGAAGGTGCCCGCAAGGCTACGACTAGCAGTGAGGTGCTTGTCATAGCCAGAGTTTGTCCCTAGGAACAAACTGAGATGTGACTGCACACTATTTGCACACTTGTGCCTGTGTGATCTCCTTAGATATATACTGTAGAAGTAAAGCCAGATAGGATAAACTACCAACTGCTTATCTCTAACGAGCTGAAGCTAGCTTTTTTTATTTAGAAATGAGAACTATGTCAGGTTGGAAGGAGTCAGCAAGGCTACGACAAGCAGTGAGTTCTTGTCATAGCCAGAGTTTGTCCCTAGAAGCAAATCTAACACAAAATAGTCCTCAATTATAGGCAAAACCAATCAACTGCTTCTATGCAGACAGTTCAAGAGAGATACTTAAGGTAATGTCCTTTTCAGCAGTAATTTATATGATCCTATAAGTCTGAGATCTGAATCACTTATTACGAATACAAAAAGCAATTTTGATATTCAACAGAATGAAAAGACTCCAGGTGAGGCAGCAATAGGTAGAATCCAGACATGGAGGAGAAAACACAAGGAGTATGGTAGAGTTGACTTACAACAATGGAACCAGTTCCAGTCAGTATGTCTACACCTAAAGCTTTCAGCGAATTCGTTAAATTGCTACGAATTTTTGAAGCAAGATTATTGGCATGGTCAGCCACACCTTGTCTGTCATAACCAGCAGCTGCGACCTGTCACTTAGAGCGCTAAGGTTAGAGCTCCACTATAAATAAGAATGAACTTAATAGGCAATACAAAAAGAAAGTATTTCAAATGCTATTACTGGCAAAAATAAGTAGGCAACACTATCAAACAAATAAATCATGGAAAGGATCAATTAGAGGCTAACAAAGTTCTATAGAATGATGCACATAGCTTCTAGAAAAGGAAAGTAGCAGTCAAAATTGTTTCTCATTTACAGAACTTGGAAAGTAAAATAATTACAAAGCATATGGGAATAGGAAAAAGGCAGCTATTACCACCCCTGCAAGAGTGTATTCTCTTTAAACAATCATGCCACAGACTCTTTCCATATTGCCACGCAACAACCAGCATGACCACAAGGTAGAAACAGAAACATGAAGCTTGACTGCATATTTCACCAAATTTCAGCAACAGTATTTTAAATATCGGTCAATATACCATTAATATAGTTGATATCCCGATTTTGCCTCTAAACGAAATGATATTATTCATTTTTATACCGTTTCTCATTTTGAACTGTAATAGACCTATATATGGCTCAAAAACGAGATATAGAGCGATATTTCTGCTTCAAAATATCGCCCCATAAGAGATCTTCTTTCAATTAAGTAAAAGCACCTAATCCAACTGGTTAGCTCATAAACTCAATGATCTATATACATGAGGAAAAAATAGAATTAAGGCTCAATTAGTAGTTTCGTACCTTTTCATCGATTGTTCCTCCATCCTGAGCAGCGATTGCGAGATGCAGCCAGCAACTATATTGTATATATTGATTTTATTTTGTGTTTTCAATGCTGGCATTCAGTGGTTATGTTTTGATACATTTAAAAAGATTTTATAAATGTCATGTTATTTATGGCCTCAATGCAAATCGCTGAAGTAGGTACCATTAAGGTCCTAACATGTTTTAAATAGGTTTGTATGATTTATATAGGTATGATATGTATATTTATCATCCAAAAAAGTACCCTATGACATCTAATTTTTAGTAAATATCGTAATATGTCATCCGATGATATCTGCAATGATATCCAGTATAGAACTTTGCCAACCGAGATTCGATTAAAATACTGATAGTCAAGTTTAGTGTTATTATCTTGTGGTACAAGTTAGCAGTATACTATTTTGAGCATTACGCAGTCAAAGGGGATAGGGTTAATCATATCGGTAGTTTGAATCATGGCAAGCTTGGAATATTTCTAGGGCCATTTCAATAAATATGCATGATTATTCATTTAGATGTGGACAAATAAAGGGCAATTTTCTTTTCATAGCATAAGTTTTGAAATCTGCAACTAAAACTATTTGGAAAAGGCTAAATACTAATGCTACATTATTCAAAACAGATTGTTGGATCAATTAACTCTCACATGTATTCATATATTTCTCAACATGCTACATTCTTACTACCAACATCTTTATAAATTCAACATATATTCATTCTCAAGGAGATGTAGACATAAAGAAAGGTGTTAAATACCTGCAAACCCAGTGCCTTCATGTGATGCTCATTTTGAAGCTCACGCATCCGACCACTCACAGCAAGAAGAGCTTTAGATGGAACACAGCCTCTGTTTACACAGGTTCCTCCAATAACATCTCCCTCAATGATGGCAGTTTTCAAACCCTATCAAATCCAAAGAAATCAAAGTTGCATAACATCTAAAGTGGAGAAAATTTCATGAGAAGAGTTAGTGATTTTCAACTAAGTTTATAACTGGTTTGGTGTAGTTGTATGCACTAACAAATGTATAACATCTCCCATCATAATTATATGCACTAAATAAATGTATAACAGGTCCCATCGTAGTTATATGCACCTAACAAATGTATAACAGATTCCATCATAGTTACATGCACAAACATGAGCACTAGAGATACGATCACCATGACCAATATTATAAAGTTATATGCATAATTGAACGGTTAAGAGTTTCACTCTACAATGAGTAACATAATAGAACTCCAAATACCATGTACGAAGATTGTAAAATATGAGCAAACTATTAAAGAAAAGAAGACCTAAGCCCACGGATAATCTAACAGTTGCAAACCACCATCTCAAAAGTGGCAAAGGAGAAGCAGCAAACCTCGAAAACTGGATTAGATCATACCAACAATTAGAGCTCTCCAAACCTTTATTAATACCCATTTACAACCAATGCACATTTAATGCATCCTAAGTTCTAACTAAAAAAAAAGGAACAACCAAGCAACACCTGTCTCACAACATTATATAGCAAGAATTGATGTGGAAAGGGCCATGAAGCATTTGACAAAATTCCAAGTCTGGAAGTATTTTGAAGAAGTCTCCCTCAGATAACAACAACCAAATCTCTTGCCTACTTAAATTTGTATTTGTGGAAGTTATATAAACTTTTTCTACCTAAAGCCATATATTAAGTACATCTGCGGCTGCTGTTCATAGCGTTTGCTTATTTGCGATTCACAGCTTGTGTAAGGGCTTTGTTGCTACAGAAACATATGTACTTAGCATCATTGAATTATGTTACATGAGCAAATACGATCAATGAGCCCATAGAGATTAAGATGTTTTAGTAGGAATCTTGTCGTTCAGTTATAGCATGCCAAATTTTGAGATACTATTAAGGACTCCACCGAAAGTGAGCAAAAGTGAAAAGTACTTGGTAACATCGCCTCATTCTAAAGTTTGCTGCATGTTGCAAAAAGATAGTTTGTGATCCATAACTAGGGAGACATCTAAGATTAAAATCCAATGAAAAACAAATTATGACACCAAAGAATTTAAATTTTACAATCTGCCCAAAGTGAAAGTACTTCCCATTCTACACAAGATCCCCCAAAAAAAAAAAAAAAAAAAAAGAAAGAAAGGAAAAAAAAAAAAAAAAAAAAAAAAAAGGAAAATAATTGTCGAAACAGTGACAATGCGAACCTAAGCTAAAACCTTCTAACGTAATTTAGGTTCAAAAGGTAAGAGGTTTAGCATTCCAGACCTCAATTCTATCGCAACTCAAACTAGTGAATCAATTAGCATATCTAATCACACTCGAACTCAAGAAAGGGATGATCTTTTTCACCTTCTCGACTGCATGAAGAGCGGCACCGTGCCCACCGACGCCAGCTCCGATGATGACAAGATCGTAATCGAAGCTCCCCTTGGACGCAGCCGACCCATTCTCAGCGCTCAACGCCGAGATCGCCTTCCCGATCGATCTCTGAGCAGACTGAACCCTAATCGACCCCGACGAGGCCTTCAACGGCTGGAACGCTAGCGCCTCCCTCCGGAGGCCGCAGAAGCGCAGAGATCTGGGAGCAGGGTCGGATCTGGTGATGGCGGAGGAGGAGAGGGCGAGGGAGAGAGTGGAGAGGGAGATCGAGGATGCCATCGAGGGTGAGAAACTAGGGTTTGAGATTTGGGGGAATGGAGTTGAAAGAGGAGAAGAAATAGAGAGGAGTGGGGAGCAGCTAAAGCCTCGAGAGGTCCGTCGAGGGGCGGAGGATACGGAGGGAGGAGGAGAGGATTTAATTATTCCCTTAAATCTTTGAATTTAGTCCCCAACAGTTTTATATTTTGAATTTAGTCTCTCATATTCTTTAATTACCCCACTTTAGCCACCTGCTATATTTTTTATCTGAATTTTCCGTTATACCGATGATTTACTTCACTTTAGTCATCAATTTCCTCTTCCTTCTCTCTTCCTCTTATTATTGAGTTCTCTTCTCTATTCTTCTACTCTCTCATTTTTCTTTTTATTAGATTCTCTTGAGTTACTTCACTTTAGAGATTAACTGGAAGAGAAGAGAGAGAAGAAGAATGAAGAGGTAACCTAATAAAATGATAAAGAGATAAGGAAGAGGAAAAGGAGGATTAAAGTGAAGTAAATCCGGTACATAATGGTAAATTCTGATCAAAAATATAGCTGGGACTAAACTAAAATAACTTAAAAAAATTTGTGGGACTAAATTTAAAATATTAAGATTTTAGAGACTAAATTCAAATTTTTAAAACTATAAGGGACAGATATGTAAAAACCCCTTGATTATTTTTCGATGACGTCGGTGGTACCTTTCTTTTCGTTAGAGTGGGGCCTGGGGGGGCCAACTGCTGAAAATGACAGGGGAAACGGGAGGAACTTCTAAAGTAGCACAACTTTTTTTTCCCATTGAGCCCAGTTAATAACTTCCATATATATCAAGTTTGTCCTCTAAAAAATTTTTCTATTTTACCCTTCTTCCTTCTCCCGCTTCCTTCAGGACTGGCATGTTCGGACTGACAGTCCGAACAAGGCCTCCCTGTTCGGACTGACAGTCCGAATAGGCCATTCCTGCTCGGACTGTCAGTCCGAACAGGAAGGCTCTGTTCGGACTGTCAGTCCGAACAGGCCAGTCCTATTCGGATTGACAGTCCAAACAGGACCCTCCTGTTCGGACTAACAGTCCGGACAGGTCAGTCATGTTCGGACTGTCAGTCCGGACAGGGACTTGACCCGATCTGCTACTCCGGACAGCTCACCTACTCTATTTATGTAATAAACTGATATATCATTAGTTTACCCAATTTAACGCCACTTTACGGACTTATATTGACAACAATTATACATTATTACAAAAATATAGTGAAGGAAGTAAAAAGATACAATGATACACCGACACAATGATACACTAATACACCGATACAATGATATATGGATAAACTGATTCATCGATACGCCGATACAATGATACACTGCTACACCGATACACAAATACAATGGTACACTGATACATCGATACACCGATACAATAATACACCGATACAATGATACTCCAATACAATGATACTCCAGATACACAAGTACAATGATACTCCTGATACACCGATACAATGATACATTGATACACTGATACAATGATACAACGATACAATAACTGATACAATGATATAGTGAAGATTATAAACAAGATCCCCTACGTATAAAACAAATAAGATCTTATACAAATTAAAGAAATAAGATCAAATACAAACGTAGTGTATATATTCCTCGAACAAAAAGCAAATAATAGGGTTCATTACAAACAAAAACCATATATTCTACAAATTCTTCAAAATGTTTGAAAAAAACAATTATACCGGCCACTTGAAGTTCCTTACAACATCGATATCAATACACAACTAATATGATCTAATCACTGTCTCATTGTCTTCCTCAGGAGTTGACGTCTGCTTCTGGTTTGAGACATAAACGCCGTATCAGGTGCATCAGGAGTGGATTGATCTTATCTTTGTTCCTCTGCTTGCTCTTCTGGTGGTTCTTCTAGCTGAGTGCAACCAGTTAGCACGGCTTTAATTTTCGCAAGTGCACTAAATAACATCCCATGTCGCTTCTTGAATGCCTTCTCCCCTTGCGCAAGTAATGGATCGATTATTGCTTCTATGCGTGTATATCTCTGTAATATTAATGAAGGAAAAAAAAATAAACTTGGTACTATATGGGACATAAAATAAAGAACATATATGGTAATTACCTCATCAACGACATCTGGCCGGGTTGACGACGTCCTTCCTCTGCATTGGATTTGTAGTCGAGATGCTGCTTTCTTCCTCCTTAACGAGGCAGTTGGTCGAACGCGAGAAGATTCTGCCGGATCCATCTATGCAATACAAAGATATTTCATTCATAGATGTTTTTTTATCAAAACAGTAAATTTTCTATGTGTAAGTAAGTAGTAACAAAGTATAGTTTACAACAAATATCATATTTTCTCTATTTATTTTTTTGCTGCAAAATAGTGTAATATTAAAGTTTAAAGACACTGAAACCGTCTTTTATTACTTAATCAACCATTAGGACAATACCATTAAACTTCTAAATTAACTAATAAATTTTAATATTAACGTCCATAATTAGAAAAATAACTAAATTTTCGCATATTTTACAACTACGATTACAATATTATATTTTCTTCATAATTATAATCTAAATATTAAAAATCAAAATTAACAAAAAAAATGTTAGAACCAATTTTACTAGCTCCTTCACTCTTCCTCCTCTCCATCCCAACAAAATCACAATGAAGAGTTGTTTGATCTAAAAATAAAAAAATTTAAATTTTAAAATAAATATTACTAAATTATGAAAACTCACCTACTAATGGAGAGAAGTCGGCAGTGACGGGAGAACACCGGCAACGACGGCGGGAGAACACCGGCAGCAGCGGCGGGGTCGGCGGCGGCGGTGGGTTCGGCGGCGGCATCGGGTGTACGAATGGGAGAGAAAGGATGTTTGGAAGGAGAAGGAGGTAGAGAAAATGATAGAGAGGATGAGGGGAAGTGGGGGGGAAAAGAGGGAAGAGGAAGCTTGGGTTTTGGGTTAGGGCAGTTGGAGGAGAAATGAGGAGAGAAGAGGGAGATGAGGAATATATAGCTCAAGGGTATTTTCGGAATACCAATTGTGCTCATTAAGAAATTCTCCCTTTTACTAAACTCAAAGTGGGCTCACTAGAAAATCTGGGCTCACTAGGAAAAAACTTGTGCCCCTTTAGAAGTTCCCGGAAACGAGTCTCATTCGGGGATCCAAATCCGATAAGCATCGTACTGAGAAGGGAGTTTCTAAAGTAGCACACATTTTTTTCCTTAGAGTCCACTTTATAACTGTCTTAGCTATAGCCCGAATCAAAATAGTGGGCCCACTAGGAAAAGTGGTGTGCCCTACTGAGATGAATACAAAAAGAAGTAGGAGCGGATTTTATTATTATTATTATTTTGGAGATCCGAGGAGAGGAAAATATTTAGGCTGCATTTTACCTTGATCTGCCATGATGTTATTAGTTATGTCGATAATGATGATAGCAGTATTGATGGTGAATTGAAGAAAAGTCATTTTATTATAAAAAAAAAATCACTGCTAGTGTTATTCTCCGGCTCACCAAACAGTTGTTCTTTTGGAGTCAATCTCTCAGTAAAATCTTGAAGTTGTTGCAACAACCAGGAGCGAAACTAGGATTTTAGATAAGAGGGTTCAATTATAAGAGTTTTGATTTATATTAATAAAAGTTAACTGTAATTTTGTCATAAAATTAACTCCCCCTTCTATTAACAAAAAAAAATACCACAATCTTTACAACAAATAAGAAGAAATATAGTAATAAAATAATGATTTAGAACATTTAAATGTGTACCATGAAATTAGTTTCAGTTTCTATTAGGCTATGTTTGGATTGAGGGAAAATGAAAGACAAGAAAAGAAAAGAAAAGAGAAAGAGAAAGAGAAAATAAAAGGATATGGAAATTGGTTTCCTTTTTTATGTTTGGTTAGAAAGAAAATGAAGAAGAAAATCTAAAGGAAATTTTAAAAGAAAGCAGTTTTTTATGTTTAGTTGCTCAATAGAAAATTAGAAGGAAAATATAATTCTAATTAAAGTATAGAAAATTTTAATATTAATTTACATATTATTGATATAATTTTTAATTTTTAAATAATTAAGCATATAATAACCAAATGGTCCAAACTTCACAAAATTTAAAAATATTTTGGGACTAAAATTACAAGGAAATTTCTGCAAAAATTTCTCTCCCTTTTTCATTTTTCTCTCAATTTTTCTTTTCTTTCATTTTCTCTTGGGTTTGAGGAAGAAAAGGAAAAAAGGAAAAAAAACCTAATACATTTTCTCTCACTTTCTTTCCCTTTTATTTTCTTTCTAATTTTCTCTCTAACCAAACAGTAGAAAGCAACTTTCTTTTTCATTTTCTTTTCTTTTCCTTCATTTTTCCTCAATCCAAACACAGCCTTAAGTCTCCTCATGCTGAGGCCCGTGTGCAAACCTAAAAATTAACTAATGTAAAATATTTTGAAGCAAACATTAAAATAAGAAAAAAATACATTGTATTATAGTTATCATACTAAAATTTCTGAAATGAAAATAGAAATGCCCAAGTTCCCTCTCTATAGGAGGAAAAGATAAAAAAAAAAAAAAAATTAATTAAGGGGGTGGCCAAAAAAGGACATTAAAAAAACAATCAAGTTAAATACAAACAAATTATTGAAAAATATGCAAGTCTGAGCCCAATATTAAACTGGGGACCTTGAATTTCTAAATGAGCATGCTATTGGTTTTAGTGAGCACACCATTCTGAATCGTAGATTAGTCCCACAAACAACTTACAAACTGTTTGGGAATTAGTCCCTAAACGGTGGGACTAATCCCCAACTAAGACAAAAGAAAAGATCACTAAGAAAAATGGCAAACTTGTTATTTTTTATAACTTTAGAAGGTGGGCTTACTAAGACCAGTGGTGTGCTCATTTAGAAATTCAAGAATCTGATACTTTTTTTATCATGCAATGCCAACAGAAACCATTCTGATAATGCACATCACATAATCTTATTTCTTAGCAAGAGAAAAAAGATAATCTCATGTCTCAATAGTCACTCGAATGCAGGTATAATACATACAACTCATACAAGATCTATTACAACATAAACTCTCTCATGTTACATTGTATATGCATATTTCAGCAAACTCTACTCGAGCAAACGTCTGTGCTTGCACCAGGCAATTGCAAGTGCATAGAGAAACAAACTCCCGGTGGCTCCCCCACCGACAGTCCACAAGAACTCAGAAGTTCCAGACTTCGCCTCATCAAATAAATCGTTCTTAATGTTCATGCCAAATATGCCAGCCAGCACGACAAAAGCGCTGATGATGAGGGTTGCAGTCGTCAACACCACCCCCATTTGTAAGAGATGGTTTTGCTTGTCATCTAGCATAATGTTGATATAATCCTCAGTGTCATCGACATACTCCCTCAGCTACAAAGTACCCGTAGTAAAATTAGAATAGACGAAGAAGAGGTTATTAGTAATGAGATAACCAAGGAATACGATTTAGAATATAAGAGGGAGGTAAAGCAAATTAAGTATATTATAATATCTCACTAATTTAGGATATCTTTCTAAATTAGTATATTTAACAAATTCTCTAATTTATTAGTATATCTTAGTATATCTTCCTAAACTAGTATATTCGTTAAATTATACTGATTTAGGATTATATGTAATTATGATCAAATTATATATTCTCTTATCTTTACCTTTTATATTCTCCTCCTTCAACTATAAAAAAATGGTCATTCTAATGTTTTATATACACCTCAGAATACAAAGTTATTCCTCATTTTCTCTCTCAGTTTATAGTTTTATCAAAGTAGGTAGCTAAAAATATGAATCTGACACATATATGGGGATCTAATTTTACAAGATTATTATTTGACGAGGGAATTGTAATTGACAAACATTTGAACTGTGAAATAGCAATAAAATGATGGCAAATGAAGTAAATTGCCCATTAGTAAGTGATTTTAATATTTCACTCGATTTCTTCTCCCCTTTTTTGAGTAATGCAAGGATCAATATAGATTGTTGGGTATATTACTATTAGGATAGTATATGATTCTTTATAAATTAGAATCCTCATGAAAATGCTCCTGTTCATTTTGTACATGGTCTCAATGCTCCAGATCAATATAGATTTTTGGATATATTGGCATCAGGATAGTATATGGCTATTTCTTTATTAGAATCCACAAGGAAATGATTGCACTCATTTTGTACACTGTCTCAATGCTCCAAATCAATGACGGATACATTAATACTAGGATAGTATATGATTTTTTCTTTATAAGTGTCCACCTATTAGGATTTCTCACGAATTGTATCTATGTACACAGTCAAAATAGTCCTCTCTTGACGCATCTCATTCAATAACAATAATATTTCGCAGTTTATCATGGTATGAGCTACCAAATACTAAACTTCCTCAGCAACAACATCGTGCCTGCACCGGGCCACTTACGCACGTGCTGATTGCACCGATCGTGCATGCTTCTGCTAGTGATTCCCATTACGTTATTTGGTGTTAGTGAGATCCGCAAAATTATTTTTTTTCTGTTCTAGATCTGACCTGCTCATGAACTCTGGCTTGTGTATTGTGTTCATGGTTTCATCTCCTTGCATCCAGTTGTCATCATCCTCAGTGACTACTTCAGTTCGTTTTCGATATGCATGCCACTTATTTGAAGTAATTTCTGAATGAAATCTTGTTCATCTTGACTTCATTCAGTCGTGCTATGGGGCTCAATGTGCTTTCTAATCATGCTGTGTGCTGATTCCACTCCCTAGGTGCTGCCACATTCGTGCAAAGCACAGTTCTACAATGTCACAGCTATGTTTCTTTTGTGTTCAGTATCTTCTTCGAGTTCTACATCAAACTCGTTATGTCACCAATCACGGAATACAAAGGAAACTCACTTTGGTTGTCACTCTGGCATTTCCTTCTTTGCTCATTTTTAACAACCATCACATTTTTTCCTTCTGGTGTTATTTTGGATTATTTATTTTAAATACAAGCTTATGGGATTAACCACCTTGAGTTTGATAGGGGATATTAGATATATCAGCATTAGGATAGATAGTATCTTTTCTTTATTAGAATTCTTCTTATAGGATTTCTAATAAATTATATCTACATATAGCGGCAATACTTCTCTCTTTATGTATTCTCTTCCAATGATTATAGTATTTCTCTTCTCATGTTATCAAGATTAATGATCACATAATATGATCACAAGTGTTTAGTTGGGGATTGTTAACCTGTTACCATGACAAAGGCCTATAACATAGATGGCTAATTGGCTAAAAGGTTTAGAATACATCTGATCAAAATGACAAATCTTCATTGAGTCTTCAGTCCGGTGAGAGCCATAAATTTGGCAGTTGGGAATAATTTGATATAGGTTTGAAGTTTGGAATTTGAGAAAGCAGCAGCACAGCCAGACAGTTTATGGAAAAATACATTCTTTTCAAACAAAAAGGTTTCCAAATGCAAAGGGATTTGAGAATTTCAGGTAGGTTGTTTATCTAACTGTGACCTACCCTACTCTGCCAATGGGAGAAACATTCAGATATTTCAAGAATTGTCGCAAATTAGGAATAAATATTAAGCCTTTGGATTATAATGTGTGTTTATAATTAATTTATTCTTTCAACGAAAGTGCAAGTCTAGTATAGTAGTACCATAGAGCTCCAACTTAACTAGAAACGCTCACAATTTGAAACCTGTGGGCATGCCAATAATCTACTTTTAGTGGAGACAAATATAAAATATGAACTATATAGAATTATTAAGAACTTGCATGATTTATTTGTAAAAGTTTCATAGAAATTGGAAAACAAATTATAAGCAATTTTAACAAACTACACGCGATTTATTTAGTAAAATTCAGGTCGACTAAATAGTAATTTGTTTCTATTGAGATGTGTTTAATTTCATGTATAATTAGGAATCCTAGTACGGTTGTATAAATGTGATCAAAGTACTTGTATGGTTAGAAAATGAGTTACTAATGTGAAAAAAGACAATTAACAAGAGTACAACAGTGATTTTCTATGTATTAGGACAAGGATTTCTTGACAAAGGCTATAAAGAAAATTGTAACTTACCCTTGTAATAATATGGAAAACAATGAAGGAAAAATTAGAAGCCATAAGAGAGATAATTTTTAGGGTTAGGGAAAGTATCCCCTGATATTTCAATTAGGGACTTAAGAGAAAGGTGTGTAATATGTAACCATTGTTCATAAAGCTTCTCTACGCTCAGATGAGGATATCAAATTTTTTAGAATTTTATTATTTAAATTTTAATAAATCTTGTCATTACAAATGTTTGGTTATTATCACCGCATTCACAAGTGGTAAATGCTTTAAAGAGGGGTAGAATGATGAGATATCAAATAGCAACAGTTTTTTTTTTTTTTAATTTACTATTAAATTTTAATAAATTTTGTTAGATTTTATTTTAGATTTTAGGATTGTTATTTTTGTTTAACCACACATCAGTTTTTATTATGTGAAAATTTTATTTTTAGATGCCTAGATAAAAGCATTAAAGCTTATCAATAAAATAAAAGAGATGATTTGATGAAAATTACTCGATGTATGCCATGATGGCTATTAAATTAGAAGAGTTTAGACTAGATTAGATTATCTCCTACTTCCTCTCTCGAAACCCTTGTTCATCTTAGATCTTCCAATCCTCGCATGCTAAAAATCTTAGCTCACACACATCACCAAATTCTCACCACAAAAATCCCAAATCGCTTCCGTCCTGCATCATGCCCACTCTTTGGATATAGGAAATACTTGAACCATATTATATTGTCAACATGTTTCGCATCATTGCTTATTATCAATTCTCTGGGAAGATATCATTTCATTGTGATTAATCATGCTGATTCTTATCAAGGAGGGTCTTAGTTATTCTGTTGCGAGATCCACGAATGAAACACCACTATCTACAATCTCCGAAAAATTGGTATTAGACTATTTAGCTTTGTCAGGGGTGATATAGATGATGATAATGCTAGGTTTTTGGTGTGTTTTATAGTGTGAAATTCGATATTGTTTTCATATATAGAAAAGAAAGAGAAGATGGTGTTGGTTCAACATTGTCTTAACAAAACCTTATCAGATAACCAAAAGTCTGCAAAACATACAAGCAAAAATGACGACAACTTAGACGATATGGATTTAAAAGCGGAAATCAAGATCTAGTTGTGTCCTGCATACAAGATCACATATAACAGGATGGACCAAACTATAATTACGGGTTTGTGGTCAAGGCTTGAGTCATTGTACATAACAAAAGAGCCTGTATAATCACTATAGATAAATTGTGGAAAACATAAAAAAGCTTACATAAAGGAGAGAGCCATACATCTTCTAGGTGTAGAAGTTAATAAGGCTATTATGTTGGTCCATTTGTCTTATTGTAGAGCATTCTTACATCATCATATCACCAAAATTTTGGTGATACGGTGATTCAACCTTAAAGTCTTATGTCTAGCAGGATCAACAAAGTTGAGCATAAAACATAAAAAGATAGTGAAACCCTTGTTTGCAACCTAGAAGAATTTGCTTATTCTTCTCCCAATCACCATTCCATAAGGTGGGCCCCACACCTTTGTCTCTTTTTTAAAAAAATAAAGAAAAGTGATTTGGATGACAAGATAATATTTTCATATAATAGTGATTAGGATAATGAGATATAATAATTAAAGTATAAAAGATATAATATTTTAATAAGATGGTGATTGTGATGGTGAGAAACAATAATTTTATAGTACGGTATGATATAATATTTTAATAGGATAGTGATTGAATGAAAATTCTACTAGAGACAATAAAAAGGAATCACCATAAGATGGTGAGACTCTGATGATTCAATTATTATGTAAGCCGATAAAAAATGCCCTTACTAATATTTTCCATATTTATAGGATAAAAAAATAGAATAAAAAATGAGAAGCAACATACCGCAGAAAGATTGTTCAATGTGCTGTCAATCTGTACAAAATAAGCTTCCAAAAGCATTTCTAGCTCTTCTACTTCCAGATGTTTGCTCCCACCTGTGCTGCAAGTTCGGGGTCCATGGCCATCCTCGTAACTATCCAACCTGGACAAGAGTCGCCCTTGATTTCCAATATTTTGATAATTGTCCTCAAAATTGTTTTGAATGTAGTTTTGCTCTGAAGAAATCTCCTCAGGAATTCTGCAAACCATGAAATTGACAATGATATTAGGAAATATTATTTTAGGATTTAAGTGAACCTATGATCTCTGGACATGGACACGGATATCAGACACCACAATCCTCCAATATCTAGACATGAGGATGTATCTATATATGAGAATTTCAAAAATATATTTATGTCTAACTCATACATATATTCATTGGGTTATTATTCACATACGAAAGAAAAGAAAAGTAAATGAACCATAAAGTAATTGGTTCTATTCAAAAGGGTGCAAATAACAAACCCAACCCAATCCACTGAATATTTTAATATAAATAGAGGTTATAATATATATAAGCGCCGGACACATGGACACGGGGATATGGTTGGACAAGGCAATTTTTTTGCTGTGAGAAGTATCCCTACATATTGTAGTCAGGTCTAAAAACCAAAAAGATAATGATTGGTTGAGAAGCAAAAAAATCAGAAACAAACAATTTGAAGCAGAATGAATAAATTACCTTTCAGCAACTATGTCTTCTTCATCATCATCTAAAGAAGAATGAGATGAAGATCTGCTAGCGACATTCTGCTGCATTAACTTGTCTGTCAAATACATTTCAGCCATATCATCATCGTCGTCGAGCAGCTGTTCAAGTTCATCCCTGACCTACATAGAAAAGGGAATAAGCTACGATTAACCAAAAATATCATAGGGCAAAATGTGTAGAAATGATGTTACAATAAAAAGAACATATTCATGTACATTTTCAGGACTGAATCGACTCCTGCTTGGAGTCCAGTGATGAGACAATATGGGCTATGACAATCTGAACAAGAAGTTTGAGTTAGATAGGTAGAGGTTCAACTTTCTAATTTTGCTCACTGTCCTTGAACTTGAACTGATCTTTCGAAGGTAGGACTATTCTTAATCACACATTTAAACACTGAACGAGGGGAAAAAGGATCAAGAAACAAAGGAAATAAGAAACAAATCTGCATTTAAAAGTTGCACGCAACCTATATTAAAAAGGATTTTGTCAATCAACACTATTTTGCTAAGAACTTATAATCCTAGTTCTAATTATTAAAAAAAACATACATTTTCTTTCCGTGCATTTACATGAATGGCATCTAGGATGTGCCTGTGTCAAAAGTCATGGGCCAGAATCAGGAGCAATCTACATTGAACCAAGAAGCTCACAAAGAAGTTCTGTCACCTTCATATGTGAAAATATATGAATACTCATGAGAAAGAAAATTTGGTAGGAGTAAGTTAGCCAATTGGTAACGCTCCTTACTCTATGAGGAAGGTTTCAGGTTCGATGCTTGCAAATATCGATCAAGAGACTTAACTTGGGTATTAATCAGGCCATGATCTAATTCTTAAATATGCGTGTGTGTGTGAGAGAGAGAGAGAGGGAGGTGGGGGGGGAGGGGAGAACGGGGGATGGGGATGAGAGATGTCTGCAAATTGCAGAAATCAACAAGCTTATGAAAAAATATGACTGTGTACTTATTTTTGACCAAAAAATTTAATATTTGTTTCTAGGAATTCTTGTTTATGTGGTTCTAATTTGGAAAGTTTTAGAACATAAAACAATAATCCTTAATCCTCACTCCAACTTCAAAACTATGGTATAGTATCAGAGCAATCCAATTCTGTGGATTTTTTGAAAATCAAATACAGCTATGTAAAATCCAGGTTTGGCCCAAAATGGGTGCTCAACCTATAGAGGGGTATTAGAACATAAAACAATAACCTGCTGTGTAAAGCTCAGGTTTTGATCCAAAAATAGGAGCTCCTCTGTATTAGAATATAAAACAACAACCCTAAATTCTCACTATAATTTTGGAGTTTTAGTATAGTTGAAGGAATTTTAACAGAAGAACTCCCTAAATGAGCGATATTTCTCAAACCATCAAATTTCTTATCTATGTTTTTGATTCCTGTACACGATAACATGTGTTTCAGCTACATGCATTAAACTCTCTTAATTTTATGTATTCAGTAAAGTAGAATAAATAGGATTCAAACCCTCTAAATAACTTGCATGCAGTTTGAACAGCGGATCGGCTGACTCTCATTATAAACAAGAATATCAAAAAGCTAGATTTAGAATTTTTAAGAAACAAACATAAGGAGCTGAATTCGTGCATTCACACAACAAATAGACAACTGACTTTTTGAACTCGTCCCGAGATTGCAACCAAACGGCTCTTGATTTGCCGGACGTGCTCCAAATTGAGCGTGCTTATCTTCGACGCCAGCTTATCCAGCGCCGGATGCGCTTCTTTCTCCAATGTCTTCGCCTAAATTGAACAGCCAAATCATTCAACATTGCCTTCACAACAAAAAACAAAAAAAAAAAATAAAGAAGTTCAAATTTTTTGCAAGTTCGTTCAATCACCTCATTTTCCAAACAACTGCAAGCAGCCTCCAAGCATGCCTCCAACGCAACAAACTCAAAAGGAAGATCTCTCCCTTCTCTCTTAAATTAAAAAAAAAAAAAATTACAATTAGCCCACAAATCAAACAAAATCACACTAAAAGTCAATTAATTAATTAAAAACCTTCTCGTGGTGGAGTTGAATTTTACACTGCAGCTCCTGAACAAAGGGAGCTACTGCGGGATCCTTGAAATTAAGCAGCAGAACTTCGTTAGCGGTGATAATTGCCTTTATGTGCTCGAGATTGATCACAATGGCCCCCTCGCGGCCGAGGACCGTTGACGGGTAGGACAGTAGCGGGTCCAAGATCCGAAGGTCGCGACCCGGCAACCCGGTCCGGCGCATGATGGAATGCTTCCCGGCCTCGACCACCTCGGCCTGCCCGGTCGAGTCGACCACCAGCCACAGCCGGGCCCCGACCCCCTTTTTCCTCGGGCCGGTCGAGGGCCGGGCAGGGGCTCCGGGTCCGGAGACGGGCCTCATCTTGGAGTGATAAAATGTGAGCGGCCTCAGCAGGGGGGAGATGGAGGGAATTGGATGCCTTTTGAGGGGAGTTTCCAAATGAGCACACCATTTTCCTACTGAGCCCACTTAACAATTGAAAGTCTGGACTAAAATACACTGATAGGTGAGCTCACTACGAAAAATGGTGTGCTCCTTTAGAAACTCGCCTTCTGAGCATCGCGCGTCAGCGAGTGGGCCCACGTGTGGGCCCCACTCGATGGTGGGGTCGGTTGAGGGAAATCCTCTTAATTTGTTTGTCCGGGAGTTCATTGTGGGCGAGTGGACGGTTGGATTTATTTGATGTTGGGGTTGGTTTGATTTTTGGGCAGGAAACAAAATAAAATGAAAATTTGTTGTTTTTATTTGATGTTTAATATTTTTGCTTTTGTTGGTGGTTGGGGAAATAAAAAATGGAAAGTTTAAACTTGCACTCTATTTGTGAAAAAGAATGTTTGGCTAAAATTTTAATTATTAGGAGTGACTATCAGAGACTGTTTATGACTCTAGTTTTTGCTTTTATTGAATCATAGTTACTGTATCAAGATCTTTGTTGTACTGGTATCAAGATCTTTATTGTACTGGTATAAGCCATGAATATTTTAGTTTCATTTTGTATAGTTATTAGGAATAACTTTTGTATTTGGCCGTTTGATTCTGTAATTGTTCTATTAATAATCGCTAATGGAATGCGAATGACGGATTAGTCCACCGTTTTGCTTCAAAAAAGAACTTTTACCTAAAAATAGAAAGATTGAAATGTACTAAATCACTCTAATCGAAAATTTGAATTAAAATAAAATAATATCTATTTTTTAATTTGAAAAATATGAATAGAGCGGGTTTCATATCTGAACTTTTTTTTTTCCCTTCTAAGATATGATTTTAATGATTATAGTCTCTCATAATAAAAATCTCGAAATATTCTTTATCGCGAGCTCTATTTAACTGTTGAGAAAATTTTCTCTACCAAACACTCTTAGTACCCATTCTCATCCCTGAACCTGTTTGCTAATTAGATATTTATGGTTTTTCTCAATTAGGTATGTTTTTTCCGTGAGATAAGTTGGACAGGTCTTGAGTTCAAGTACTAGATCATTTTGGCATGTGAGATGCGTGTGCGAGTAAAATATACACATATTTGAAATGTAAATTTATTCCACTAATATCTTTATATATATATATATATATATATATATATATATATATATATATATATATATATATATATATATATATATATATATATATATGGTTCGGTTTAAAGCAACATATGAAAACTATATTATAAATGATTTTGATATTTTATAGAATTCAAGGATCTTTTCTAAAATGTCAAGCCAATCGAAACAATAGTTTGGCAATTGCTATTGGATAAATTTGAAGAGATTTGCATTCCACCACTAGAAACAAAGAGGTTGAAGGAGCAACACATCTTATATTAAAAAATAAATAATTACAGAAAATGAGATTATTTACCTTTAAGAAATCATTACATTTGCTTGGTATATTTCCCTTTTATTCAATCTAATTCGTAGCGGTAGTGGGTTTATTTTCCGATTGAACACTACTTTTTATAACTCTAAGTTTAGTTCCAAAAGTACGGATCCGGCCCGCAAACAAAAAATCCACAAATAAAGGTTGTAGTCAAATTAAACAAGCTTACTGATAAGTTTTATAAGTTTTTTTTTGAAAGGAAGGCAACAAACTGTTATTATTATCATTTTACAAACTTACTGATAGTTACCAATAAGGTTGAAGGAGTAACAAATCTTATATTAAAAAAAAATACAGAAAATTGAGATTATTTACCTCGGTATATTTCCCTTTGATTCAATCTAAATTGAATCAAATCACAGCTGTCTTGTTTTCCGATTGACCACTACTTTCTGCATTCCCAAATTTAGTTCCAAAAGTACAGATCTGATGCACAAACAAAGAACCCATGGATAAAGGTCGTACTCAAATTACACATGCTTTTATATATATATATATATATATATATATATATATATATATATATATATATATATATATATATATATATGAGAAAAATAAAAATGAGCTGACAGCTCACGCAAGTTATCTAAACTGCAGTTCATTTTCACTATCTCTAATAATCTTTTTTAAAAAAAATTCTTTTTGATTATGATCTCGACCTCCTAGGTTCACTTATACTCAATTTCTTGGATTTTAGTTTTGATTTGGTACTCCATCAAGTTAACACAAAATTAACGTTTTCAATGAATAAAATATTTTGTATGCACTTGATGAAAGGGTAAATGAACTTCAAAATTTATGAAATTTAATCTGAAAATAGTTAAGTAGGTATAGATAATAATTGATAAAAAAAATTGAAAAAAAGTCATTGGATCATTATAGTTTTGCCGCTAGCTCATATAACCTTTCATGAGCTGACGGCTCACCTACAGTAATCTCTCTCTCTCACTATATATATATATATATATATATATATATATATATAAAGAGAGAGATAGAATGAAAAATTCACCGACAGTGAAGGGAGTTTCTTCACCGCCGCTTAGGTGACCCAATATAATTATTACACGTGACACCACTTACGGAAACTAATAAAAGAACTCATTTAACCGCCCTTTGAGTAGTGCCAGGTATAATAATTTTATTTGACCACTTAAACTGCAGTGAAGAAAATCCCTTCACTGTCAGTAAATTTTCTATTTACTTATATATATAAATATATATATATATATATATATATATATATATATATATATATATATATATATTATTATTATTATTATTTCCTTCCAAGACGAAGAAAACAAACTGTCATCATTTTCATTTCACAAGCTTACTGATAGTTAACGGTTACTCTACAGACCCACTCCACACATGATTGGTTTCCGTTAGGCACTGAAGCTCTTCATGAGATGGTCCCATGCTTGCTTGGATGGCTCTTCATGGTTAATATCCAAGACTAGACCGTATACTCTCAGTTCCGTCGAGTCAATCTCAGCAGCAGACAACGCAGCACAATAATTCGAAACATCACGTTTCAGTCCATTTCCTGTCGTCAGTGCCGACATATCTCTACAATAATTCACAAAAAGTGAATGGACGCTCAAAAGTTATCGCTACCACAAATTGAATGATGGATCGTTAGACTGATCGTGCCTTGGTTGATATGTGTCCATGTCCCAGAAATTATAGCAGCAATTTGTTTGGGACCAACAACTAGATGAAAGGATACGAGCATTGCTTGGATAAAATTTATACTGTTAGAGAGAACTCTGAGCATATATATTGCGATGCCAGTATTGAGATAATGCCATTAAATAACCTGATACGGCCAAATTCTGAAAACTAAATAGAACTAGAAACTCGAAAATGAATCTTTGGCGATAACAACAATGCTTCTTCAAAATCAAAAGACTATATGATTAGCAGGTATCATGATAATATATGAAAAAAAATATGAGATTTTCTTTTACATTTCCTACTATATTCTTAATCGACATGATAGCCGTGCATGTTCATGTATCAGAGGGATAAGAAAGCAAATACCACATAACCAAGTTACATGTTTAGTTCTTAAAATAAAGTTTCTAGTTTAATTCAGGCATTATTTCTCAAATAAACTAATAAATTGTACTCACATTACATCTATAACAATGTTGAAAATAACGCGTTATGTTGCGTTATGAAACCTAACGGAACCCCAGTGCTACGTAACAACTGAAAATAATTTAGTGCACCGTAACAGTACGTTTTTTTATGTTATTTTACGTTATATTACGTAACATTATGTTAAATTACATTATGTTACGTTATTTACAATTATTTTTTTAGTAATTTTTATATTATTATTGATTATTATTTTGATTATTAGCAAATTGTTGTAATTTTCTTACTTGATTAGTTGTTGGCTTGTTTGATTGCTTGTGAAATTGCTAACTAGCTAATTTGCGATTGTTTTCTTATTCGCTTGTTGTAATTCATCTCGGATTGTTAATATATTTTACTTGTTGATTCTATTGAATTTTTAACTGAACTGAAATTAACAATTACAAATAATATAAATAGAATATCACAAGATATAAGTTACAACAATGATAATAGCTGGAATTGAAATAAAAAATTTAAATCTTATTTTCTTATTAGATGATGACTGAAATTACGGTTGCAGACTTAATATAACTTATAAATATAAATGTGAAAATTATTGTAAAATTTAATATAAAATTAGAATATATTATAATATTATAATATTACAAAATGGTTTTATATTCTTTTTTTTAAGAAATTTTAAATTTATTTTTCAATTAATAAAAATTATTTCATATAGTTTTATATTTTTTATTAAATAAATAGAAAACCGCATAACCTACGTTATGTGTTACGCTATATGCGACATAACCTAACAGAGACAAAACGTTACGTTACTGTTATCGCTATTTTAAACATTGATCTATAATATTGTCACAACTAAAAATAGCTAAAAATTGGTGGAGCGCTCGAAGAACCGTAAAATTTGAGATTTGCTTACATTCCATACAATCTCAAACAACATGATAGTATCCCACATCAAAATCTCATAGCGATGAAGAACTAGATTGCACACAAGATACGTTGGTCATTTGGTCGATTATAGGAAAAGCCTACTTAAAAATGTCTATTTGGAAACAGTACAAAACATCCTTAAGATGTTGAACAAGGAAGACCTCTGTCAATAGACTTATATAATGAAATAAACTCGTAAATTGTACTCAATCTATACAGAAAAGGAGAAAAAAAATGGTGAGCTATATATATCTATGTAAATTTCTAAATATTTCAGATTTCATCACTTACCAATATACTGCTCTTAAGAATAGCCAAGCAAAGTGTTCGTCAGGTTCAGGAGAGGCTCTAAAGCACTCGGAGCAAACTTCCTCGCAAAGAGGAAACAAAGCGAGGATGGCTGTCCGTTGTACAAACAGTTCTGGCCTTCGATAATTCTCCTCAGAAATGCTTCAGTGACATCTCCTCTCCCAAATGTAGCAGGATGCGCACCGCCCCTTGACCAATCAACCCAAGTAACACTCCTGTTTGCAATGAGCTGTGGTGCTTCAATCGCGAGCATGGTGGGAAAATAGTGCTCATCCACGTAGCACGATGGTCTGCAGAATTCCTTGAACTTTGGGTAGTATTTGGTATCCGATACTATTTTGGCAGCAATGTTTCGACTCACTTCAAACCACTGTGCCCCCTTGCGCCAGTGAGAGAAGGTGACCTCTGGGGCCAAGTTTAGATTGTAACGCCCTCTCCCATGAGGAGAGGGGTCATCGAAGGAGCCCACAAAGCTGTACCGAGACCTTATCAAGTATCGGTAGATGATGCTGAAGTTGTGGAGAGGGATGCAGGACTCTGAGAGAAGAACAAATCGTTCGTTGGACAAGTCAAGGAGTGCATTTGCAAGGAGCCTCCGCTCGGCGTCACACATACTCATCATTCCCCATTCCGCAACCTGTGATTATAAGCTACATGTCATTAGCTAACAAGATGCCAATTAAGAACTATGGAGTATAAGCATTTTAAATAACTCATGTTAAATCTATTTTTGGGAACAAATTAAAAACTTTCCTTCCTCACACTAGGTAAAACTTTTTCTTCGAATCCATACCAAATACTTCTCAAATGGAGCTGACTTAGTTCTCTCTATTGAGAGTTGTCAGTCTCCAGATGTGCACAAGCATAAAGCAGAATTAAAAGTGGTGGGAATTTGGGAAAGATTTAGCGAATAACAAGGGTAAGGTTTGTTAATTTTACAAAGGAATAGATTCAAGCCTCACACCCAGGTGAATCGCATGCCAGTTGCAAAAGGTTTCAAAACAGATCAGATGCCTAAGGTTTCTCATAGGAAACAATATTCTCCATTAACTGACCAAAACATTTCGTATAATGCTATATACACCTAACAATTCGTGCACACCACAAAAAAAAATACAGTAAGTGAAACCAACCTCTGCGATGGATTGGTTGCACTTGATAAAAGATCTGAAAAAGCATATGCATTAGAAAGTCGAATCCTTCCCACTTAAAATCGAAGCAATGTCAAAATCTCACAGGATATCCAACTTATGGATAGTGAATCAATCTTCAAAATTCTGTAAGTACCTACAAATCGAGCGTGTAACATCCTCAGAGTTCCTAGATGAAACCTCTAAATATAAATCATAACCATCATTTTATATTCAAATATAAAATTCTGCACGATACAATGAGGATATTAGCAAATTTGTATTTATCATTGCAAGCTATCTGTTAACAGGTCTCATCGGGCAAATCAAACAAATGCAATGCAATAGGCTAGCTAGATATAACTTCTAATTTGATAGGAATGAGATATATGGACTTCCTACGGAGACGTTCATCAGACACATTTACTGTAATAACAATACAAAATTGGTGGGAAACTGACAAATCTAAAATAGATATCATAAAGACTCACTAAAAGAAGAAATACTGGGAACAATCTGACAAACTGCAACAAGGAACTCTAATGGCTCACTAGTAACAACTATCACATGCTCCAGCCCTTGCTCTACTCTAGGTGTAGAAAGTGAACTTTTAAGGACATGGAAGAGTGTACCAGACTCCATTAATACAAATTCAGTATTACTAGCACCCTTCTCATGAATATAGACCTCATCCACTAACGCATCCACAACAAACTAGCATTCTCAGAAGGAATAAAAACATCCCTAATAACTCTTTAATCATTAATACCATTAGTAAGCAAAATATTGATAATGTCAACTCTTCCATGGTCACCGATAATCGTAGTCCCTTACATTTAGAACACCTGACTAAGGGGTACTAGAAAGCATGGTGTTCACTGTTAGAATACAAAAACAATTTTCCTCAGCGCTCATCGCAACTTCGAAATCTTGGTGTAGTGACGGGGACTTTAAAATGGTATCATATCAATACATGTTTAAATCCCACCAAATGCTCAGTTAATTGCGGTTTTTTAAAATATAAATACGACTACGTAAAGCCTAGATTCTGGTCCAGAATGAACGCTCAATCTTAAAGAGTATCTTAAAGAGTACGTAAATTGATCTTAAGTTCTTCTTGTTTTGTTTGCACAATGGCCGCATTCTTTACTAATATTGCAAACGGCAGAAACAAACTGGCGACTCCACTAGAGAGTCAAACTTCTATCATAGAGGTATTCATGCTGCAGTTCGGTAATGTGGCTATCAGCGCTACCGTTGACACCCTGGTAATTGAATTCGACTAGGAAAAATACGAAGAATTTCTTCATACAAACTCTCTCTCCAACAAGAAAAAGAACAACACCTTCCGCTCATCGAGAAGGATCAGCTATTCTTTCTCTGGGAAGATGACATACTCCGACGTTACTGCAACTGCACCAATTGTAGGGCCCCATCTCAAGTCCTTACACCTGAGAAAACCAACATCGAAACCACGTTCTCAGCAAATCTTCGATGTGCTTCCACCGATGGAATCCAGCCTGCCACAAGGGTGGGATCGTTGATCTCTTCTACCAGCCTAGTCTACTGTCCCTCTCAGCAATAAAGAGGGAAAGCAAGTGTTTTATATGCCATCATTGCTAGGCATATGGCCAAGAATCAAACCATGGCTATCAGTGCCCCAAGTGGCAGTAAAACCCAAAGCGGCATTGAGAGGCATTTGGAGGTCAGAGCTCAAGTCGTAAGCACGCGTAAGGCCTCGACTGCAATCCCGTAGTGCTGGAGGACTAAAGTCGACTATGAACAACGTCCCCAAATCGGACAAATTTTAGAAATCTAGTGAGCGCAGAATGACAATCTGCTGCTCAACCAGAAGTGATGAAGAAACTCATTCCCAAGCCAACAAATACAAAGTTAGAATGATTTCTACATAAACATCTTTTTGCTCCAATTTCAGACCTGAGGGAATGCCTAAGTCAAATTCGTCGGGCTCGACAAATCTCATCGGCGGCAAGTGACTCACTAGTCAAACCTTCAGTGTTTAGCCGATTGTCATCTACTCCACCAACCCTTCGCTCGGTGGTGGTAATTCAAAGAGGTCTCGATACAATTCGAAGAAATCTCGAAAGAAAACTGAACTTGCCCATGCTACGGTTAACAAGGTAGGATGCAGTGATCCTTCAGCGGAGGTGGCGCACCCAGGTTCACTTCCAGAAGGCCAGTCTAGTACTGGAACTGAAGGGATCTACCGCAATACACAGTTTAGAACTAGATAGACATCGGCTAGTCGATCATATCCCCTCCTACTAAATCACAGTAAGGGGAAAGCAACCACGAAGAGCATTCGGCATACACTTTGTCAGAGACAGCGAGCTCTTCTCAATCCCGAGCATCTCTGTCAATGCAACCGAAAACGAAGAGGGTAACCTTCTCCAAAGACTCAAAACCCAAGAAGAGCTAGCTCAACAACAACAAGCGACGCTAGAATAATAGAAAACAATGATAGGTACCATATTGGCATAACTACAATCACCCAACAAGAATCCTTCTCAGGGAGGTCAAAACAACTCTGGAAAAGGTGCATCAGGGTTCGGAAGTAGGACAAAGAAGATAATGAGTCCAAGGATAAAGAAGAGGGCACTAGCTCACACCAAACTGGAGATGCCACGAAAAATATAGTGTTGGAGGACATCCAAACTAAGCTGGATACTCTCACACATAAAGACATCTTGCAAAAAGCAGGGATGAAGCTCCCTTATCCACCAGAATGGAATTTAATCCCTTCTCCTGAAACTTACTGAATGCCTAATATTGACAAGTAACACGGAAAGGTCTCTCCAAATCAACACATCTACTATTTCCATTCGTTAATTGGAAATGTTATGGGTAATAATGCGTTGATGACTCGGTTGTTCGTGGAATTCTTAAAAAGGAATGCTTTCGATTGCTTCCGCACTTTACCAATCAAATCTATCAAATCCTGAGCAGATTTGGAAGTTCGGTTTCTCGCTCGCTTTTATGAGGATGATACCAAAGTATCCATGCCCACCCTTATTGAAGAAAATCAAAGAAAAGTTGAGTATGTAAAAAAATTTCTTGAAAAATTCAGAAATCTTTCCCTCGGGTGTCCTAAAGGCGTGCCTCTTTCCATACTACTACAAACTTGTAGACACAATCTCCGAACAAAGATTGAAACTAACATGGGTGCAGTCCGTGCCCATACATGACAAGAACTACAAGAATAAGTTGAAATAATTGAGAAATTGATTTCATGGTTGTCAGTCGAAGGCAAGCAGCAGGCGGAGATTACTACGACACGTCCTCCTTCCTCCAAATTCAAAGCAAAGAATGTGTTAGTGATATACACACCTGCCGGACAAAAAAAGAACCCGCCACCACAACAAAGTGTCCCTCTATCACAATGAACACAAAAGTACTCGTCAAAACTGATCATTGCTTAAAATCTTTAACATGTTGGTTAACAACAATAAATTTGAGCTATCTGAACCCAAAAAGGTCAGGGTGTACCCACATCGTCCCCCCTTTTGCTGCAGGAACAGGTACCAGGCCTTGAGCTTGTCGATGATGCAGATCTGTATTGACTATCCACGTGATCACCTTAGGGACCATGACTCCGTTTGGCACCTCTATCTTCGGTAGTTCTATATCGAACTAAAGCGAGACCCCTAAAGGAGAAATCAATTAAAATTGATTCAAGAAATTGATATCAATTGGAAAAAGAAAAATCTAACCAGCGAAAGATGGAGGAGCCGTTACCATCCGCACGTCGGCTACAACCTGCGAACTATTAGCTGCCTTCTTGCCCTTGAAAGCCCCTTTCGGTGCCATAGATGCAGAAAACCAAAACTTCTGAATTCTCAAAGAAATTCAAAGGGTCAAAAATATGGCAAACAAATTTCAACTCCAAGTAAAGAAGAAACAGAGCCATCGTCTAGAGTTCTAATACTTTCTGGGTGAGGCTTGAGATATAATCATCTCACACGATAGGCGAGATGACTGCATTAAATGTAGAACAATTTTTTAAAAGATGTGACGGTTGTCATTTCCTGTCAAAAAAGGAACGGCGAATCGGAGCGTTTTTTCTTAACCGACAATAGCGATTTGAGACTCATGAAAGAAATGGAGCCCACTAAAATAGAAATTTAAAAAATTCAAAATTCAAATCAAAATCCCGAAGGAATCGAGAGATATGGGATTCTAAGTGTTTCGAGAGATAATAAATCCCATGCCTCTTAAAAACTTTGAAAGGGATCTTATAAGAGATAAAAATTTAACTACCGCTGATTAGGATCAACCGAAGAAAATTAAAACATCATCATGCTGAATTGGAGAAATTACAAGTCAGATCAATAACTATTCTCGCCACGTAAAAAGATCTCAGCCTCGCTACATGAAGAATTTTAACTCGACCACATAAAAAATATTCAACTTCACCAACAGAAAAATCCCAGCTTCGTCAAATAGAACAAACTTCCTGGCCAACCAGGACCGGTCTAAAGACTTCAAAAGACAAAGTCCACCCAGCCAGTGAACACATCCCATCCTCGTTGGACCAAAGAAAATAAGTACGCCTAAGACAATCATGACAAGTGATTAAATTCAACTCCGCCAAGAAAGATATTCCAACCTCGCCAACCGAAAGAGTCAGCTCCACTAACAAGACATCCCATCCTTGTTGGTGGACAGTTATTCAAACTGAGCAAATCTAGGTGTAGATCCACCACGATCCCCCAGATCAGATCATGTTGCAGTTCCACCATGACCTTATGCAAATCAAGGGGCAGTTATAATCATTCAAGCTATAAAACCACTCCGAATACGTGGATAAAGGAGATTGAAAAATCAATTTCTGAACATCATATAGAGAGCGTTCCTATTCAATCCAAACTTTTTGCCAGATAGTCAATGGAAGGAAAAATGGTCGCTCTGACCATACTTCCATTATCACACTCTCTAAAAGTCTCAATTGTAATCCTCTCTTGATTAGTGAAAAAACATCTTAAATATTACAATCTTCAACTTCAATAAAAACTTCTTATTTTATTTTTGCACTGGCCGCATTCTCCACTAATGTTGCAAACAACGGATATAAAGGTCATTAAATTTAAGTCTATACTCTCTTACAGATAAATCTTTTTGACATAGACATAATAATTCTTCAGAAGATCAAGCTATATAGGAAGAAGGAACTAATTATTTCTTGCGGCTTTCCTTCATCTCATCCCACGTAACTATAGGTATTTGATATGCTCTCTTTAGTTGTTTTTCTATGATAGTTCAATAAACTAAGTTGATTCTTTTAGTTTACACCTAGCCAACCGAACTCTGTGCTCTTCATAAAATTTATACAAATCAGATGTAGTCTATGCTCTCTATCCAATCACAAAAATTACGAGGGTCACGTGTGCCATAAAAATTGGAAGACTCTAACCTTCCAATGGATTTTCTCTATCTTAATAGTAAGCCAATCATAACCACAGCTATACATATAGCCATCTCTAACATCAGTCCTATAGTCATCATAATGAATCATATCACTAGTGCAATGTCGTGCACTAGACTCAGAAAACAATTAAATATTGAATAAAACTCGATCATGTATACGATTTAATCTAAAACTGACTATGTAATGCAAAGAAAAAAAAAAACAAGCGGATGATTATGCTAAAATCCTAGACCCATTTAGAACTAACTGTGTGCTTTAAATGATAAAATTAAAATATTCTTAAAAGCTCAGCTTCTAAATGCAAAGAAATATAAACCTATGTGATGATGTTAAGTAACAAATGAGATTAATAAAAAAACAAACCAATGGGTCAATGACCTTGATGCTTTAAATTGAGACAACGATGTATTTGGCAATTGGAGCACAGATTAGAGTCAAAATCTGCAGTGGAAGCGGCTGGATTTGGATTGAAGAATGCCATGGTTTTGTTCAATTCTAATTCACATCAATTCACACCAGATTTAGTCTTGAGTTGGGTCTAATTTAGTTTGGAATCAAGTTCGGCCCACTCTTGCGTCTGGTTTAGCGTGGAATACTTCAGGTTGAATATGAACCAAAACCTAGTTCAGCTTGGCTCCAAAACTAGTTTAGATTGGGCATGGATCTGATTATGGTTAGGATCTAGCTATAGGAAGTCATGTGAGAGTCGTTTCACAATGAGAAAGGTCGCGTGATCTATGGGAAGATGATGGCGACAGATAATAAACTTGGTAAAAGGTTTGAGAAAGTGGTAGCCTAGAAGAGCTTAGGCAATGACAAAGGACGAGGCCGAGTGAAGGTGGTTGCAAAACACGATGGCGAGGGGGCTGACTGAGACGATGGCTCGTGGATATAGGTTCACAAGCGAAAGATGATAGTGACATTACATACGTTATGATGATAGTGACATTAAGATGATGATGATGAATGGTCAAAAATAGCTAGGCGAATGTGACGAATTCTAGAAGGAGCCATAAAGGTGAATCTGATCTCATGTGTTTTAAAGGATTTTTTTTCTCTCTTTTTAAAACCAAACATATAAGTAAGTAAATGAGCGTGAGAGAAATTTGCACATGCCCAAAAAAGTTTGAGAAGTGTCTTCAATTTAGAATATAATATAAAACTAAGGGTATAGAGAGAACTATTGAATACATATTCAAGGAGTGTACAAGAAGTGTTAGTGTTAGACACCTGTCAGGTATATATCAGATATGGGTATGACTAATTTTAGAAGTATTTGTATTGCATAACTGATATATCTCAAATAAATATAGGATGTTTTGATTCATATTTGAGTATCTGATATATATCAGGATATATCCTTCTATCTGAAATTATGCTGCAACAAGTTATTAAGTATCAGTAGCCAAATCTGATACCAATACGTATCTAACATCCCTGAGTAATCGAACTAACAAGACTACTAAAAAGCAAGGAACAACATATTATTGATTTAAACCATGTGAATTCTTAATGCCACAAATGTGCGGGGCATCTTGAATCGATGTCTTGCATTTGGTAGGTTGGATCACTGAACGGTAAATCAGAAAACAAAACATTAATGTAAGCGAGTCAATCTAGAATGTCTTAAGATATACATACAGCAGTAACCCGAGTTCCAGAAAGTCATATCCATTTTAGCTTGATAGTAATAGTGGCCTGTGGAGTAATAAGAAACCAAGGTTTAATCGCACTTAAAGATTAATGCATCAGTTATTATACTTTTGGAAACTAAGAAGTGACTATGTCCAGTAAAATGGACAATTTGTTGACCAATCCCAAAGATCATGTTACTCCGCTATCCCATGCTTTACCTAAGCTAGAGATCTTAAAATTTTAGTTTAATAGTATAAAATGTTCAACTTGAAGATAGTTTTCATATAGTACGCATTGATAGCATAAGGTTAGGCAAGTACGACAACTCAAAGACTCATAAAGTTTCAATAGGAATAAGTTACCCAACATTGACTTTAAACATGATAATCCAATTCATTGTAAAGAACTTATACAAATCAGAGGGACATTTCTTAGCTAAAGGACAGAATTTTTTACATCCTCGGCCTGTCTATTCCCAAGTCCCAACCAAGCCGAAAGAAACCATTTTCAAGTAGGTGGTGATATTATCATCTAGCATGTTGTCCACATGACTGATTAGATTATCCATCCATATATTAGCTACATGGTTCCAACATGTTATAATTTAAGAACAACACATCTGAAATTTTTATAAATTATAAAGCCAAAAAATAATATATAAAAAAGTTTCAACATTATACACACATACATATATAAAGAAATTAATGGAAATGAGTTGATAACTCACGTAAGTCATCTGAGCTGCAATATGTTTCCACTATTTCAATATTCTTTTTCTATTATTTTTTGGATTATGATCTCAACTTCTTATGGTTCGCCCATATCCAATTTATTAGGTCTTAGTTTTGATTTGGTCTTTCATCGAGCAGACACAAAATTAATGGTTTTCGATGAATACAACATTTTATATCTACTTAACAGAAAGACAAATGATTTCCAAAATCTATTGAAACTTGATTCAAAATAAGCTAAGAAAGCAATGATCATTATTTTTTGCCACTAGTTCACTTAAGTTACCCGAGCTGGTGGCTCATATACAGTTATGTGAGCTAGTGGTAAAAACGTAGTAATCCTACTATTTTTTTTCTTTTCTTTGAAATTATAATTCCAACCATAAAACCTTTTTATGATCAAATTTTATAGGTTTGAAGTTTATTTGTCATTCCATCAAATGTATATAAAATATTGTATTTACCAAAAATTATTATTGTGTCTATTTAATAGAATACCAAATCAATATTAAAATTTAAAAAATTGGGTATGAATGAAGGTTAGATGGTTGACATGATAATCCCCAAAAAAAACATAAAAATTTATTGAAAATAGTAAAAATGAACTGCAACTCAAGTAACTTTCATTAAATTGTCAGCTCATTTCTATAAAATGAGTTAATAACTAACATAATTTACCTGAGGAGCAGTTCATTTCCATTTATCTCCCGTACGACTTTAAAATATTTTTTTACATTATGGTACCAACCCTTTAGGTTCACTCACACCAGGTTTTTTAGGATTTTAGTTTTGATTTGCCCTCCCATCAAGTATATAAAAAATTAATGATCTTCAATAAATACATCTAATATCTACTGGATAAAATGACAAATAAACTCAAAAGTCTATGAAATTTAATGCCAAAAATGGTATTATTTTAAGATCATGATCCCAAAAAACTGATAAAAAATAATGGAAGTATTATTTTTTCGACTCTGACTCATGTAACTAACCAACGACTCATTTATAGTAATCTCATTTATAGTTAGATTACAAATTTTTTATTATATCTAAAAATTTAGAGTTAACACATCATTCACCATCTATTTGACTTGAGATTTGCATTGGTCAAAATTTCAAAACGTGAATAGTGAGAAGGAAATAAAGTAATGGTGGATTAATAGTGAATGTGTGCTGGAAAAGTTTTAAAACTAACTTCTAGATTTAATTGAGAATTGTAGTCCAATCTATATATATATATATATATATATATATATATATATATATATATATATATATATATATATATATATGAGATTATTGTAAAAGACTGCCAACTCAGATAAGTTATATGAATTAGCAGAAAAAAATAGTAACCCCACTAATTTTCTAAATTATTTTTAAATTATGATCTCTGTAACCCTAGGTTTTTATGATAAAATTTACAAATTTTGGACTTCATTTGCTATCCATCAAGTAGATACAATATATTGTATTAAAAAAAGCATTAATTTTGTATCTAATTGATGGAAAGTAAAATCAAAACTAAAACCCATGAAATTGGATAAGAATAAACTCTAGCGGTTGATATCATTATAAAAAAATATTTTTAAATATGGGATTATTGTAAAAGACTGCCAACTCAGATTAAATTATTTTTTAATTATGATCTCTTATGATGAACTTTACAAATTTTGGACTTCATTTGCTATCCATCAAGTAGATACAATATATTGTATTCACAGAAAAGCATTAATTTTGTATCTAATTGATGGAAAGAAAAATCAAAACTAAAACCCAAGAAATTGGATAAGAATAAACTCTAGCAATTGATATCATTATAAAAAATATTTTTAAATTTTTTTGGAGATAGTAGAAAACGAATGCAGCTCAGGTAGCTTATATAAGCTATCAGTTCATTTCCATTATTCACACACACACACACACATATATATACACATATAAATATATATAAGGAATGGTGTATCTAAAGTATTTCCATAAAGAGTTATCAATGGAGACACCCCTAAATCTCACCATAGAGGATATACGTGGACGATCTGAATAATTAGTTATAATTTCCATGCTCCAAACAGGTGGCTTATAAGAAATTATGTGATTTAGACATAACTTCATCGTCAATCAAAATGTTCTATTGTTGAAAACCGTTCATTTTGTATCTATCTAATATTCGATAAGAATTTATCGAAAATGAATGATTTTTTTTACACCATCATTTTAAGATGTAGGGATCACAATTAATGGATCGAATCATCCATATACACCCTCTATATTGAGATTTAGGGATGCCTCTATAGACAGTATCCGATGGAATACCTTAGGTACACTTTTCCCATATATATGTGTGTGTGTATCTGTGTGTGTGTGTGTATGTATATAACTATATGTGTGTGTATCTGTGTGTGTGTGTGTATGTATCCATATGTGTGTGTCTATATATATATGTGTGTGCGTGTGTGTGTATTTATATGTATGTATGTATATATGTATGTATGTGTGTATATATATATGTGTATATATGTGTGTGTGTATGTATGTGTGTGTATATGTATGTGCATATCTGTGTGTGTGTATTTATTTGTATGTATGTATATATGTATGTATGTATGTATGTATGTATATATATATATCATTGTTGAAAATAACGCGTTATGAAACCCGTTATTTGCGTTACGTAACCTAACAGAATCCCAACGCTACGTAACAACTGGAAATAACTCAGTGCACCGTAACAGTACGTTTTTTATGTTATTTTACGTTATATTACATAACGTTACGTTAAATTACGTTATGCTACGTTATTTACAATTATTTTTTTTAGTAATTTATATATTGTTGTTGATTATTATTTTGATTATTAGCGAATTGCTGTAATTTTCTTAATTAATTGTTGGCTTGTTTGATTGCTTTTGGAATTTCTAACTTGATAATTTAAGTTTGTTTCTTTATCCACTTGTTGTATTTCTCGTCCGGTTGCTAAAATATTTTACTTGTTGATTTTATTGAATTTTTAATTGAACTGAAATCAACAATCATAAATAAGATAAATTGAACATTACAAAATATAAATTACAACAATGATAATAAATGGAATCGAAATAAAAAATTGGAATCTTGCTTTTTTATTTAAATGATGATTGGAATTACGGTTGCAGACTTAATATAATTTATGAAGATATATGAAAATTATTGTAAAACTTAATATAACATTTGAATAGATTATGTATTACAAAATAATTTTATATTTTTTTAGATATTTTAAATTTATTTTTCAATTTATTAAAATTATTTTATATGATTTTATATTTATTTTTATTAAATAAATAGAAATTTGCATAACCTACGTTAAGCGTTACGCTATTTGCAACATAACCTAACAAAGGCAAAACGTTACGTTACCGTTATCGCTATTTTAAACATTGATATATATATATATATATATATATATATATATATATATGTGTGTGTGTGTGTGTGTGTGTGTGTGTGTGTGTGTGTGTATTAAAGAAAAGCTCATAAATTCGGGATGAACTTGTCTAATCTTTTCTAGACCCACAATAACCCAAAAGGATTAATCCGTGATTGAGTCATAAATATAAGCATATTTAAATATTTGTTCATCTACCTATCTTTCCAATTTCGAACTAAATCACAGTATTTCTTTTGCCTTAACATTGCTAACATACTTCTCAACAAATGGACTTGAGACACCCCAAACACAGATCTCCAACGTTATTTAATGAAAAGCTAAGTTAGTTGAGTCAACTTGCAAAAGTCTATAACTAAACATATGATCAAACAGAAAAAAACAGAGGAAAGTAGAAACAATAGTATCACTGACCATAAACAGAATATGTCATTAGAAATCTGTGTGTAAAATCGTAATATAGTCCCAAAAGTACCTGACTAGGAATCTGCCGCCGGTAAAACACCGAACTCGGCGGGAACTCCGGCTCGTAGTTCGGCAACGAATGGATGTAGATCGAGAAACGCTCCCCTTGCCCTTTGAAGAACTTCTCCCACAGCGGTGACAGCGGCAACGGCCCTCTCGTCAAGAACATAAACGCAACCTTGGGAACTCGCTTGTACGGATACTTCCTCAACTTAGGGACAAACGAAGCTCTCCATAAGAGCTCCTCATCGCTCATCGAATGCGTCAAGTTCGACGGCGGTCTAATCCACCGGTCAAGCCCATTCCCCTCCTCTACGCAAGGCTGAATCAAACTCATCGGAGGCTGCAAGATCAAATTTTTAACATCGAAATAGCGAGTGGAGTACATTCCAAGCACCGAGGCAACAACACCCAGACACAAGAACATCAGAACGACTTTAAATATCCTCAGCGAGGAGGTCTTAGATTGAGTCCTCTGCAACAAATCCTTCCCGTCCTCCACCGCCAAAACCCTAGCCAGCATCATGAATCGACCCAAAGACGAAAACTTGCGAGCTGGGTATTGTTATTTGGACTGATTTACGGCACAAAAACGCCGCTTTTTGGCTCAAGAAGCTAAAACCGGATCAAATTTCCGAGCTAAATCGGCCCAAAAACAGAGGAGGAAAGAGAAAGAAAGGTGGAATCTTTCTTCACCTCCTAGAGAGCTCTCTAGAAATTGGGGGACTTGGGATCACTCGCAATCTCGAGCGGCCCAAATAGGAGAAGACCCATCAAAATTTCTCTCTCCCGCAAGTCATCAAGTGCGAACAACAAGAGCAACAAAAAGAAAACCTCTGTTTTGGCTTGTTCGCAGACGGGACGGATCGACCCAAGGAATGGAGAGGAGAGAGAGAGAGAGCGAGCTAGCGAGGTCGGACTTCTCTCTCTAACGGCTGGTGGGCCCCAGCAGTGGGATCAGCAGCCAAGGGAGAATCGGAAGAACCGAAGTTGGAAATATTTTAGAAAAGAATGGAGAAGCTTGGCGTGGGGCGGGGGAGTTTAATGGTGGGGAGAGAGAGAGGAGAGGCATGGGGGATAATGGTTCTAGAAACAGGATTAATTAGGAGTTAATGAGAGATTATGTGCGCGGTTATTGAGGGGATTATGAAATTGGAAAATATTGAAAATTTTATCTCGAGTCTGTGTGTTGTTAAGGGACAGGTTAGCGCTTTGCCGCGTTGGAGACTTGGCGAGTTTGTTTGATTGATGACTTGGGGTCTCTTTGGGACCGCGGATTGTGGAGAGGTAGTTAGTTTTGTTGATAACTTCGATTTTGTTTTTGGGATGGTGGATTTTTAAGAGAGTTTGTAGGGCGGTTTTGGGAATCTTAGGGCAAGGGATTTAGAGTTTTTTTTTTTTTTTTTTGCGATTTTTTGGCAAGGATTCGGGTAAAGTCTAGTGAATTTCTAACGGAGCACACCACTTGTCCTAGTGAGCACGCCTCTTAAAGTTATCAAAAAATTACAAGGTTTTTTATTTTGCCATTGGAAATTAATCTACTAACGCTCTTAGAATTATTCAGAAACTAATTTTAACTAAGAAAAAGTATGCTTACTAGGACAACTAGCGTAACTCCTTTAGAAATTTATTAAATTTTTACATAGTAATTTATAAAAATAGATGCTTGTTTTAAGTATCTCGTCTTTAAAATTGGGCTTTGAGCCCACACAGAGTTTCCAAGATTTGCGAGAAAATCGAGAGGAAGCTGAGATTTATATTTTCTTACATTTTTATTAATAAGAGAGAGAGAGCATCTTTTTAATAATATTTGACAAAAAAACACATTATTATCTCCAAATTTAACTCCTTTTTTTTTAAACAAATAGTGATAAGTATAGAAAACTCTCTTATTACCAAATGGGAATTTCTAGATGCGCCCCATGCTTTTCTTAGTGAGCTCTATTCGTTAAATAACAAATAATTACAAGTTTGTTATTAATTTTTTTTGACAAAAAAACTCTCAACCCATTCTCTCTCCTCTCTCTCGCCGCCATCACCGCCGCCGCCTCGACAGCAGGCAGCTACCGCCGCCGGCTGCTACGGCGGCGGCAGTTGCTAGCGTCGCCACTGCTGGGGGAGGATAGAAGGGGGAGAGAGAAATTTCGGAAAAAAAGTGCTCACTAAGAAAAAATGTCAGTTTTAAATTTTCATGGGTTCACTAAGAAATTGACGCTCACTAAGAAAGAAAAAAATGGGGCACATTTAGAAGCTCTCTTACCAAATCTTTTTTTTGTTGCGTTCCTGTATTTTTGTAATTTATGATATTTGTGAGTGCCCACTAAATTGTTATCGGATTCATTTACTCTGTGTTTGCATACAATTAGCAATTAGCAATCTAGGATGGATCCCTAGCGCTCCAATTGATATCACATAAGTCCGAAAGTTGATTCTTCACGGCTCCACCGTTTTGGACGGGAAGAACTCGAAGAAATTTCCAAAAACAAAATGTTTACTTTTCTCCAATTCTGTATAAATTTTAATATTTTATATCACTATACATCAGCCCAAGTGATCACGTTAAAGTCGCTTCTTTTGTCAAGAACCTTGAGATTTCACAAGGATTGGTGTCAAAATCTCGTCGGTCAAATTTGCTTATAATGAGCATTTGGAATTGTTTAGACGCCTAATCTAATTCTAATCAGAGATTAGAAAAATCGGAGAGGGCAGTAACTAAATAAGTTTAATTGTATGAATTCATCTCATATCGCTTTCACGATAATCTAATCTACATTGTCTTAATCCAACTCAAGAACAATTAGGAAAATATAATTTATTAGAGTTAATTTTCATTTGAACAGTATCCTTAACGACTCTTCAGTCCAAGTTGCTATCAAGGGCAATCAATCACAAGTGGCTTGCCGTGAAAGCCACTGGACTCCTATTTTATGTTTCTCCTAAATGGTGATAAAATTTGGGATTGGAAAATCTACGTAGATAGCTACAATAATATCTGTAATGATAAGATCAAATAGCATTTTATTTATAATAAATCTATATCCGAACAACCCATAATATCTAGATAGGAGATAATCCATAATTTGTTAGGTTTTATTATCTCAATGCTCCCTCTCAAGTTGAGTAATAGAACGAGATAACTTGTATATAAACTTCTGAAATAGTTGTGATGTCAGTTTATTCTTTGTGGATAAACTTCTAACGAATGGAGAACAAATTGGTCTTTTTAATGGGACAGCAAAATAGATAAGTCACTTATGCATGAGATCAAGTGAAGTGATATTAATAGAAGAGATATGCCACTCAAGTGATAATACGCAATTAAAAAAATAACTTGCACCATGAAATGATCTCGTGCAAAGAGTATTGATCGATCGTATGTGTCGATGGCAGAAGTAAAAAAAAAAATATGGATCAGAGAAAAGGTGATTATGGTAGGAAAAGGCTGAAAAACTAAAAAATCACTTCACAAAAACATTGATGGAGGATGACTGAGCCATAAGAAGAACGATATGGTCACAAAAGAACACCAATATAATTAAATTTTGATAGTCAGAAATTTCGCAAAATATCAACGAGAGACAATATCGTTGAAAAGGAAATAATTGAGAAAAAAATTGTGATGCAATGGAATGTGGATCACAAGCACTGAATAATAAAACCAATTAATAGAGATATAGATGTAATCATACTATCTTACTTGAAGATATCTGAATGGAAACTAGATTCAAGATGGTACAGGAGGCTGGGATTTTGCTAGAGAACATTATGAGATGATTGTTTCAAAAATGACTTTTAAAGAAAGGCATGTTCGAGTTAGAATCAATTCCAAAATATTGAATCCAAATGGAACCAAGTGGAGATGATTGACTGCGGTGAGGCTATTTGAGAGAGGAGTTTTGAGATTTTGATGAAAAAAGAGCGAAAGAGGATGGCTTGCTAGGTACGCACGAAGGCGGCCCAATGCCAACAGTGATGGTTTTATTGATGACCGTTAAAACTTGGATTGCTATGATACCATGATAAAATTTTGGATGGAAAAATTCAAGAGTGTTTTATTAGTTTAGAACAAGTGGGAAATCCGCGCAAATACTTAGAAATATTTAGAATTGTGTATGTTTTAAAATAATATAGTGAAATTTATTCCTTTATATTATGATAAGTAAATTTAAATATATTATACTACCATAGAAGTGCCCATGATACTTAGAATAGTTTATTTTACTTATTAGTATTTTGTTATAATTAATTTACTTTTTTAATATAAACTATTGTGTTTGTAAAACAAACATAAAGAAATATTAATTTTTTTGTGGATGTTATACTGAATTTGGAACTTTAAATGGTTAAAATGGATATAGTAATGCTTGGTAAAGAAACACAATAGTTTTTTAGCCATTTAGTATAAAGTAGAGTTAATTAAATAAAAGTTCTCTAATAGTGAGCATCTACCTATTATTTGACCATAAAAAAAAAAAAAAAAAACTTTTTAAAGCAATTATAATTTCTCTAGAGAAAACAACAATGCTAATATAAATCACATTGAGAAATAAACAATTATGAAGATAAAATTGGACAATGAAGAATGAGTACCAACTTATTTTGCCTTCATATCACAAAAAGTTGATTAATTAATCATTTTAGTAATTTTACTCCTTCATGTTTTCTTCAATTTTCTTAGTCATTCATGCAATTGAACTAAATTAGAAATATGAAATTATAAGATTTTGCAAATATTAGTGGGGATGAAAAATTAAATTAAGCGGTTGGAAAAATTCAATAACTGTAGAAATATATTCTCAATATATTAAAAGTCAAAATCTTAGAAAAATTAAAAGAAATTCCTCTATAATGCTTCTTTAGTAAGAGTCATTATAAAAAAAAAAAGCTATTTTAAAAATATTCATTATCCATCGAATTACAAATAAAATTTTTATTTGATATTTAAAAATAAGTTTTAGCAAAACTAAGTGCATTTTCTTCCAAAGAAATAAATGATAAGATAGAGGAATTAGTTAATTTTAAAAGTCTAATTATGTTTAAGAGCAATATCATTAATTGCTTTTATAATAATAATATTTTATTTATATTAAATTCTAATGATTAAAACATATTTTGCATATGCAGTAACAGGTTAAAATTAGTACTTGGATTTATTATCATTTTTATCTAAAAAAAGGGATTCAACTACTTATAGAAACTCTAAGAAATACATGAAAATAATATTTTATTCCATTTCTAAGTTAAATATACTTATGAGACCATAGTTTTTAGATGGTATTGATAAATTTGTCACATGATAATGAATTAATTTTTTAAAAAATATTCTAAATACATTATAGATTAATGAGAGAATTTGACTTCGATAAGAACATGTGGAGAGAAGTATGGAGAAAGATAAGGAAAGATTTTAAAAAAATACACAAATGAGGAGATAGTTATAACTAACCCTACTTCTTCTTTTTTTTTGTTTTATGGAGCTTTTCACTTCTTTTGCTTTTTCTTTTTTTCTTAGATATACTCAATTTAAACATCCACTATAATAATTAAAGATATTATTTAAACAAATCAATAAATTCAATTTCAAAACTATATGAAAATTAAAACGTTTAAATTTCTTTGCTCGACTTATTAAACAAATTCAACTATGAGCAATTATGATAATGATGTTTTGATTCGATAAGAACTTACTTATTTATTTAATTTTCATGTATAGCTCTCCTTTATTTTTAATAATGTAAGAAATGTTAAAATGCAATTTTTGCTAATGAGCCTTTAAATTTCTTTTGCTTAACTTACTAACAAATATAAGTATAATCAATTATGATAGATAACTTTACTCAATAGTTTATATTTATTTCTTTAATTTTAATGTCTATCTCTCATTTAATTTTAATAATATAAGAATTGTTAAAAATATAATTTATGTAATGAGCATTTTATTTTTAATAATATAAGAAATGTTAAAATATAATTTATGTAATGAGCATTTTAATTTATTTTTCTTAACTTACTAACAAATTAATTATGATTGATAACTTTCAATGAATATGAGTTTATATTTAATTCTTTAATTTTCATGTCTATCTCTCCTTTATTTTTAATGTTGTAAGAGGTATTATAACGTAATTTATGATAATGAGCCTTTAAATTTTTTCTTAACTTATTAACAATCATAAGTATTAATCATTTAGACAAATAGAATTCAATGAGTATTAGTTGTCTAACCTTTATTTTATGTTGTGACTTTTGCTTCATGAAATTTAAATCATCCTACGAAAAAGAGAAAGAAGAATAAATTAGATACATGATAATAAATTAAATTTCAAACAAAAAAATTCTAAATATTTTATATGTTAATGAGAGATTTTGGATCTGATAAGAACGTGTTGAGAGAAGAAAGGAGGAAGATAAGAGAAGATAAAAAAAGATACAAATGTGGGTAAAAATGAGTTAGAGTGATATCTATTAGTTATAGTTTTTTGTGTTTAGATGGTAGTTATAATAACTATAACTAATCTCACTTTCTTTATCTTAAGTGGCTTTCAATTTTTTTTAAAAAAAATCCTAAAATTTAGTAAAATAGGAAAGCCTCAATAGAATTTTCTCCTATTATCTAATTATTTGTATTTAAAAATTATTTTTTTCTCTCTCCCTTTAACTTAGTATATAGAAAAGATGAGCACATAAATAACTACAATAATATTTGTAAGGATAATATTAAATAGCATTTTGTTACAATAAATCTATCAATAACTCTCAATAACTCAACAATTTAAACTAATTAACAAAATAAAATCCTAATAACCCATAATAGCTGGATAAGAGATAATCCATAATTTGTTAGGTTTTATTATCTCAACAATACAAACAATTAGCAAGGGAAGCTAGCAAACAAGCTGGCGCTCCATGATACTGAAAGGAATCTTAAGATTGTTTTAGGTGTTCATATGTGAGTATAATCTTACATTAGAAAATTGAGACCACTACTTATTAACTTAACTTTTTGAATTTGATTGGTTCTCGTTGCTGACTTTTAAAGCCCACTGTTACTCCCTAGGGGGTCCAGTCCAGACTATGGCCCTAGGTGGATGTTAGTAGTATTTGCTGCTTACGAATGGTAATTAACCTTCTAGATTTGGGGAAAAACTACAAAATATGGTTGTTAGTAACTATTGTTGCTAGTTACGGATGGTTAATCTTCTAGATTTGAAGATAAACTACAAAACATGGGTATTAGTGACCGTGGCTGCTGGTTAGGAGAAAAACTACAAAACATGGAATGCTAGTAATCATGGTCGCTGATTACGGATAGAGATGGAAATAGACAGATTCATGGGTTATTTTTTTGTTCATTCTATTTAAAATTTTGAATTAGAAATATAAAGTTTTTACTTTTAATTTAAAATTTTGTATTGGAAGGGCCAAAATTAACCTATGGGCGTGCCCATTATCATTTCTAGTTATGGATGGTTAAGCTTCTAGATTTGCAGAAAAACTAGTGACGAATTATACTTACAGTAGTAGACCTTGGTGTCCTCTTACGTATAATTCTTTGATGTATATACTTGTATGGCTTCGTCTACAGATATTATATAACCGATGCAATATGCTTCATTGATGTCTTCTTTCGATTTCAGTTTGAAATTTCTTTACATAATGACAACGACAACGACGAGAACGATAGAGATTTAAATCCATGATCTACTATGAAGAAGAAAAAAAACTAATTTTGTAGCAAGATCCATAATTTTCCACATTTGATTGAAAGTCAAGAGATGGGCATTAAAAGTTTTTTTTTTTTTTTTTTCAAAAAGAGGGGAGAGTCAAACTTCATTGAACAAGGAAAGCATCTCCTAACTAGTAGTACACCACTTAATTTTGTATGTTGCTTTGAACATGTAGGAGCATCTCGTCATCATTCTTTTACTAGTGGAGTATGTACTTACCTGGGTAAACTTTTGCATTGCTTCCCCTTTTACTTTGTGTTTTAATCATAGTGAATCGTTTACTTTTATCAGATGAAATATGTAAATTCTTTGAGGAAATCCCATTCCTCCACGGACCAAATTTTAACTCTCACTATACAAATTTTTAAATAAGAAAGGAAAATTTTTTATTTTTTATTCAAAATTTTGTATAGAACGGGCCAAAATTTGACCCGTTGGCACATCCATTACCATCCCTACTCCAAACCGATTTCATGAATTCAAGATATTTTATCCTTATGAAACTCTCTCTCTCTCTCATTGCAAAACTTAAAATGTTTTTAAGACTAGAGTAGAAGAAACCATGAAGTATTGTATTTTAAAAAAAAAACCCTTGTTATATAAACCCCCACCAAATTATATGGAAATCCCAATGGATCAATTTAAAAACCCTGCTCCATGAACTTTATATATATTTACTCCTTGATTTAGTGTATTTTACTAAAATTATAAATTTAAAAATATTGAGAAATGGGTATTTGATGAGTTTCTAATTTTATTTAATCTTTTCATTAATGTCATTTGCGGGTTTTCAGAAAATTGAAACTATGTGTGGGTTTACATAACATAAAATTTTTATAGAAATTTCTATTAAAAAAAATAACAGTTAATGGAAGGTTTCTTGTACTTTAGCCTTTTTTTTTTAAACATAAAGAGTGAACCACAAATACTTCTTCCATTATATTAATTGGTGATTGACAAAACAAAGCAAGCGCTCCCACTATTGCAAAACTTCAATTTGGAACTATTTCTTTCTTGCTTTTTTACTAATTATGGTTTATTTATGTTATTTATTATTATGAATGATAATGGACATGTCCAAAAGTCCGGTCCATGGTCTGTCTTATAAACTTTTGAATTAAAAAAAATTCTTTTTAAATTTAAAATTTTGAATATGATAGGCAAAAAATTGGTCCTTAAACTCAGTTCATTCTCATTCCTACTCATCATGGATCAAATTCATGTTGCTGAATAGATACAGTGTACATTTTTTGTCAAGTCAAGTGTTGACATCAATTAATTTTTGAGAAGGTATTTGGCCGAATGGTATCAAGAGAGGGAAATTCTATTTAAGCATGCCACTTTGCTCACTATGCCCACCTTCTAATTCTAAAATTATAAAAAATTACAAGTTTGCTATTACTTGATCATATTTTTTGACCTGGTCAGATATTAATTTTTAAATCTATTTTGGTACTACTCTCCGAACGGTGTGAAAACCGCTTGAAAAACTAATTCCCAACAAAGAAATGTGGGCTTCTTGAACAAGGCGGTGTGCCTCAATAGAATTTCCCATCAAGGAGATTTCAAATTTAGAACCTTTCTTAGTCGATTAATCCGCTTTGACAAAAAAATGATAAATGCTACATAAATATCGACCATTTCCTATCTATTTCCCATTGTTGAAGAATGTGAAGTCTGAAAATTGCTTGGGGACTAATTTTCGACTAAGAATTGTGAGCTTCTTCACTAAAGTGGGGTGTCTTAATAGAATTTCCCATAAAAGAGATTTCAAATTTAGAACCTTTCTTGATCGAATATTCCGCTTTGACAAAAAATAATAAATACTAAATAAATATTGGCAATTTCCTCTCCTTTTCCCATTGTCGAAGAATGTGAAGTGTAAAAATCGTTGGGGAACTAATCTCCGACTGAAAAAATGTAGGCTTTTTGAGCAAAGTGGTGTGTCTGAATAAATTTCCCATCAAGAAGATTTCAATATTGGAACCTTTCTTGATGGATTAATCGGCTATGACGGAAAAAGTAATAAATGCTACAATAAATATGAGTCATTTTCTATCTATTTCTCTTTGTGAAAGGATTTGAAATATATGCAAGAAAATTCTAACTCCAACTGAGTACCTTTACTTGCAGCAAAACAACAACTGAAAAGTTTTAAAAGTCAAAGTCATGCCAATCAGTTCGGTTTTGCCAAAATCGATAAAAACTAACTACCACTAATGCTCACCCTATTAACAGATAAATGTCTCTAGAAGCACCCCTAGTTCAGACTATAAAAGTGAATTGTCCAATGTAAGATTAGATTAAATATGGAAAGGAATTTAGGATTAGGAATGTAATTATGTATTGCGTATATATACACACGTTTTTAAAGAGAGAAAGAGCATATATAAGTAATATGTAATATTATACAGGGTTCGAGTTGGATCGAAGTTGCCAAACGATTAACCCAAAGCCAACCCAAAAAAGTTTCGGTTTAGTTTCTCCAATCCATGCCCAATCCAACTTGATAACTATTATATCCATCGGATTGGATACCGTTTGGAATGGTAATGGACGCATCATGAGTCAATTTTTGGCCTGCTATATACAAAATTTTAAATTAAAAATAAAAAATTCATTTTTCTAATTCAAAATTTTATATAGGAAGGGTTAAAATTTGATCCGTAAATATGTCCATTACCATTCCTAACCGCTTTGAATTTAGGTTGACCTAACCGCTTTGGATTTAGGTTGACCTTACATTTGCACTCCGAGTTAAAACCCAACTTGATACATGTGAGAAGACGGAACAAAAATGGAAAATATAAAAGAATTTGGAATTTATCAATTTATAATGAAACAAACCGACATTTGCACCCCTAGTTCAGACCCAACCTCATCATACATGTGAAGAAGTCGAGGAAAAAAAAAATAAAGGAAAATATAAAAGAATTTAGAATTTATCAATTTATAATTGAGTTGAACCGATAATTGCACCCGCTAGTTTTATTGGGGGTTTCTAAAGGAGCACACCACTTTTCCTAGTGAGCCCACCTCTTTCTATGACCACACTCGCTCTTTTGAAAAGAGAGGGTTTTTCCTAGTGAGTACACTACACTTTCTCTTAATACCTTATCATTTTTCTTCTCCTAGTGAGTACATCACGTTCCCAAAACCGCATTTCCACCATTCCATCTCTCCTTCTCTTCTGTGCCCTAGCCCCACCATCCCGCGTCCGACGCCATAGCTTTCTCCTTGCCCGACGCCCCGTAGCCCATGCGTCCTCCTCTTGCCCTTCTTTTCACCCGTTGTACATGAAAGAAAACTATCCGGGATCTAACTCTGGACAGGAAATAATAATAACGTCCGGAATCTAATCCCAGACAGTAAATAATATCGTTCGGAATCTAACCCTGAAAGATATATGATATTGTCCGAGATCTAATCCCGGTTAGGAATATGATAGAGGTTGAGGACAAGGACATTAATGTCTAAAAATTTCGATTGCAAACTTGTTATATTATCCAAATTTATGAAGTGTGCTCACTAGGAAAAATGATGTGCTCCTTTAGAAATTTTCAGTTTTAGACTCGACTTGATGGGAAATTCTATTTGAGCACACCACTTTGGATAGTGAGCCCACCTTTCTCAGTTGAAAATTAGTTTCTCGAATAGTTTTCAAATTGTTCGTGGATTCTCCTTGAATGAATTTAACATCGTTCGAAGATTAATTTCCAAACTGGAAAAAAATAACTTTTTAATTTGGACTCCTTAGACAAAGTGGTGTGCTCAAATAGAATTTCCCCAACTTGATGCATGTGAAAAGACGAGGAAAAAAAGAAAGAGAAAATATAAAATAATAAGGAGTTTATCAATTTATCAGGGAGCAAGCCGCACACAGTTGCCCAGGAATGTCCGCTCACTGAATGGAAAGAGGCTGAACCCAGAAAAGGCCGTTTCGTTGGCCCATTGGAACTCGGAAGCAAATACAACAAGGACCCTGCTCATTTTCTCTGTTATATGGGCCTTCGTGCAATCTTCAAACTTTACTCAGGCCTGCTTTTGGAAACAATTATTCCTCACAAGATGGGCTTAATGAGCATCGATACAAGTAAGGAAGTATGCAAGTATACAAAGGGTGGCAAATGGGCCGTGCCGCCGGCTCGTTTTAATATTTTTTTTAATTAAATGGTTAATTTATTATTAAGTAAGTTTATGAGACTACTTAACTTTATTTAATTAGATTTAACAAGAAGTAACGACAGTAAAAGTTTTTTATTATATTAAATCTCATTATATTGATATAATTGCTCTACAAATCTTTTTAGAAATCATATAAAACCCAAAGAAAGGGGCCGGTACTCTCAACTTGTTCATAGTATTTTTTCTAAGAGATTTAAGAGTTAAAAATTACAAAAAAATTTAGAAAATACATGAAAATCCCAACAAATGTAGATATTACAATTTGAAAAGAAAAAAATAAAAGTCTACTTTCAATCATCTTCTGGTGAGGTCTCAACTACTGTTTCATCGGCCAATCCTTATTCCCTTTCTTCTGCATCTAACCAGTCCTTCAAGCAGACACACATCTCTAATGTGTGTCTGGTGCCATTGAGTTTTTCCACTCCGTGAGCACTCTATCACCTGCATTAAAAGCGGACTCCGATGCTATAGTAGACACTGGAGGAGTTAGCAGATTACGGATCATATTGAAAAGCACGAAATATGTTTTTTCCTATGATTTCTACCAGGTCAAAATATCAAAGACTTCATAATTTTCAAGGGACACGTCATCTTCACAGTTAGCTCTTTCTAAATAATAATGTAATTCGTTGAAATACGTACTATATTGCTTAGCCTTTTTTCTGTAAAATACAGATGATATTATTGGATTACGAGTTTCCCTAACAGTTGATTTCCTTGCAGATTGTGTTTGCACACCATACATATCTTTATGTGTTTTATACATAATATCTAAACAAATTTTAATATCATTAATTAAATCCCTAACATTATCTTCATAAGACATAATTTTATAAAATAAATCTATTAAAATTTCAAGTCCATCTAAGTTGCAACGGGGATCCACAACAGTTGCGAAATATAATAAGTATGAAATTTTTTAAAAATATTTATTAAATTTAGTTTTCCATAGGTTGAACAATATGTTCAAGTATTTGGTGATTTCTACATTAATTAAAAACCGAACTAATTTCGGTTAGATAGTATAGTGCAATATGTGTAGTTGGGTAATAAGTGCTTAACAGTGTTCTAGTTGCAATTTCAAATTTACTTAAAAACTTAGAAATACAATGCAAATGGTGTCATTCATTAATATCTAAGCTACACATTGGTTGCTCCATATCATTAAAAATATTTATTACATCTTTATATTGAATAGCCGTATTTAATATTTTATATGTAGAATTTTATCTTGTTCTAATATCTATAGGTACAATTTTAGATGAGATTTTCAAATTCTTACATATTTGTTTAAATGATTATCTTCTTGGCCCATTATTTTTAATAAATAGTATTGTATTTCTAAGTTTAATTATTAAATCACTTACTATTTTTAATCCATCTTGTACGCATAAATTAAGTATGTGACAAATACACCTAATCTGAGATAATTTTCCATCTAAAATTGGTTTTATTATATTTTTTAAGAATTTCTATTGCGGCCGTATTTTCAGAAGCATTATCGAAAAAAATAGAAAATATTTTTTTTCTATTCCAAATGCTGAAAAAATACTTAGTAGGGATTGTGATAAATTATGTGTATTATGAGGAAATTCAAATCTTCTAAATCCAATTATTCTTTTTTGTATACACCAATCTTGATCTATATAGTGAGTCGTTACGCATAAATAATGAAAACTATTTAGAGCCTCCCAACAATATGCAATTATAGCAACTATAAAAATTAAATAAGTTAAAATAACTATTAAAGTCTCCCTCTTATCTTTATATATTTTTAACATGTCGGATTTAAATGCAGAACGTTGGACTTTTTTAAATTCATCAGTAAATATTTTTTTACAAAATCTTTCAAATTTTCAGTTTTCTGAAAAAGAAAAAAGTTGTTCGTCACGCATTATAAATATTGCTAAATTTTCTCTTGGATCGATATGATTATATTTACGAATTCCTAACAATCCACCGTAGGTGCTTATTTGTATTTGATGTGGTTCATTTGGTAGGTGAGTTTTTCTAGGTGTCTTTTAAGGTGACCCACTTCACTACCTAAAGGAAATGAATAGATTTTTTGATAATATTTATACCTAAGTTTTCTAACACTATTTTCCATTATTTTATTAAAATGTTTCCATATATCAGATCTAGCAGTCCTAGTGGGTGTGGTTGTTTGGGTTTCATGTTTGGTTACTTCAGTTGGTTTTTCTTTAGATATAGAAAATTGTATTTGAAGAGGTTGTTCTAAGAATTGACAGAGACTTTGATATTCTTTACTAGTTAAAAATGGAGAAACAGAACCCACAGCTTGAGAGCAAGAAACGGACGAGTGTGGATCCATTTCAAAAAAATCTCGAAAAAACCAAATAAAAAATCTCAAAAAAACCAAATAAAAAACTTCAAATTATAAATATCTCTTGGCCGGTGAACCACTTGAGAGATAGAGTAGAGAATTCTAACTAGAGAGAGGAAGCCGAAAAAGCGAACAAAAACTTGCTTGAGAGATGAAACTTGTTTGAATCCTGATTGAGAGACTTTCTTACTTGAGACTTCTTTATCACTTTATTGAAACTTGCTTGAAAGAGTTGAGAATTAAAATTTGAGAGGAGTTTTGAGAGAATAAATTTATTTATATAAGTATGAACAATGGAAATAGAGCAGATGATGAGGTATTTATAGATAAAGGAATGTTTTGTTTTGCAAAAAAAAATTGCAAACCTCCCAATGGCCATTTTAACCGTTGAGGAAAAAATCTGTAAAAACAATTTGCAAGAAACCCCCCAACGGCTATAAAAATAGCCGTTGGGGGCTCTGTGCAAAAAAATTGCAATTACCCCCCAACAGCTCTCTTAATGGGTTTTTAAAAAAAAAAAATTAACGGGCCGAGCCTTGCGCGGCACGGCTCGGCCTGGGCGGGCCACGCCGTGCCCAAGGCACGGGCGACCCCTGCTCGGGTACGACCCGAGCCGGGGTACCGGGCCGTGCCAAGCACGACTTGGCTCCCCCGAGCCATACTGAACACGTGCCCGCACGTGCCGGGCTGGGCGTGCCCAATGGGCCGCCTAGCCCATTTGCCACCCTCAAGTACATCAACATGAAAAGATAATTTAAAAAAAAAAAAAACTATTATTATATGAAGAATTGTAATTCAATCATTTTATTACACTAGAATAACTTAAAAGATTAAGAATGTACCAATAATGTTAGGGTCAAAAATACACCCAAAACATATAATTATGCATACGCACACGCGCACACACACCCCCTCACAATTTTAGGAATTTAACTAGTACATATCTAGACATGTATTAGGTACGTATTAAAACTCTCAAGTTGAGCTTTTAGTCCAAAACAATTTGGGTTTCTTCCCAACAAATTTCTTTTTTGTTTTTAAAGTAATAGTCAGAGGTGTGTGTAGTGAGACGAACCATATTTAAATTTTTTATAATATATTATAGGAGAAATTCTATTTGCGCATATCTATTTACACTTGAAGTCCTGGTTACTCTTTATACCAAATTTCCATTTTAAAATACCACCAATTTACTCTCTATGTCCAAAATATTTATCAATTTTAAACCTCTCTCCTTCCTTCTACGTCCTTTTCTCGTCCAATCCCAAATTTTCCAATTTTAATAATTTTTATATGTTTTTATTTGAGTCAGATATTAATTTCCAAGCTAAAAATATATTGGTCAGGATTAATATTCAACTAAATAATCATCAGGTCGGGTATTAAAACCCGACCAGCAACCGACGTCTCCCCAACAAAAAAAACATAAGTAACAATAAACTGCAAACAAATACGCATAAAAACCTAAGAACAATTTTAAATCGTAGTTTAGATTTGTTCTCCTACATCAATTGCATGTTGGAATTTTTCATTTGCATAAAAAACTCAAACTCAAACTCGAAACTCTAATTTTACTTGTCACGGTGAATTTGAAGAATTTAAAATTTTTCCAAAACCTTTTAGGAACGCGAATGTAAAAATTTTAGAGGGTTAAGAAATCAAATTAATGATTTTGTGAGAGATGCATTTCTTTTTTATTTAAATTCCACTAAAAAATAATTTTTAGGGTTTTAGTGAAATAACATAAGAAAAATATGATGAGTCGTTGTTTCAAATTTTAAAAAATCTTAATTTGGGATTTAGAAGGGTAACTTGTCAAAAATATAAATGCAAACTTGTAATTATTTACAAATTTTCAAACCGTGCGTAAAAAGTAAGTTTCCCGTATGTAAATAGAATTTCCCATATTATATTACAGAGAGGGTCCAGGATTTATAAAATTACAATTCTACCCATATTTTTGCTCTTGTTCCTATAAATTACAATCAAAATTTCCATCAACTAATATAATTTCTAACAAGAGATGAACCTTCGAGAAATCACAATTCATAAGGGAAGAGAGTTTCCAAAGGAGCACACCAATTTTCCTTAATGAGCCCACTTTTATGTATTTTTTTTTGTCCGGACTCTGAGTCAGAACAATTATAAAGTCGGCTCACTAGGAAAAATGGTGTGCTCCTTTGGAGACTCTCCAATGGAAAGATCACAGCTCTCTCGAATTTAATCGATTTTTTTTTCTTTTCCCCAATTAAATTTGTGGTCAAAGTTGTACTATAATAATTACCAATTTCAATGATACGTATGTGAATGTTGCTAATGAGTCATCATCTTTAAAAGACTTTTTGTGAACCAAGGAAGAAAACACGTGACTTTTATCATGTGAACAAAGTGAAGATCGCGTATTATGGAGTCAATGGTGGCTTAATTTTCTTTGAGAGGTGGCGTTGCAAAGTTGAAGATTTTGTTTTCAAACGGAGGAAAGAGGAAGACACGAGGTGATGGAAAATTCAAACCTTTATAATCATGATATTAGCATAAATTGTAGTATTGTAATTACTAATCAACATTTTCATGACTAATTATGAGTGATGGAGTCTGCATATGTATCGCAAGTGCATGGTATATGGTGTAGTACTACAACAAATATTAATTATTCTCTTCATCTCTCTGACGTTATCCTAAGGGAATTTTCCAAAGGAGCACACCTTTCTTCCTAGGTGGTCCACTTAAAAATTTGCTTTTATTTATAACTTTGTCATTTAAATTTTAGGACAAAAATGTACTCATTTTCAACCTCTCTATTCTCTCTCTCTCTCTCTCTCATCTCCTTCACCGTCATTGCTCTTCTGCCGTTACCGCCGAAGCCCTTGCTCTCATCCGGCCACTAAGACCGCATTAAATCCTAACAAAATCCTAATCCTGAATATTTTTTTCCTTGCATCGATCCTAAAAGTTTTTCTTTTCCGGCCCAAGGAGTTTTGGTTGTATCGACGAAGATGAGGAGGAGCGGTTATGACGGAGATGGTTGGGAAATGGTGACGTCGAGATCAAAAGTGTGCTCGTTTTTCACCGCAAATTCTAAATATTGATCACATGTGTGCCCGTTCTTCACCACAAGCTCTAAATATTGATTCGAGCTAGACAATCCGGATCCACTATGGTGGAAGTGATTGCAATTTTGGATTTTTTGGTATGCTCACTAGGAAAAGTTCTTTTTTTTTCAAAAGAGAAAGTGAACTCACTAAGAAAAGTGGGCTCATTAGGAAAAAAGATGTGCCCATCTAGAAACTCCCTATCCTAAGTTCTAACCTGTTGGCCAAAAGTAAAATTGAACCCATGTGAATTTGAGAAGATAGAGTGTCTGTTGGCAATATTAGATCTCTAGATAGTGACCATGACTTGCTCCCCAAAGTACGACTTTGGATGGCATTGATATGTTAGATGTCGACTACTTGATGATGATAATAATTCATCAGGTAGCTATAGCAGCCTTGTCCCTTTCCTAGGATAGAAACTCGATCGGGCAATCAACTTCGCTAAATTTATCTTCTAGAATTTTTCAAAACCTTTAGTCTCCTCTTTCATGAGCCTTCGACTGCTAAGAAGTCAAGAACTTGAGTTTTTTCCCCTCATTTTTTGTCATTAAGCTTCTAATTATGAAGACTTGATTTTCTTATCCTTAATGATTTGGTAAGTTGTTGAGCTCATTCGATTTATGTATAAAACGATTGTGAAGCTTGTCGACCTGTTGGCTTCACGGTATACGTCCGAAAAATTGAATCTTCTTTCTATTACCAATTTATTTTTGAATTACAGTAATAATAAAGGAAATTACAGAATAAATTTCGAGATTACAAGAATAGAGAAAAATAATTTGATTCTCTTTTAATTTTCTATGGGTTCTGACAGCGGTGGAGCCTTACTTCTGCACTCCGTTGACGATCCGATCGTCGTGTCGATTGATTTCTCCGGTGCCAAACTCTGGCTGGAGGAGAAGGGGAGAATCCTGCTCTCGGGATTTTCCCATCTTCCTATTTTCTCTTCGTTTGGGACTCTCCTCCCTGAGAATTTCTCTGTTTTAGAAATTCTCTTCTCTGGAAACTCTTGAAGAAGATGATCTCTCTGGGAATTTTCCGTTCGTCTGGACTCTATCCCTTTTTTATATATCGAGAGGTAACTGCTAGGATAAGATCCGGACCAAATCCAGTAATAGAAATACTGAGATCGGGGATATCGGTTTTCCAAAAATCCGGATTAAATCCACATAACTGAAGTACCGAAGCGGCGCAATCCTACGGGTGCAACCTGCAGGATGCTCCTGCGGGTGCAACATGCATGAGGTGGCACCCTACGGGAGCAACCCGCTGGTGCATCCCGCGAGTGACACTGCAGGTGCCCCGTGGTGCACCCCTTTTAATTTTTTTTTTTTTTTTTATCATTTACACACGGGCCTTGGCAGAATTAGGCCGAAGAAATTATATGCTATAATTTTCAATCCTTAATGAATATCACTATGAACTTCTCATTCTTGAAAATTTTCTTTTTATTCGATAACTTTGCTTGGGATCCTTTTCACCTTGACAAAGATGACATATATCAATAAGAATTTTCCTTCTTTAGTTTAATTTCAAAACCAACTTTAAATCTCCTCCATCAATTTTAAATCCAAAAAGCCATCAATTTTAAATCCAAAGAGCCAAAAGTAATCTATATCCAACTCAAATATCCAAAAATCCGAGTAAAAAAATTCCGATATGCTAGTTTTATCGTCCAGCTACCAGTAGCATAACCTATAGGGTTACTAGTAGATCCAAGATAGATCCTCTTGGTTATAAAACAAAGTTCGTTATTAGTAGTTCCAGGAGATGTTCACTTCATCTAATACCGATAGGTGAATATGGGAAGTTTCTAGAGGGGCACACCATTTTTCCTAAGTGAGCCCACTTAAAAATTTCATACATTTTATAAGATTGCTATCAATTTTTTGGACTAAATTGCCCATTTCTTCAATCTCTCTTTTCCTTTTCTTCTCAAACTACAGATCAGCTAACCCAAAAGAAGAAAAAAAAAAAAAACCTAAAACTCACAACTATTCTATCAAATCTTTTCCTATATTAAATTATCTCACAAATTAAATTCGAAATTTGATTTTATTAGGCCTTTGCTCACTCAAAAACTCTAAAAACAATATGGATTGATAAAAATTATGAACAAAAAAAAACTCAAAGTCCGGACTAGCAGTCCGGACGGTTCAATATCCGTCCAGACTGGAAGTCTGTACAGTGGGCTTCTGTCCGGACGAAAAAAATTTTGTCCGGACTGAAAGTCCGGATAGAAAGGTTCTGTCTGGACTGGAAGTCCGGACAAAAGCCCTCTGTCCGGATTTCCAGTTCAGATAGTTATAAATAAGTTGTTTTTCGTCCAATTTTCCATAAAGTCGTTGTAGTATAGTGGTGAGTATTTCCATCGCAAATCCCTTTTTACTTTATTTTATTTTTCCAAATAAATAAATACATTTTCTTATCCAACTATTATGAATCTAATTAAATTCCTGACTCAAACAATTTTTTTTCCTTATCCACTATTTCATTCTAATTCAAAGATAAATTAAAAATTCATATTAGTCTAAAACTAGAGAAATTATTAGAACATATTATGCAAATATAGTACTCGAACAATATAGAACACAAAAAATTATAATAATATCAATAACAAAGCAAATACAAAAGAAGTATATCATTAAGTCTATCAAAAAAGTCTATAACATATCTATAATATGTTATATGACTTTAATCTTCGCAAGAATATTAAACAACACTCTATGCCGCTTCTTGAAGGCTCTTTTGTTATAGAAACATATTAGATGAATAAATCAAAATATAATTACATCCAAGAATTGATTATGCAAAATATACAAAGAATTCATTCATCTCTCAAATTTGTACACAAATTTTGTCTCTTTCAAACTAGAGATTTCATCAATAATACATAAATACAAAACTCAAATTCAAACAATAATGTAAATTTACATAATGACAATCATGAACAAATTAGTCCATAATTCGATATATTGACCCTTCAAAATTAACACCCCGGATACCTGATACAAAACATATATCAGTATGCATTTAGTCAAATAATTTCAAGTTCAAATGAGCACTATCGATTCATTTGCAAACTCAATTCAAAAGTTAAAAACACAAGTAAAAACAAACTCAATTCAAAATATCTTAAAATATAACAAATCACTGTCACTCAGCTATCAATGAATCTGGTACATAATAACAGTTGAACATAAAGTTAACGGGCTCAACAAAAAATTTATTGATTCCATTACCTATTGAATCTAAACTAATCACTGCCTGCGTGTCTTCCTTGGGGATTAACGTTGACGTGTGATTCGAGTCGTTCTCGTAGTATCGGATGTATCAGGAGTGCCTTGTTCCTCTGCTTGATCCTCTACTTGTTCCTCTGGTTGAGTGCAACTATTTAGCATGGTTTTAATTTTTACAAAAGCACTAAATAACACCACATACCACTTTTTTAAGGCCTTTTCACCTTGCGCAAGTAATGGATCAATTAGAGCTACTGCGCGTGCATATCTCTGTAAAACAATAATAGGCAAAAATTGTGGCTATCAGTTAAACGTGTAAGTAAATAGTTACGGAGTTAAATTTCATACAAATATCATATTTTTTCTAATTTTGATGCTGCAGTAGAATCTAAAATATATGTATAAACGCACTCAAAATCTTATTTTGCTACTTAATCAAACATTACAACAATGCTAGAAACTTCAAGACATATTAAAATTTATCATTACCGTTCATGATTGGAAAATTAATGAAATTTTGCATATTTTACAACAAGCATTACAATATTTTAATTTTTTTATTAATTTTAATCAAAGTATAAATTGCTTATAAAAAGAATGAATTGTGAGGTAAACTGATAAAAAAATTAAAATCTATGATCAAAGATATTTCATTCATAAATGATAGTTATCAAAACAATAATTTCTCTATGTGTAAGTAAGTAATTATAAAGTTAAATTTGTTACAAATATCATATTTTTTCTATTTTTTATGCTGCAAGATAATGTAATATAAAGATATAAAGACACTGAAACGTTCTTTTGCTACTTAATCAACCATTACGATAATGCTATAAAACTTCAAGATTAACTAATAAAATTTACCATTACCGTCTACGATTGGAAAATTAATTAAATTTTGCATATTTTACAACTAGCATTACAATATTTTATTTTTTTATTAATTATAATCAAAATATAAATTTTGAGATACACTTGTAAAAAGAATGAATTGTGAAGAAAATTTATAAAAAAAAAAATTCTTTTATGAACAAAAAAACTCCATCTCCAAAACCCCAATGCTCCATTTTCCATCTTATTATCAAAACCCATCCACCTCCTCCTCCTCCTCCCCTCTTCCTCCTCTCCAAACCAACTAGATCACCAATCCCAAATATCTCCCATTGTTTGCTCCAAAAAAAACCAAAATTAAAAAAAAAAATTACTACATTATGAGATCTCACCCACATTGACTCAAGAAGCGACGGCAGGACGGCGGAATGACGGCCGTGGGCTGGATCACTGACGGCAGCGGGATCGGCGGTGCCGGTGGCTCTATCAAAGAGAAAGAAGATGATTTGGAAGGAGGAGGAGGTTGGGAAGGGGAAGAAGAAGAGGAAGAATAGGGGAGGTGGGAGAGGGAGGAAAGAGAGGATTTAGGGTTTTTGGGTTTGGGTTATGATCGTGAGGGAGAGAAAAGTGAGAGTGAAGAGGGAGAAGGAAAAGAAAAATAGGAGAGAAATAGAGTAAGAGTACTTTGGGTATATTTAGTGTGCTCACTAGGAAAACCCTCTTTTTTAAAAAGAGAGGGTGGGCTCACTAGAAAATCTGGTGTGCTCCTTTGGTAACTCCCTGAATATGCCTATTAATCTCTCTTCTGAGCTATCGGTAGAGATACTGGTGTTTGCTCACACCTGTTTTGGTTGTTGGCTTCTTCATGTTTTTGACATGTTTTACCAAATAATAAACAAGGGTAAGATCTCAAAATCCTCTCATGTAGAGTTGCTTAAAATCAAAAGCTTACAAGCTTATTGTTCTTAATTTTGTTAACTGAAGGCTGGATTACACTCTAAGAATTTAGTTTTTTTCCTCGAGTTTATCCACTGACTATAATGGTCTTCGATTTGATCTGTAGAAGTGAGAGCTATTAAGCTTTTTTAATGGTGAAGAAAGCAAATAGAGAGAGACCAGTCTATTTATTGTAATCTATGCAATATGTCTTTATGACTGTTTTACTTAGGGAAGTTCAGTCTAACCGTCACGGAAAAAAATTTCATCTGAACCTCGATCGATTTTGGTTGTAGTTGGGCAAAATTGCTAGAGTCGGTGGTGGAGTTCATTTTTAGATATTTAGTTGGATGGACGATAAAAAAATCAGAGTTCTCTGATCGGATCCTAGTATAAAATGCTCTGACCGCCGTCAGAATTTTTTTTTAACTAAACTCCAACTGATTTTGGTCGGAGTTGGGCCCACGTGATTATCCTTTTTAACTAAGAAGATTTTTTTTTTTGGGTATTTACTGGTTTGTCCCTCAAATCTTTATATATTATGATTTTGTCCCCCAAATCTTTATATTTAGGATTTTGTCCTCAAATCTCATAAGTTACAATAATTTAGTCACCTCTCTAACTTTCTCTAACACAGTTAAATTTTTGACCATTTTACCCCTCTTTTCCTCTTCTATTTACCTCATCTCTTTTTCTTCTCTCTTCCTCCTCTCTTCTCCTTTTAGCTTTTTTAGCCTTCAAAGCTTAGAAAAGAAAAGGAGGAAGAGAGGAGAAATAATGAATAAAAGGAGAAGGGAAGAGGAAGAGAGAAGAAGAAGAGATGAGGAAAATAGAAGAGAAAAAGAGAGGTAAAATGGTCAAAAATTTAACTGTGTTAGGAAAAATTAGAGAAGGGGACTAAATTGTTGTAACTTATGAGGTTTTGGGAACAAAATCCTAAATATGAAGATTTGAGGGACAAAATCATAATATATAAAGATTTGATGGACAAACCAGTAAATACCCCTATTTTTTTTTAACTAAACTACAACTGATTTTGTTCCAAACATTATCTTTTTGCATAAAAACACTGTCTTTGTTGTTAAAAGAAAGATGATGCCACAACATTCATTGGATCACAATTTCTTTTTAAGCCTTTACAGTGAGCTATTACCCTTTATATTCCATTAATTCTTTGATTCCATTAATTCTTTGAATCGCAAGAAGAGAAACAAAAATCAACGATAAATCTAACATCCAACTTGCCAATGCAACCATCCATTGCATCCAAATAAGCACCATTTACAAAAAAAAAAAAAAAAAAAAAAAAGGAAATGGAACAAGAAATAAACAAACTTAGAAGATGAGAATAGGAGGATCCAAATGCAAATTTTGGACTCGAACTATTCAAAACTATTAACAAGTAAAATAAGTTTTTTATTTTTTATTTAAAATTTTAAATAGTACGAGAGAAAAAAAAAAAAAAAAAACTGATCGAGCACCCCCGTTATCATCAATTACGCAAACCTCCTGACTCCAACGCCTGCAGCTGCATAACTCCGACTCCTCGGATACAACAAATCGCTCCCCACCACAACATCCTCCTCAAACTCGCACGCCTCCTCCTCCTCATCAATCCTCCCCACCACCACGCTCTGGCTCCGCCACCTCGGCCCCGGCGTCGCCCGCATCGACCCCGACCCCGACCCCACGGACGCCGCCCTTATGAGCTCCCTCAGATCCTCCTCGCTCGAGCTCGACCGCCCCGACCGGTTGAAGCGGTACCCCTCGGAGAAGTCCGAGAAGGACGGGTACCCCGCCACCGCCACTGCCGCCGCCCCGTACTGGATCCGGCCGGCGCACCCGTTCATGCCCTTGATGTAGAGGTCCCTCACGCTGCACAGGGCTCGGAGCGGGGCCCTCAGGCACCTCCCCCATCTGCTTGTGCTCGCCCCCTTCATTGCTTTTGTTTTGAGATAAGCTAAATAGAGTGTTGGCGTGAAGAGAGAGATTGAGAGAGAGGAGACGTGAGATGGGTTTATAAAGAGAGTTGGAGCGCGGCGGAGTCAAAGAAATTTAGCTGGCGCGTGAGCATCACCTGAGAGCCGGGGATGGTTGGTGGCTCGGCTGTAAAGATTTTATATTGATTTTTTTTTTTTGCTTAGGGAACACACGTCATAGTTTGATTCCAGATTGATTTGGTTTAGCAAGTTAACTTATCTTGATTGGAGCGAAAGAGCCTTCTCTCAAGTAAAAATGTTCCATATAAAATTAAAATTTTATTTTATTTTAAATATTGTACTGTGAATAATATTATTATCAAGAAAATATGCGTAATATAAAATTTCTAAATAAATGAATTATTGAGAGTATATTTTTGTATTTTTAATAAAAAATTTCTACATTGAAGAATATCAGTGTGTCTGTAATAAAATTAAAGATTAGATTTCTTGTTTTTATTAAATTTAATCTGTATTATCTGAGTAACTTTGATTAAGTTCACAATATCGAATATGAGTCCTCATGTAGATTAGGAATAACTATATTTATATAGTATTACTAAAATCCGCTCCAATTACATTCCTATGTGCAATTAGCCAATTTGTTTTTCTCCACCTGAGAATAGCAATTAGACCTTTGTAGGATAAACAAACAATTTTTTTCTTTTGATTGGAAAGTTATGGGAAAGTCTAAACAAGCACATCACTTTACTTAGTGAGCACTATTTGCTTGGTGAGCCCATCCGTTTTGAAAGGAGTGTTTTTATTTTTATTTTTTAGCACTCTTTTTTCTTCCAATTTTAATCCTCTTCCAATTCATATTCTCAATCTTCCCTTATCCTCATCCTTTCAAATCTCCCGATCGCCCCTCACCCGCTCGCCCCCTTTCACCACTCGCTCTCGACTGCGCGCTACCTCTCCTCACCTGCATGGAATTTAGGGTTTAGAAAAATAAAAATTTTGGCTTTTTTTTGTTTGGGTATGCTGGAGTAAATAAAAGGTGGGTAACTTTGGGAAAAAATAATAATAATAACAAATTTCTAATTATTTACGTGGTGCAGTGCTCACCACGTTATGTGCCCATTTAGTATTTCCGGAAAGTTATAGAAACCTCCTCCAGAAATTTCCTAGGGGCGGCCCTCGTTTCTCTCTCTCTCTCTCTCTTTAAAATTTTTTGAGATAAGGACAAGGTGGTGGGGTTTCTGAGATTATTTATTATTATTCTCCCTCACGATTGTCATTTGGGAAGCATAACAATAATAATGATAATATCATGTTATTTGTTTTTTGTTTTAATTTCTATTTTGCTGAAGGTGATGTTTTTGATGAATACAAGATTCTTGCATATGGTCCACCATTTTCATTCAGGAGGCTATTTTCTTCCCTGTTCGTCCCTAACCGGCAAGTTGACCAGACACGTTGCATTGAGTAGGCAATATAATCCGTTGCATAATTTCATTGTCTCATTGTTTGAGTTGTGGGGTTTGGATTGGACATACGAGCGTAGGGTATGCATAGGGCACGCAAACGCCAGTGGATTAATAAAGAGTTGGGCTGCGAAAGCCAACAAAATACAGCGGAAGATATTCGACCAGCATGAAAAATGGACCAACTTTGTCTCTGGCTTCTGCAATTTTTCCAGTATAAATACATTTTTTTTTTTTTGAAGGAGATTGGTGCCTTTCGTAATGGAAAACATTATATTATGCAACATAAATCAGCAACAGGATTAAAATTAGAAGAAATGAGAAAACTCAGCAATTTTTTATTTTTTTTTTAAATTACTGTTCATCTTCTAGAGAACAATCAATTGAAAATATAGATTTTTGTTTTTAAAGTCTACATAATCGAGGGAAAGAAAGGATAAAAAAAATATCTACGAAAGTAGAACTTAACATTGTTTTTGAATGTTATAAAGGTACTTTGTTATTTTGATTAGAAAATTTTTCATATGGGAAATTCTATTTAAGCACACCACCTTGCTAGCCAATCTTTGCAAGCTCAAAAAAATTACAAATTTACTATAGTTTTTTTTTTTTTCACTAAGTTGCCCTTATCCTTTTCCAAACCCATTCTGAACTTCCTCTCCTCTCTCTTAAATTAAAAATGGAGGGAGATGAGAAAGTAGGGGAGAGGAACACGGGGAGTCGCATTTCGTGTTGCACATGGGGAGTTTTTGGATCGCGGGTGGGGAGTCACCATTATTAGGGCATAGTTGGAAAAGAGGGAGGGGTAGAAGTAGAAATAATGGTAGGCTAACTGAGTAAATAGAGGAGATTTCAAAACTGAGCTCGAAGAAAAATATGGACTAGCTGAGCAAAGGGGTGTGCTTGAAAAGAATTTTCCTTTTCATACAAGAGACCACTCGCAAACAAAAAACAATATGCATAATGTACCCGTGCATTATTCGAAATTTCCTGTGTATCCAATTTCTCTAGAAAAGAATGCTGATTCAACATTTCTTTTTAATTTTTATTTTATTTTGATTATTATAATGCAACTCTTATATATAAATAGCATCTTTACTTCACGCATTAACTACTTAATATGAGAACAAGAAATTTTGATGGCCTATCGTTGCAAATTCATTAAAACAAAAGGAGATAGATATATTCACAACTTCTTATATACAAAAACTAATTACCACATGAGAATATACGGATTCAATGGTCAATTTTTTTTTTTTTTATAATTTAAAACTTTAAATGTAACATGACTCGTCTATTCTTATCTCTACTTATCTCTACGTACAAAACAACCCCACCTTCCGCTTCCTAGCCCTAAGCCCCGGCCAGGCCGGCCTCGTGGCTGAACTCCGGCCCCTCGGCGTCAACAAACTCGCTCCTATCTTCATCTCCTCCTCCTCGAACTCGCATGCTTCGTCCTCATCAATCCTCCCAATCACTGCATCGCTCTCCCTCCCCTTTGCTCTCGCCTTCGCCCCAAGATCAAACGATTGCGCCCTCGTCAGGCTCCCAGCCCTAATTAGCTCTCGTAGATCTTCTTCGTGGCCATTGCTCGGAGAACTAAAGCTATGAGAAGCTTGGGGCAATGTGGGGTAGCCGTAACCGTTGAGGGTGGCCGCCTCGTGCTGCATGAGCCCCGCGCAACCCGTGATGCTCTTCACGTAGAAGTCACGGACGGTGCATAGGGCCCGGCTCGGCGCCCTCATGCACCCTTCCATTGCCCCTGTAAGCTGCTCCATTCCTTCTTCATATATAAAGTAATTTTGATTGGAAACCAAAGAAAGTGGGATTTTTTTTTTTTTTTTTCCTTTTTATCCCATTTTAACGTATAAGGATTGGTAGAGAGGGAATTTAGGGGAAATATGGTTAAATAAGGAGGAAGGAGGAATTCTATTCGAGCACACCACTTTGCTCAGTGAGCCACCTTCTTAAGTTGTAAAAAATTACAGTTTTGCCATTACTTTTTATGATCATTTTTTCCCCTTTTGGTCAGAGATTAATTTCCGAACGATATTAAAACCCATTCAGAGACTAATTCTTGAATGATGTGAAAACTATTTGAAGGAATAATCTCCAACTGAAAAAGGTAGTTCACTGAGCAAAGTGATGTGCTCAAATAAAATTTCCTAGAAGGAGGGTGGTTGGTTGTTGGATTCAGATCCCCTCTACAAAGCTATGAAAACCAAGCCAACGAGTCTCTTCTTCTCATAACATCATCCCTTTCTAATTTATAAAAAGTTTTGGATTTAATTTTCAGTAAGTACTCAATTTGGATAATCGTTGTAAATAAATATGCAAGTGAAGTTTAACTTGTAAATAATAATAATAATAATAAAAGTGATGAAATCCAAGCAGATAGGAATGGATTATGTTGGTACATATTTGTATTTGTTTGCCTCTTACGTAAATGAAGATGAATATTATTATGTTATTAAATATGCCTTCCATGATTGACAAAAATAAATACGATTCAGAATTGGATATGGACATTGACAAGGTACTATTAGCTATGCCAATAGTTTCTAGCGAAGAATGTGGCAAACCTTCACTACTAATTTATTCAAACAAGAAAATAATTCATAATGTATTATGAATTATTTTTTTATAGCATAAACATTGGACTAATGTCCCCTATGTTCCGTTAGAAATTAACAACATATAGCATACAATACATATATTATGTCCCTTACTAGTGAGGGACATATATTAATAAAAAATTTAAAGTACAATATATATATATATAAAATAGTTAATTACAGGTAGACCCCCTGTAGTATTGGGGATGTCACTTAACACCCCTGAAGTTTGAAACTCTCAAAAAATCCCCTGAATTTAGTTATTTTCACTCTCCTTTTTTATTAAAGTGCACTCTTGTCGCTCAAATTCCTATTCTACCATTATCTCTCTTTTTAATAAGTGTGCTGGTAAAAGAAGGGATGATGGTAGAATAGGAATTTGAGGGACAATAATGCACTTTAGTAAAAAAAAGAAAGTGAAAATAACTAAATTCAGGGGTTTTTTTGAGAGTTTCAAACTTCAGGGGTGTTAAGTGACACATCCCCAATACTACAGGGGGTCTAACTGTAATTAACCCTAAAAAAAAACCCCTGCATTCAACCACCATATAGCAGTTAGCCAAACTTCTTATTGGTCAGTTATACTTATAGCCTAATAAATAAGGGTTTTGGATATTCATGACAGCTATCGCATTCACCAGCCCTCATCTTCTGTAGTGATATCGAAACCAGAACTTCCCCTTTACTATCTATCGTTTTACTCTGAATATGCTGCAGACAAATGTTTCGCGAGGTAATCATTTAGTACCAAATTAACGATCCTCTATAGCCCCAATAAACTTTCAGTATCACTTGCGGGGGCCTTATCGCAATCCAAACAGCTGTACTCACTTACAAGTTCCAGCACCCCATAGGGCTCATCCTCCATGTATTATGAAATATTAATTGTCTTTATTCACATGTGCGCATGTGCTCATGTGTGCGGAACTATGCATATGTGGGGTTATCATCAATATAGTAGTTTGATGGGTCAAGAAAGAAAATAAATCTTTTTAACTCTTTATATAACTCATTGTCAAACACTACCTTAAGGAGATATGAAAACTTTGATGTTACTATAGGAAATCGAAAACATCAACTCTTAGGTCATATTTGGTTTACAGGATTAGAAATACAAGATATAGTTAATTCTGGAACTAATAATTATTTTAATGCTCTTTAGTCTTTTATTTAAAATAATTAATATAGGATTAACTATGATTCAAGTTATTATGTTTTTTATTTGTCATTTTAAATTGAAGATGAAAGATTGATTGATAAAAGAGTAATGATTATTTTTAGAAGCAAAAAAAGAGGGACAAAAATATCCAAGTGACACCCAACTTCGAGTAATCTAAGTTTAATACAATAATTAAGAGAGTAATTAATTCTTTTATCAATCTAAAAAATTGAAATTTTCTGATATGTCTTCTAATAATGTTTTGATTGGACATTCTAAGGATCACATTTAAAAAAAAAAAAACCCTATTTTTGATAGGAGGTAGTATAGATGTGGGTATAAACCCATAATTTTTGGCTTAAAGTTTGGCAACGATTATGATCTTATTATAAAAAAGAAGAAGAAGAAGAAATACTCATTCTCTCTGATTTTAATAGTCGTTTTATTGACCAAATACATCTTTAAGAAAAACTAGTTTTGATAAGGAAACCTAACTATTATAAATTAAAATTTCATTCTCATCCATATTTGAATGGGTGAAAAAGTGAAAAATGTTAGTGGCATTTTGGTAATTACTTGAAAGCTTATGTGTTCTATCATATGACAGTTACTTTGTAATTTAAAAAAAAATTGTTTTTGAGTTCAAACTAGGTAAGTAATTTGAGACAAATTTTTTTATCACAACCAAACTGCTATCTCTGCACAGAGAGGATATTTTTTTAAAAAAAAACGTTAGCAATTATCTCATTCTACTTGCTTGCATTGAATTTTGGCGACTCAAAATTAAGGACATGCAAAGAGAATTTCTAAATGAGAGAATTTCTAAATGAGTGCAATACTGATCTGAGTGAACCCGCATTTTAGAATTATAAAAAATTATATATTTATCATTTGTTTTTATGATTTTATCTTTCACTTTGTTCGGAGAGTAATTTTCAAACTGTTTAAATATTATTTGTAAACTAATGTCCAGATTAGACAAACTGTGCTCAGCAAGACCAGTTAGGGACTCGTTTAGAGAGCTCTTACCAACAAAACATCCCGTCTGTCCTGCGGTTGCTCTGTCCTTTTCCAAAAGCAGCAAACTTTGTCCAATCTCTCATCAATCGGATTCCAAGCTAACCCAAATATTGTTAACCATGACTCAACCCTGATCGCTCAATCTCAACCCAAACTTAACGGGAGTTTCTACAGGAGCACACCAATTTTTCTAGTGAACCCATTTCTCAGTATTTTTTTTTTTTTTTTTCCGTGCTCAAAACCCGGACAAATGGTGTGCTCATTTGGAAACTCCTCACTTAACCCTCAAGCTCACTGTCCCCAAAACTACATCCCGTTGCTATAAATAAATAAACCCACTTCTCAAAAATCCAAAGCAACCACCGAACCAAATCCAAATCCAAATCCAAATCCAAATCCAGCGCAAAAGGAGAGAGGAAAAATGTCATGGCTCGCGAGATCGATTGTGAACACTCTCAGAGGAGATGAAGATGACGACGACGACGATCACAACAATCTTCAAGACCCTAAAAAATCACCGATCAATCGAGAGAGCGATCAGCGGGGAGATGAAGACGACGAGGAACCAACTCGCGGCGTGAAGGAGGACCTCTCCGAGCTCACGAAAACCCTAACCCGCCAGTTCTGGGGCGTCGCCTCCTTCCTCGCCCCTCCGCCCGCCTCCGGCGACGCTCCACCGCCTGATCCGGCTGGTTCCGGTGAGGCGGAGGGCGTCAACTCGCCGAGATTGGCGGGGATCAGGAGCGATTTCGCCGAGATCGGGGGTAGGTTCAGAAGCGGGATCTCGATGCTGTCGAACACCAAGGCGGTGTCTGAGATCTCGAAGATCGCGTCGACTTTCTTGGAGTTTGGATTGGAGGAGGAGGAGGGCGGGGAGAGCGAGGAGAGGGAGGAGAGGTACGAAGGGGGAGCTGTTGGGGTGACGGAGGAGGTGCTTGCCTTTGCGAGGAATATCTCGATGCATCCCGAGACTTGGTTGGATTTCCCGCTGATTCCTAACGAGGACAATTCTGATGGTTTGCTTCTCCTTGATTCTCTTTTGTTTTGAAATTTTAAGCATTTTGATTGATGAGTTTCGATGCTTGGACTGTTACTTATTTGCTCATTTTAAGTAGGTTCAGTTAGAAAATTACACTTGCTAAAGTAAGCGGAGCAGTTTTATCTACGGATTTTTTTTTTTTTTTTTTTTGCATTTAAGAGAGTGTTGCAATCCAATGATGGAGTAACTGCAGTTTAAGTAAGAGCAACTAGGGTTGGTTTATAGCTTCTATCATAGTTTGCAGTTAACGAACATGAGGTGTTCACCTTGAACTGTTTATTTATGTTAAAAGAACTATCTTTTCACTATACTAGTAATGCTTGTTGAGTTTTGGTAGACCTGAAAATTTTCTTAGTTCAGTCCCAGTCGGAGTGATATGTGTTACCACTGAGTTCCATTAGGAGGCAGATTGAACAAACAAAAAGAATGACTGGTTTCAGTGAGAAATATAAATTTGCAAGGACGGAACTAACCTAGCCTAAATGTTTTATACAGTTATAATGCTGCATGTTTTTCCTAACAAAGACTCGTTGCCCTCTTCAGACAGCTGCAACCTCACCAATTTCCTAATGAAGGCTCAAAAAGCTTTCCAACTACAGTTCCAGTCCGTACCATTTCTCTAAAGAAATATTGTCAATTTAAAACTCATGACTTGAATCTTACAGTACACTTATGATTCCCCTAAAGGACCTCGTCCGAAGGTTTTACTGTTCAAAAATTTTTACTTAACCACCTTCAACTTTCTCTCTTGTTGTTTGGTCTACAACTCGCTTTTGGGCAGCATACAAGTTAAAAGGTGGGTGGAGTTAAGACTTGGACCATATTAGAAATAGAGTAGGAATATGAAAATATGGGATTGGGTTTTGAGACTTAACTAGTTAACCTTTTGGATGTAAGTGGTTTTAGCAATGATATGTGGACATGGTATGACACAGACACAAGGTGTCGAACATTGCAACCCTTCAATATTTGAACATGAAAACATGGCTATATATGTTTATCGTTTAAAAAATATATATATCTCTAAATCACATAGAGATAGAGTTTGACAAGGATACACTTGAGAGGATTTAAAACATATATCCTGTCAAGTTGAAATTATAGGTCAGGGAACCAAAAATTAAAATTCAAAGAAATGGATATATGATCTATTATATCTAAATAGTCTAAATATTTGAAGAACTTTATCCATTGACCAAGCCCTTAAAATATGAACGACTTAAAATAATATGGTGAATCATAAACATTGTAAGGTCATAATTCATGGATTAAAACTCTTCAAATCATGTGACATTTTGTATTTAGACTATATAGATGTAATAGATTACAATCCATACGGTTGAATTTTAATTTTATGTTCCATAACCTATAGTTTCAATTTGATATTATAGAGTTTCAAATCTAAGCTAGAAAAAGTAAAATGAACCTAGTTTTTGTCAAAATGATGGTATAACATACTTCATCTTCTAAATACTTATATGTAAATAGAGCTTTTAACATTTATGAATGTCAGGCACGAGGTTCTGTCATGTTCGACACGGTTGGACAAGCCACTTTTTTTGTTGGGAGAACCGTCCTGCTCCTACATATCATAGAGTAGTCTATTTGTAATGCTTCTTAAATTTAAGCTCCATCTAGTATAATACTTCGTTTTCCAACCTCAACGTTAGCAGCCTTACTATTTCTTGTTCTTACTCCTCAATTTCATTCCTTATTTGATATACTTCATGATGTTGTACTGGTTGCATTGTTCTTTCACTTCAATTTTATATATCATGGATAGATAATTATGTTGGAATTCAATAATCAATTCCTAATAAGGATAGGAGATGGACGTCATTTGGCATGTTCCATTTTCGAAATATAATAAAAATGGAGAGCTAGTTTGATGAAAGGTCCTTATTAAATCCTATAAGGTATTGGTAGTGGTTGTCAACAATGTTTAAAATAGCAATAACGGTAACATAACGTTTGTCTCCGTTAAGTTACATCAAATATAGCATAAATCATAATTTAGGTTACGAATTTCTTATTTATTTAATAAAAATGTATATAAAACTAAATATAATAATTTTTATAAATTGAAAAATAAATTTAGAAACTCTAAGTATGAATATAGAACCGTTCTATAAGACATAGAAGTTATTCTAAATTTCTAAGTAATTTTCATGTTTATCTTTATAAATTATACTAAGTTTGTAACTATAATTTCAAATATCACCAAATAAGAAACTAGATTTCAAATTTATTTATTTCAGTTTTAGTCATCATCAATAATATAATTGATAAATTTGTTTTGCTCGATTCATTTTATTTGTTTATTTCAGTTCAATTGAGAGTTCAATAAAATCAAGAAACAAGAAATTCTAGCAAATAAAGAGGAATTATAGCAAGCAATGAAACAAGTAATCATAAATTAACAAATTAGCAATTACACAAGCTACCAATTAAACAAATAATAAGTAATCAAGTAAAGAAATTATAGTATTCAACTAACTTTCAAAGCAAATAATCAGCAACACTCTGGAAATTACTCAAAAAATAGCAACAAATAACGTAACATAATGTAATATAATATAACATAGCATTAAGTAATGTAAATTAACATAAATACACTGTTATGATGCACTGAGTTATTTTCAACTATTAAATAACATTGGGTTTATATTAGGTAACATAGCGTAATACATTATTTTCAACATTGGTTATCAATATGTGAGGTCATTATTTGCATAGAATTTGTGCCCCAATCATTACAACTATTTGATTGGCAAGCCTAAGTTGAGGTATTGTTGGTGGCTTACGATGAAAACTAGAGAAACAAGAGAAAGAAGCTCTAAGTTTATGTGTAATTATTATAAGGAGGAAGCTTTAGTGTTTTGTAACAAAAGCTAAAGGAATGAATACAATTTATTCTTTTTCTCTCATCCTTTCAAATTGCATAGTATTAAAGTCGATGGTGATGGATTAGAATTCAAGCACACAAGATGAAGACAATATCAAGTCAAATAGTAAAAATATCAAGACGGAAGGGATCGTGATTATTAGGGAGTTGTGACAATGAAATGGAGGTGGAAGCAATTTTGATTATAGAGGATTAAGAGAGCATGTGGGAGATGTTGGTTAGAAGAGAGAAACAATGATGCATATTCTTAGCCAATAGTCAGACACAGAGTGACAATGGTAGATTGGTAGACAGAAGTCAAGTATAAATGGTCTACTAGTCACTTATCAAAACCTAATTAAATTGTTCAATGGCAAAAATGAATGTGAGAGAAAAAGGATCAAGTTGAAGAGCCCATGCTTGATGCACAGAAAAATTGCCGAGGAAGTAAATAGTCACATGTGAAACAAGTAAGAAATTGTTTTTTTTTGCCAACTAAGGTAGTTTATGAGGCATATCCACTTCCCTTGTGTGAGGCCTTGTGACCTTCGCTGGTGTTAAAGAGGACTGTCAAATTAAACGAAAATCAAATTTGCAGGGGCACCGAAGAGGCAATTGCACAATGTCCTGAGCTCCTGTCATACGTATGGAGATTGCTAGGTTTGACTAGCGGTTTGGTGAAACAAACTCATGGTGTATATTAGGTGCATATGGAAGTTGCATGTAGTTCGTGACAGCTTGTTGTGTAATTCAGTTTAATCAAGGAGTTTCTTTCTCCCAAACTAGGTAGCTTCCTTCCCTGCTGCAGGGAGTATCATGTAAGCCTGTATGTTATTTTTTAAAATGTGAAACAAGATGGGTTGAAGTTAATTAGATAGATAATACTGTTTGGACCTGTATTGGATCAAAAGAGATATGTACTTTTGAAAAAATTGAATTAAGGGTAATGTTTAGAAATCTTGATTTCACAGAAGCTGAACAAAATTAGGCATCTTTTATTGTATAATTGAAACCAAATGTTTAATTGATTCTTCTCTTTGAATCATATTAGTTATAGGAATTGAAAATATTGTCTGAAAAGAATCAGGACGCGTGAAGTACTTGTGATTTTGGTGTATGAAGCCTATAAAACTTGAGACATTACCCAGTCATGATGAGAAATTGAGTTGGAAAAAGGAGGGTTTAGCTTAATTTATTTGAAAAGGCGAAAAGTTTGCAGCTTTAAAAATATACGAAATTAATGAAGTCCAGTTCAGTTCAGATTGTAAATCATGAAAAGATAAGTGGATTCAAATTCGAAAACACAAACTTTTGTCTTTGTGGAGAAAATGATATACAAGGAAATCAAGAAAAGGAAGACCTTAGTGGCCAAACAGAGTATTGTGGCGGTAATTTCGATTGTCTCTGGTGATTGTGGATGAAAGCTAAGAGATATATGCTGAACAGGAAGTTGGCACATGTTGGTAGTTAGTTGTTGGACATCGTGTGGTGATGGTGTGCGGCTTGACTAATAGGAAGGTCCTAGAAGAGGTAGCTTTGATGTACTTAGATCAGCCAAAAAGGAAAAGGGAAGGTTTGGGGCCAAAATTGGTCCTCATATAAGGAGTTGAAAAAATGTTTTAACAAAAGAAGTGTTCAAGTGTATGTTGACACATGAAAGAAAAGGAATATTATGAAAGTGTAAGAGTTAATTAGATGATAAATATTGGACGAAAGTGATGTGTCATCACACAGGAATTAAATTTAGAGATAGTTTGGCAATTCAATTTCTAATACAATTTTGATTTGGACAAAAATTAAAAAGTTTATTTTCGAATGACTGTAGAAGTAGAAAATCTTTGTTTGTCAGTGTACTCATTAGTGTATCCTAGTAGTGATAGGAAGTGTATGTCAGTATGTGAAGCTGTTACATGAGTAGAAGAAGGAATTGCATATGCTAGATTAAATTCCCATGCCTTCAACCAGCTATATTATCAGTGTATTCATGATGAAAGGTGAGAAACTGAGAGTGAAACAGCTGATGAAAGATGGTGTATTAGAAAGGTAGAAACTAGAAACTTTCAGTTGCAATAAGATCTAAGAACATAATAAAGCTCAGAAATTCGGTTTCTTTTTGTCAGTCTCTAAGAAACAACAAATTGGAGTCCCATGCATTAGGACCAACCAATCATTGTCATTCTTCTCCTGAGACTACTTTGTGAATTTTACTAGAGTGAGACTAGGAACTTGGGAAGCTTGTTGCTCTAAGAATAACTGATTTTGCTATCTGGTCTTATTTTCTTGCTTTCAATACCAATCATTATCTTATTGGGTGATGTAAAATGTGGGTTTTATTATTGGATGCACCATTAAGTCGCTTGATTCATGAGTAAATAAGGACCTCCACTTTACAGCTGGTTATGTGTTAACGTGCACACCATGTACACTTGTTTTTATATATGGCTGGATAATGGAATTCACCAATTGCATAATAAACTAGTGTTCTGCGTATTTGTATTGGTTTAGGACTAGACTCTAGAATACCACAAAGTATTTTTTTTTTTTTTTTTTTTTGTATATTCTCTTTTTTCAAATGGCCAGACAATGGAACTCAGTAATTGGATAACAGACAGTGTTTTGGCTTTTGTATTGTATTAGGACTAGCCTCTTGGATACTAATAGTAGAAACATTGGTCAAATGGTCATTCTTACCTATACCGTATTTTGCAAACAGATTCTTCTGATGTCTCATTCTAGCAACTTGTTCTTCTATCCCTTACTGCCGCTCCCCCCACCCCCACCCCAAAAAAAAAGAAAAAAAAAAAAGAAAAAAAAAAAGAAAAAAGAAAAAACACACGCACATACTCACAAGAAAAAAAAAAAAAAACTTGCACCACCCAACAACCTTCTATTTTTTCATTATATAAATAGAGGTGCTCCGTCTCAGCTTCTTCATTCAACATCTTAGCAGCCAAAGATAGTGAATATGTCAATTTCATCCTCTTGCCTTGGATTGAATCTAAGGAATAGATTGTTAGTGCCTGCTTTCTGCAAGAACTCACAGGTACTTTTGTCAATAAACAAAAGGTTCTTTCTTTAGTTTCAATGTTGCATTGAACAAGATGGATCCTTCTTGGGTGCTAATGCAAGAGGTGGAGTGCCTGGGCATGAATTGGCCTAGGATTAATTACCATATATGTCAATACTGCCACTCTCAATTTTATTACTTGTTGAACAGCTTCTCCTCTTCATTAGTGAGCCTTGTGGCTGAGCTTTTAGCCTTGAGTAGTCACCCATTAATTCACCAGGGTTGAGTGGTTCAGTGTCTGTAAGGTACTGGAAGTAGATGGTGGGAAATGGAGGTATGGAGGTATCCTAGTAGCACATAGGTGTAATAGTTTTGTGACTGAAACAGAGGTATTGGATAACAATATGTGGAAACTGATACTAATAAATTTTGTTTGAATACTAGCTCTGTGGCCAGAGGATGACTGCAGCTTCTCAAGGAGGATGTTTGAGTTCCATATTGCAACAGTTATCACACCCACTTATCCTCTGTAATGGCAATGGTGTGCTCGGCTGCCTAAAGCTTCATTATCAAATTGTTTATTTTAATAGAAGGTTGGGCAGATACCGAGGTTGAGAATTTGGTAGGCAAAAGGAACAGAAAGATGTGATTTTTGAGGTGTGCTACCAACCTGAATCCTAATTGGGAATCTATGAAGAAAGATAGGTGTTGGATCCTCTCTGAGTGTTCTCTGCCTATTTACATTGATTGCTGGCTGAAGCGTACCTCAGATGGATTTATTTTCCTGTCCTAGCATCACCCTAATGGCAATTCTCGACATTTTAGACAAGCTCCTACTCATTCTCTTAACAAAGAATCATCCTTTCAAAAATACAATTATTTCGTCAGTTGTAACTCCTAATTAAAGACATAATTTCGGGACTATGGCTGTATCAGCAGGATCTTCAATTGCTATTACTTAGAAATTGAATTAGTAGAATGAGGAATAAGTTGTAGGCTGTTGTTTGTTTAGATCATTATCCAGTTCTTTCATATGGCTATTACTTGAGAAATGAATTACTAAATCTAGGAATAGGCTGTAGGCCATGATTTGTTTCAGTTATTGTTCAGGCCTTTTCCTCACAAAGAGGGAATATTCGTAATAGGTAAACAAAACTAGTTTGTTTTTCATTTTTATGTTTTCCTTTAATCATGCATCTACTCTCATATATTGTACAAAAGTTATTGTTGATCTATATATTCCAGGATGCATCTATTCCATCCCTTAGATTAATCACCTTAACTAGCTATATTTATCCTCTTTTCCATGTACTAACCTCACATGAAAGCAATTTAATATTTTTATTTAAGAACACCCTAGAAACATTGAATTAACAAATTGTAAAGTTGATAAAATTCCCATCTGAAAGTGTTATCTCAGTTTAATTACGTCACTGAAATTGGCTCCATCCATATAAATAGGCACCAGATCTGTATTATTTGATCGTAGTCATCTTTTGACCCCTTAGTGTGTGTGATATCTTATATTCCTCAGCATTTGCTTACCATATTTCAACGAGTATGACTAGTATGTACTTTCTGGTGGGGTACAACTTCTGATAATTTAGTATGTCTTGTTAAATATTGTTGGTGTTACAAACTAATATTGTTTTCTTCCAATGTTCTTCATTAAATGGATATGTTTTAGTTAGGATTTTCCTGACATTTGGTATTGTTTCTTCTAGAATTTGACATGTCAGATGCCCAACAAGAGCATGCATTGGCTGTTGAGCGCCTAGCACCAAGATTAGCAGCACTTAGGATTGATCTTTGCCCCAGTCATATGAGTGAAGGTCGTTTTTGGAAGATCTATTTTGTGCTTCTTCATTCTAGACTTAATCGGCCAGATGCGGAACTTTTAACAACACCTCAGGTAACTTTGCTCTAACTTGCAATATTTATTTGTTTGACATAATTTGGCAAGTCTTATATTACATGCAAGCTTCTATCGAGATGCCTCACATGTGGCTTCTGCAGCTGGTTTCAGAAGTATATGATTCTAGTAAAATATAAACTCTTAGCTTTTGGTTCTTTTCTGACAGATTAAAAGTAAAATGAGAAACTTGATGACAGGTAGCTTCTGCTTTACAAATTGTTGGTTTGTTACTGTTGCTTGTTGTAACATTACAGCGTATGCCATTCTCCTTACAAGCTGAAATATATTTAAAAACAAAAAGTTCGGATTTTTTTTTTTAAATTTTTCTCAGTTTGAGCAGTCATAGAAACTTGTCCATTTCACTAGTTTTAATTTTGAGATTGATGCAGTGATTCGAAACAAAATTTATGTTTTTTATAAAGGATTCCAGAATCAAGATGACTAGCATGGTTACTTGAAAACAATTTGCTTTTAGTGCATCAATTAAATGTCCAATGCACGTGTAGCTTTTCCCCATGCTGATTGCAGCTTTCTGCTAATGTTTAGTTAAGAAGACCACCTGATTGGTTTGTGTTTTGATACCTTCTAATTTTACCAACTAAAAGAAGAAGGAAACTGAGAGCAATATAGAGAGTGCTGCTTAGGGAGATTCATTATTATAGAATCAAGTTTTAGGGTTTGTGTCTGTAAAGATTGCATTGTATCATTTCTTGATCTCTCATAAAGAGTGAATTAGCGGCATTGGTTGAGCACACTATAGTTTGATGAGAGAAGTCCAAAAAGTGTAAGAAATACTATAATCAGTAGAAGAAGATGTTGTGTGAACATGTCTTGATACTAATTGTGTTATATGACTATTACGTTAATATTCACTGAAATTTCAGTTCCAGTTTTAGAAGCTGGTGACTTTGAAGAAAGTCTTGATACCAGTTTTATGAGCTGGTGAACTACAATGAATTGAAGAAAGTCATGACTCAAAGCCTTCAAGGTGAGAGACCTTTATACCTGAATCAAGGATATCAAAATCTGATAACTTTATATAAGAGCATAAATATTGGAGTGTACTAACTGTTCTATGATATGAGAGAAAAAATATAGAGATTCGTAATGATAATTGTACAGGGAGTGCAGAAAAGTGCAATAGTTTTTTATGTACCATTTTTCAATGAGAATAGCAGATGAACTATTTAATCCATTGTGGTAGCTGGATATTGTCAAAAAGCTAGATTTAGTGAAGTTAGATATTCGTTACGAAAAATGAGAAATCTGCCTGAATTGATGACCTTCTTTTTGTTGTTTGATAGTGCTGCAGAGACTGAAAAACTTGGGTACCAACCAAACTAATTTATCCAGCAAAAGTAAGAAGATTATGATACCGTCCATTGAATATAGAAGCACCTTGCTACCTTTTGTTTAATAGAGGAGTTGTATAGAGTTATACAAACTGTTATAAGTTCAAGTCATATTTGGAAACTTTAGGAGAGAATACCTAATGAAAGGTTAGAAATCATTATTTGCCCTAATCCATTTAGTTTATAGTTCATACTTCATAGTTTATTCCAACCTACCAAGAAAGTCAACTATAATCATCTATTAACCAAAGGTTAGGAAAGGAAATGACTGTTCACCAAATCCTTTTAAGTTTATATCAAGGAAGACAACCATGAAAGCTATAAAAAAGTTGTTGGAAAAGATCTCGAGAGCAGATATTGAGAAGATCTTGTGAGCAGGAGGGATATTTATAATTTGGTGTTTATTTTATTTGGTTACGTACCATATATGTGGAACATTTATGGATGCACTGTGCATACATCGTGGCAACAATGTTCCTCTCCATTGCATGTATGCAGTGAACGAAGACAGTATAACCGAGCTCTATTATTATCTTGGTTGCACATACCTATTGTTAAACATGGTAAAACACAACATGCTCTTAACCTATTTTATAGTATTTGTGTTTTCGATGACCATGAGTTCTATATATTTGGGCCATGTAGTTGACTTAATAAAAAGTCGAAGTATAACTTAAGGTAAAGTTGCACATTCCAGTCACGATCTTGATCAAGTCATCTTTGACTTGCACGTTATGTGACATAAGTGTTCTATATAAGTAGTTGCCGACTATGCTAATTTCATATCACATTGACTCAGCTGCTCACCCTCTCAGATACAGTATTGTATATTTGTTTCGACCTAGACACACCTAAGCAAAATTTTATTTTTCTAATTCAAAATTTTGAGTTGGATGGGCCAAGAATTTGTCCTTGGACCTACCCATTATCATCCCTATCCGCATAATCTTGTAAGTAGCTTAAAACTCATGTCAAAACTCTTTGTGCAACCTAGATACGTAAATAGTCCCATTTCAAATGTGGAAATATATGGATATAACAGAGGAAGATGTGCAATTTCTTATGAACTCAAAAAGTAATTGTAGTTAGCCTTGTTTTGAGGAGAACTCTGGTAAAAACCCGTATATTAAGCATGTTCAGTGAGAGTAGTAGTAGGACAGGTGTCCTCGTGAGAAACTTTTGCCTAGGGTTGTTACAATATACCAGTTAGATAAAAGAGAAGCCATAAAGCAGTGCAACCAGTGACGTGTCATAAGGCTTTGGAAAGAAAACAAATGAGAATAGTTTAATCTTGTAGAAATTATTGGTGAGTAAGCACCAAAAAACACGAAGACATTAAAGGGAATGGACATCCTTGATGGAGTTAGACAGCCAAAATGGTAACAGTAAAACACATAAGTAAACAGTTCTCCTACGAGGACCCCTGTTTGGTTCAACGTAGTTGGGTTGCTTGCAACTCCATGCCGTAAGCTACAGCGCATGTTATCTGGTTTGTTAAACAGCAGTTGAGGCATATTTTAGGCTTTCTTGCTGCAATAGGAGTTGCAGCACGGCTGCGGTTTAACTCAGCAGATTAAAGAAGTCAAGGCTGCCCCCTTCATCCTTTCGATGCTTTCCTGCAAGAAGTCTTCAATATTACCTCCAACCAATCAACTGTTGTCTGTTTCCTGCAAATGGAGTTGAAGTGCATCAATCCGAAACAGTGGAAATTAAACATCCTGCAACACCAGCTTCGTTAAACCAAATCAAACAGCATGCATGTCCTCCAATTGCAGAACCAAAACTATATGGAGTTTTTTTTTTCCCCATTTAATTGGCATTATTTGAGCTTTTTCCTTTTTAAACTATTTTATTTTAGTTGCCAAACATATCATTGTGTTATTTTAGTTCCTCCATCTCTTTTTTCTATTTTGAAAATAACATACCAATGTGATGTATTAATCTAAAATGCTTTGCAGATTGTGCATGCCCGGGCAATGTTGTTACAGGATTTGCAAAGTAGTACAAAGCCGAAGTCTGAGGAATCTGCTAGAGGTGCATTGTCTGAGAAGGGCGCATCAGTTCCTCTAGAACGTAATGTCATCTCTCCATCTGAAACTTTGGCTGAGACCTCGTCAACCAAGACTCTCATGGTAGAAGCCCCCTCCCCTTCGGTTTCAATAACTGACTTTGAGACTGAAAAACACCCAGTCATGACTGCTGAAGTGAAAATAATTGACAAGTCTGTCATTGAAGAAGATCCACCAGTCCAGACTAAGAGTACAAATTTTAGCAGTGATACCTCCAACACAATATCCATCCAGAAGTATGAAGTTGAGGGTGAGGATGGTGATGACTGGTTGCAAGAGGAGGAAAGTGGTGAAGCTGGTGGCTCCAGAGGAGCAGCTCTACCATTGGGAAACGATGATGATGTATCTTTCAGTGACCTAGAGGAAGATGAGGGTGATGAAGGACCATCAAAAAACTCCAAAACAATAAATAACAGTAAAGATTCCCAACCAAAAGATTCAAAGGGAGGCGAGAAGAATTCAGGTGCAGCCATAAGTGGCCACTCCCCTGATCCAGAGAATGAGGAATCCGGTGATTGGTTAAGCATCGATGATATAGACGACGTATGACAGCTTCTATTATCTTTGGATGTTGTGGTACGTGATTTAAACTCCATACCGCTCTTTCAATCTCAAGTTATTTCTCTGCAAATGCCTTTTATGTTTGCCAATGCTCTGTACATAATGACCACTGCCTGTTTTATTAATTGTCTCGCTTCCCTTGTGACTCTTGTGACTAGGGTTGTCGATCTGTGTGTTGGAAATTGTATTTAGCCAACCTTCATTGTGCCCCCTTCTCTACTCAAATGAGCAGCTGGGCTTGCAAATCTTGTTTCTTATTTGTCATATGGCCAAAAATGCTGGACGAGTGTGCGACAAGAGAGTGGAAGATGTATGGGGAGTATATTAAACTTCTTGTTGGAGAGGCCTTCACTTGCCGCGAGGAACAGAAACTGCTGTAAGTGGGTTGCAACTTTTGCCATATAGCCTAAAATAACCTTGAGTAAATAATGACCAAAAGATTACCTTCATAGGATTGTCTGTGCATGTTAACCTCGATAGTAGGGGAAAGAACTTCACCCTGGCAGAAAAAAGAATCTCAGAAAATGAGAATGCGGCTCTCCTGGAACCTAAATTTCACAATGATCATCACGAACTTGTTCTTCCATATGCAGCCCATGAGCCATTCTCCAAATGCAGCAAGTCAGGCCTAGTAACATCGATCCATTTTAATCTTGAGTCATACAATATGACCGTTCGTTGTGCCCAGGCAAATTAATTCAAAAGACTCCTCTTGCACATTACCCTGCTACCTCAAAATGCTTTGAAGTCTTTGAAATCTCATCTTTTGCCCTCAAATTTGAGCTACATGCCTACAATATTGTTATTTATTTGGTACTGTCGTGTTTCCTTTTAGTTTACGTACAGTTGAGCGTGGGACTGAGTCTTCTCGCTTCTTTTATCACTGGAGCTGTACGTTGGTAGCCATAGCAACAGTTTAACAAAGATCTTAGCATGTGCAATAGGACAGTAGCCTTATAGACATCGTATCCAGTAGGGTAGCAAACCTCCTCGTCCCTTGTGGGAGGTCATCGATTCTCCCAATACCAACGTGGAGGAAGGGAGCATTTGCGATTGGACTTCATATGTCATTTGTACTATGCCTCGAGATCTGATATGTGGAGGCTATCATGTTTAGGGGTGATCAACGGTCGAAGCCTGCGTAAATCGGAGAATCCGATCATTTTCGACTATATAGTCGGAGGTGAGACTCCGACTGTCCTATTCGTCAGAATCCAAGCGAAATCCAGCCAAAAAACTTCTTAAAAATTAATCTTTAGCTACTTATATTTTAATTGTTGATTTTTTTTTATTTTTTATTAAGAATTATTAGAGATTTTATTTTATTTTTTTAAAATTTTTGGAGTATTGAGAAAAATTAAACTTTCAATTTGAGAAACTTCTAAAAAAGTAATCTTTAACTACTTATATTTTAATTATTGAATTTCTTTTATTTTTTTATTATTAAGAATTATTAGAGATTTGACTTTTTTTAATTTTTTTTTTCTGGAGTATTGAGAAAATTTAAACTTTCAATTTGAGAGAGATTAAGAAAAAAACATGATAGAAGAAAGAGGATGAGATGAATTTATAATAAAATTGAAGGAGAAGTTCATCAATAAATTTTAATGACAAACTTTCAATAAAAGTTAATGGGAGTATTTTGAAAATTGGTGGGTGTATCTAGAATTTCCCCATAGATATTTATATTACTAGGTATAGAAAATACTAAATATGGCAAGCATATAATAGATTCAAAATCAAAATTCTAAAAAAAAAAAAAGAAAACTGCCATTCTGACGGAACTTGTTGAAATCTTTTTTATAATCGACTAGGTTACCCGAAAATTCAAATCCGTATAATTTGTCAAAAGGCTCCGATGGAGATAAAGGAATTTTTTTTTTTGTCATATCTCCTTCAGATGCCAACAGCTGTTAATACTGCATCATAATCGGAGAAACTATACTGATGCACACTATGGATGTTCAGTCGGCCGATTTATCGGAGATCAAAGTTTTCCGATAGGATCCGAAGGTAAAAGCTCTATCATCGTCGGAAAATATTTCCGACCAATTTCGGTCAGAATCAGCAATTTGTCTTTGATCATTCAGTCGGTCAATTGGTCGAGAATTTAAGTTCTCCGATTGGATCTAAGAATAGAAGACTCCGACCGCCGCCAGAAAATTTTTCCAAACGATCAGTCAGAGTCAAGCAAAAGCCTATATTTTGGGTGCAGTTGTGTGCTGGGCTGTAAGTGAGGATCAATCGGAGATCGAAGTTATCCGATCGGATCCGAGTGTAGAAAACTCCGCGTTTCGTCAGAAAAAATTTCCGACCGAGCTCCAACCAATTTCGATTGGAGTCGGTCGAAGCCGTTAGAATCAGCAGTGGAATTCGTGTTTAGACGTTGAGTTGGTCGATTGGTCGGAAATCAGAGTTTTCTAATCAGATCCGAGAATAGAAGAAGATTCGGATTGTTGGGTGAAGCCACCAAAGTCGGTCGTGTTCAACCTAATTGGTGATTGGTAATGAGCCCAATGAATATGTTTTGGGGGAAAAAAGGATAAATGATAAAAGAGATCATTTACCCAAAATAAAAAAAAAAATCATCAACCCTATAATCAAGCATTAAAACTACACGGCAAAACAGTTCTGATTATTACAAAATCAAAAGTATTGAATCGAGCAATCAGGAAAAGAAAAAAGTATGTATCCATCCGTTTATAATGCAGATAGGACAACTAATTTCCCTTTTTTATCTTTACCATTCTTTTCTTGCTAGAGATAGGCAGAAGTTACCTCTCAAGTCTCAATTCCACTTAGGATAGAGAATGGATTGGTTGAAGGTACAGTTGTTAAACAGTTTTATTTTAATTTTTAAATTAAAAAAAAAAAAATTTCATTATTAATTTAAAATTTTAAATAGAACTCCAAAGCTATCCGTGCACGTGGATTCTCATTCATGGCACATAACAGAAGAGAATCTTACCAAATAACATAGCTAATATAAAATCACATTCTCTTGATTTTTGTTTTGGGTTCAATAGATTTTTTTTTTTTTTTTTTTTTTGCTCTTTCTATAGAGTTTAAGGCACACAGAACATAATTTGGAAACTTTTTCTTTCCCTTCAATATTTTGAAATGGTAGGTAATTATAACAAAATTTATGGTAATTAATAGCTATTTGGGTAAGTTATCAAATATTATAAGAAAAGTAAAATAGAAAAAAGGTAACTTATCAAAACAAGCTTAAAAATATGAACATGGTTGGCAAATTCGTTTTTCAGATTAAAAAGAGACTCACGTCTTAAATTATTAGAAATCATACAAGTTTAAATGATTAATGGAATTTATCATTAAACCCATTATAAAATACATTTATTTATTCAATTAATTAATCCGACTCCATTCGATCAACGTGTTCATTAATACCCACGATCCATCATCCCCACCCATTGGCCTTCCCAAATCCAAAATCAATAATAAAACAAACACAAAAATTTTAAAAACGAAAAAAAACCATATAAAAAAAATAAATAAAACCAATAAAATCCAACAATTATTTTATTCATTTCAACAAAAAAATTTCCTCAAATACAATAATAACCAAACAACAGGATAAATTTTGTAAATATTGTAAATATTGAAGGAAAAAAAAAAATTAGGAAGCGATGGATGTCTTGCCGGGGTTATCGGCGGCCTTTAGGGTTTCATCAATGAGGCGGCGGGTCCTCTGCTTCATGATCTCAAGCTTGATGCTGGAGCTCTTCTCCATCTTCGCGTACGGCTTCTTCGAAGATCTCTTGTTCATCTTCCCATTGAGAGATCTCATCTTCGATTTGATCCGATCCACTAAACTCACAAAATCCTCTACCCCCAACAATCCCATTTCCTTTGCCCCTCTCTCTCTCTCTCTCTCTAGACTAGAACTGCAACGTTTTCTCCCGCTCGCTCATAAAGCTTTAAATCTCCCAACTTGGATATATAGGGAGTTCTTTATATGCAGGAGTGCCGTATAGAAGTTTCCATGCGGGCGGTTTGGATAAAGAGATGGGTCTGAATCTGCCTTGATATGATAGAGTAAGATATATCCTAAACTAACATACTTTATATTTATGTAATGCGTACTGATATATATTTTGGGCTCACAAAATCTTAGTGGACGGTTGAGATTATATTTAGAACGGTGCTGACCGGCTTGAACTGAAGAGAAGGTGAAGCTAGAGAAGTTGGATCGGGAACTTCTATTTGAGCACACCACTTTGTTCCACGAGCTCACCTCCTAAAGTCCAAGGAGGGATTAATTTTTGAATGATGTTAAACTGGTTCGGACACCAATTCATGAACCGTGTTAAACCGGTTCAGAGACCGATTCATGAACCGTGTTAAAACCGTTCAAGAATCTAATCTACTGCTCAGAAAGGTGGGCTCACTGAGCAAAGGGGTGTGCTAAACGAGTTTCCTAGTTGGATCCTATCCAATCCAAGTAGGAGATTATGAGTACACTCTAAAGTCCAATCTGAACCATCTATAAAGTTGGTAAATGGTTATGATTATCTTTTTAATCTAGTGATTTGAACATGATCTAAATATGAGGTTACTTTCTCTGGTTAAGATTTTTATTTGTTTTGATTTTTGGAGTGAAGTTTGTTGTTTTTTTGTTTTCAGATTAGCTCAGTAGATTCTGGTCAATTCATAAATTTAAAAAAGAAAAATTATTGAGTAGTTCCTTGAAAAGTAGATATATTTTTTGTCAGCTAGATACTTGATTTTTGGAGTAATGGATGGGAAAAATATTAGTCCAAGCTTAAATATGTGGTATTGCTAAGAAACATCAATTTTTTCTTATCCAAACTCACACATATATTTTTTTTTGCATCATTATCCTGAAAATCGAACTTGGAATGTCTAATGCCACAAAACTTATTGTCAAACTCATTCCCTTTTCTTCAAAGATTAACTTCGGAGTTTTGATGCAGTGATACGGACTTCAATAAAATCCTAATAGCAGAAATCCTAACCACTCGTAATATCTAGATATGATAGGAGATAATCCTTAATTTGTTAGATTTTATTATCTAAACAAAAATAAATTATAGAAAAAAAATAAAATTACCATCTAATTCATAAATTTCATGATTAAATTATACCACTTTGTCAAATAAATTTCTTTATTTTTTTTTTCTAAAAGGAAAAAAGATATAAGAATTTTTTGTGACTAAAGTATATCCAAAAAATAAAACAAATAAATTCAACCTTTTCATTTTTTGCCTAAATAAATGAATGCACCATATAAGTTACCATCCCATCAAAATTTATAAATTTTATAAATAGATTATACCAAGTATGCAAATTTATTCTACCATTTTCCCAAAAAAAAAAGGATATGAAAATACCATCTAAAATGAATTATTAAATTACACCAAGAAAACATACCAAATAAATTTCAATCATTTACAATTTCATCGGAATAATCAAACACACTAATTAATAAACTAAATAATGTAACAACTAAAAATTTTACATTTAAAAAAATGTAAAAAATAAATATTAATTCATATAAAAATAGAATTAGAAAAGTCAAAGGAAAAACTTTATTTTTCATAATCAAAATAAGAACAGATCAAAATTTTCTATTAACACATTTATTTATCAAATAAAAGTTAGTAATGAAAGATATGTTAAATCTAACTCTTTTAGATTTAATAGAAATTTTATAGTCCAATTCATATTGGAGGTTTAGATTACAAACTTTCCATTAAATCTAAAAAAATAATTTAACACATTTTCCACGAAACTTTTACTAATGGCCCACCATTAATTTATTCCCTTCTCACTATTTACCTTCTGAAATTTAGTGAAACATATGTTAAATCTAATTTAGATTTAATAAAAAGATTGTCTCTATATACTATAAACTGTCCATTAAATCTAAAAAGTAAGTTTTAATTTTTTTTCTTTTTAACTACGGATTTACTAGTGCCCCACTACTATTTTGTTTTCTTCTTACTATTATAATACATATTTCAAGCCAAATGGATGGTGAAAAATATATTAAATCTTCTAGATTTTAAAAAATTATAATTCAACCCATGAGGGATATATAACAAATTTTTTTGTCACTATAGATTCACTAGTGTACACTGTTAACTGTATTCTCTTATCGCTATTGACTTTTTGAAATTTTAGCTAGTCACATATCTGAATGCAAATTGATAGTGAAAGATATGTTAAAGGAAAGCTAGTCCAACTAATACAGGGGGATAAACTATAAACTTTACATTATGGGCTAATTAATTTTTAGAAAGTGGAAATTGATAGTGGATTAATAAGTTTAATTGTTTCATTGGGAAATGTTCATGGAAATGGTCTATAGAGAGGGAAACATGGTCATCCAAAAAGTTATTGGATATCTTCATCTCTTCAATGACAAAACATTGTTGGGTAAGTTCACCTATTTTCAAGACAAATAAACTCATAACTAATCCATGATGCACATATTATGAACATAATATGATTCTACGTAATATTAAAAATTATTTCATATATTTTTATTTGAAATTTAATTAATAATTAAATTCCTTAAAAATTATGAAATTTTAAAAATACGAAAAAAAAAAATCAAGTGGATTGATCTGAGCAATGGATAGATTGGTTGATCAATCCTATGATTGTTCGACCAATCAAGACCAACCATAATTTAATTCCCTAAAAATGTATTTATTTTTTCACTATGGAAACTATCATATAAGCTTATATGGACCATTCTCCAATTAAAAGAAAAAAAAAATGCTATATACTGTAAAGAATCCCTCAAAACTGTCGGGCTTCGTTTTATGCATTATGCTATTAGGCCCAAAAATCTTGCATACCAACAAAAAAAATAAAAGCCCGTATTTTTTAGGCCTAATGTTTCCGCTTTCATGCCGGTCCTGGACATGGGTTTTGACTGTAAGGCCCAAATTAAGCGCTTTAGGCCCGCTCTCGGCCGGTCAAAATTTTCTGCGCGTCCTTGTTATGAAAAAGTTATTTATTTATTAACTATTAAAAGAAAATTGTGTTTTTTTTAGTTTTTTTTCCCCTTCAAAAAATATAAACTATCTATTATTTTATTAGATCTTTCTAGATCCATGTGCCTCAAATATATTTTTTGCACGCACAAAATTGAATTTCCATGAAAAGTCAAATTCAGAATTTCCATGAAAAGTCAAATTCAGAATCTTTAGTTAGGTAATTGGAGAGGGTGATGTCGCTGAGTAAAGTCTCATTGGCTTGTTTTTAGTCGGTTGATGAACAAGGACGGATCCAGTGTCATGTGACTATGTCTATCTTGTTTTTTTTTTCATTTCCCAAAAAATTTTGAGCCCTACTCCCATAAATTCTAAATTTTACAATTTTGTCCTACAAGTTTTCAATTTTCAGCTGTGAAGATTGTGACTATTGTAGATAAATGTTACAAAAATAATATATTATTTTCTTAGGCGGAATAAAACATTTTTAATTTTATTTTGAACTCTAAAAAATAATGGTAAAACTCGGCTTTTTATATTATCAACCTCTCTGAAAATTTGCACTCCCTACAGTCTACTTTGCTTTTCGTTAAAAAAAATGATAACTTGCTTAAGAATTATTAAAAGTAAGTATAAATTTTAGATTTGGTTATTATATTCATTTATTGTATGTATCGTAATGACTTATTATTTGTATAGGAGTTATAGAACCAAAAAGAAACATGATATTCTTTTTGAATCGGAGGCTTCGCCCCTACATCACCTCCAATGAATTTTCTGTGTAGCTCGATCCTCGAAATCTTTGTATAATGCAATATGGCTTATTATATAATTTTGAAATAAATATTTTCTACAGTTTTGAAAATACATTAACAATTTTGCCTTTGTTTCAAGTCCGTGGATCTGCCCTTCACGATGACAAACTTTGTTTACCGACTTTATTTAAGTCTTTATTAAAACTTCTAAATCTCTTCCCAGATAGCATTTTTTAAAGTTTGGGGACTGAGAATTAGAATTAGATACATGTAGCTTTACACAACTCTTCTTATGTTTCTGCGCGCGCGTCCGCAAGTTATCTGAGCTGTAATTTATTTCCATCATCTCCAACAATTTTACTAAAAAATTTTCTTTAGGATTATGATCTCAACCCTAGTGTCCAGTCATACCTAATTTCTCGGGTTTTAGTTTTTATTTGATTATCTATCAAGTTAATACAAAATTAACGGTTTTTCATGATTAGAACAATTTGTATCCATTTGATAAAGAGATAAATAAACTCTAAAATTCATGAAATTTGATTTTAGAGAAGTTAAGGAGGTATAGGTCCTAATTCCGAAAAAAAATTGAAGAAAAACAGTTTAATTACTATACTTTTGGTGATGAACTGCAGCTCAGGTATCTTGCGTGAGTTGTCAGCTCATTTCTTTTATTCATATATATATATATATATATATATATATATATATATATATATATATATATATATATATATATATATATATATATATATAACAGAAAATTCACCGACAATGAAGGAAGTTTCTTTACCAGCGCTAAGCTGGCCCAATAAAATAATTATACGTGGCGCCACTCAAGGTAACAAATAAAATAACTCTCTTAACCGCCATTTCAGTGGTGTCACATCTAATTATTTTATTGGGCCACCGAAGCTAGTGAAGGAAATCCCTTCACCGTCAGTAAATTTATTTTCCGTTTGCTCATATATATATATATATATATATATATATATATATATATATATATATATATATATATATATATATATATATGAGAAAACGGGAAATACACCGGCGGTGAAGGGAGTTTCCTTCACCGCCGCTTAGGTGGCCCAATAAAATTATTACACGTGGTTTCATTCAAAATAATTCATTTATTTGTTATCTTGAATGACGCCCCGTGTTATAATTTTATTGGGCCACCTAAGCGACGGTAAAGGAACTTCCTTTACCGCCGGTGTATTTCCCGTTTCCTCTATATATATATATATATATATATATATATATATATATATATATATATATTGCTGCCGACAGTAACAAATCGAATCAAAAATGTTACTTCTTCGATCTAGGTCCAGCTTGGCCTCATCTTATTTAATGCTAGATCTAATTTCAGATGACGTAGTCACTCAGTGATATTAAGACCGACGAGCCGTGTCCAGCAGCACTCCGAACAGTTAGATCGCTGCCCCCTCCACTGGTAAAATGCTTGGCCACACTACGCTACAGCGCCATGGAATCAAATAAAGTTTTGACAAATGCATAACTAATTGATCTATCCTCTTCCACCCACTCGCAAAAAAACGAGAAGCCGAGTATCCATCAAGAAAGAATTAGACACGAACTCGGCTCAGCCAATCAATTCATTTGAACTGTTTCCAAGTGACCCTAACTTCTTCAGATACCAGATTGCTTGTGATCAGCAAATGAGAATTTAGTGTGACACAACAAGAAGCACATAGAGAGAGAGAGCAATCAAACTACCAACCACCGTACCCTTATTTATCATCACATCCACATATTTCAGAGATACACACAGAGGCTCCCTCTCCCCCTACGGGCCAGATCGTCACTCACTCGCCAGACACAAACAACTCGAACCAAAACACGCACAATACTAGCAAATTATATTAAAATACGCGTATAGATACTAACAGTACGCAATACACTTCTTCTTGCAGTCCATAGTGCACCCGCCGCCTCCACCGCCACCGCCATAGTTACTCCCCGATTGGCTGTACGAGCTGAAACACTTATCCGGACACGTCAGCTTCTTATTGTAGCACGGGCCCTTCTCGGTGCAAACGACGGAGGGGGGTACCACCCCACCGTAGGAGTACCCGCCACCGGGCCCACCGTACCCACCTCCATACCCGCCTCCATGCTCCCCACCCAAGTCCCCCCACCCGGGTATGTTGAACCCGCCGCCACCCGGCCCAAACAACCCACCCGGAGTTTTGTTGGTTGGTTTTTTAGATTTTTCAGCGTCGCGGGAAGAGGCTGCGGTGGTGACCGCGGCGATTAGGAGGATGACGATAAAGAGAAAAAACTTCATGATTTGAGAAAGAAAGATTTAAAGCTGTTGGTTTTTTTTTTTTTTGGGGGGGTTTCTGTAGTGGATCAAATAGAGGGAGATGGGATTAGGATTTACGGGGGGGGGGGGGGGGGGGGAAGAAAATTGAGGGAGATGGGGTTAGGATTTAAAGAGTTGTAACAGAGGAGAGGAGAGGGGAAGAAAGAAGTCAAGAGTTGTAACAGAGGAGAGGAGACAAATTGAGGGATGTGGGGGTAGGTTTGATTGCGGGAAATAATGACACGCTGCTGGCGCTGGGTGCAGCTATAAAACGCTTCTTTAATAAATCTGCGGCATCCTCGTCCCTCTCGGTGTAAAATTTACATGAATCGCTTGTGAAAATAATTTATTGAGAAGCTATTTGAAACCCGCACTGTACTCGGTGGGTACCTGACCTATTATCACTGTTAACAGCTCCCATCGATAGTAATTCATGAAGTTCAAATAATAATACATAATTTTTAGCTGCCTACTAAGCTGGTGGATGATTAAAAATTTTCTTAAATTACACGCCATCACCATGTTCTTCACATAAAAAAAAAAAAATCCAGACTACTTACTAAATTAAGGGTTGAAATTGCACTAAGAACGGTCCCCGTAGTCTTGCGTTAAAGAGAGAATCCGGATCCATGCGTCTCAATCATGAACTGTTCGCTTTTGGTCAGGCTAGGAATGAGCAGTTGTAGCGTAGCCTTACTGTACTGGTTTAAACTATCCGACACTCTTCCTGTTTGAAATTTGCATATTGACAAGTTGAATTCATTCACTAATTTGAACCTTAAATTGAGCCAATTCACTAGTTCAAATTAAATGAATTAAGTGAATTGAAATTGACTTCAAAAGTTGAGTACATAGTAAAGGAACAAAAAGGGAAGATGAAAAGATAGTCCCACATGGGATAGAGGAATGCAAGGATGTGGGTTTAAATAAGATAGCTTGCTCATTTACTTTGCTTATGTAAGAAGAGGAAAACCTTGAGCACCACGGGCGGTGCGTAGCACCGCCCGCACGCGCACGCGCGTGTGCGAGGGCGAATGGGCGTTTAGGGCGCATTGGGCGCTTTAGAGGCGCACTTTGCACTTAAGCATATAAATAGGGTCTGGGTCAGTGTTTCAAATAAGACGTTTTTTCTTTTCTCTTCTCTTTGTTCTTCTGCAGACAGAAGTTCCAGAATTTCTGTCTACAGAAGAACTCTGTTCATCAGTTTCAATAAAGTCCAGTCCTGCATAACATAAACCAGAGAGAACCTTTATCAGATAACATAAACCAGAGAGAACCTTTATCAGATTCGCCAGAGCAGAGGGATTGCAGCTTCCTTCTCTCTGCAGATCGATCGTTGTATCCTGAGAGATCGACGTCCAAGAAATCCAGAAGCGAACAGTGGAGGACGAATCGATTTTAAGGAGATAGTGTCCAACACTAGCCTCGATCTTCATCCAATCTGCTTCCTGTCAGTAAAGTCTTCTTCCAGTCTTCCTGCAACCAGGTTTTTCTTAATCCAGTTTCATAATTTTCTGATTAGGATAGTATACTAGATAAAGAAGAACAGTTTGATGGTTTTTCTTTAACCAGTCTTCTTCTACTTCGAAACTGGAAATATATAGATATAAACCTAATTACAGAATTAATTTCCTGCAAGATAACAGTAACAATTCTGTTAACTACAAATCTGTCATTTTGTGTTAATCTAAAATAATTCTGTATGTTTCATTCTGCAACCACAGAATTAGTACCTCCAATTTACATATACTGTCATAATATATTAAAAGACATACGGTAAATTTATACCCAACAATCTTAAAATCGATTATTGCATGTTTTAGATTAACTTTTTAAGAATACAGTTTAAACATTTTTAGTTTGAACCTACATTCTTAAAATCGAATTTCGTGCATATTTTAGGTTAACTTTTTAAGAATACAGTTTAAACATTTTTGTTTAGAACCAACATTCTTAAAACTGAGTTTTGGAATTCTGTCACAATACTATCAATTAAGAGTACTGTTATCAATTAGAACTCTGTTATAATAGTATTTAATCTTTAAACTGATATTTTGTTTTAGATTAAAATACTGTCATACTAGTAATCAATCACTAGTAATCTTAATTGCTTTTAGAGAAGACTAGTTAATTTCTGTTTTGTGATTTGGAGTGTTGTTTTATTAGAAAGTTAAAATTTATTACAAGACATTAAGATAAATAAATTTTAATATTTCCAGATGGCTACTACATCTGATATGTCCACTGTGATAACTCCTGTCATGGTTACTCCAACTGTGCCTTCAAGCCAGTACGAGAAACCAGAGAAGTTCAGTGGCTCAGATTTTAAGAGATGGCAACAGAAAATGTTGTTCTATCTCACTACAATGAATCTGGCCAAGTACTTGAAGGAGACTGTGCCTACTCTTGTTGAAGATGATCAACAATCAGTGAAGGCGGTTGAAGCATGGAAACATGCGGACTTCTTGAGTAAGAACTATATTCTCAATGGTTTGGACAATATACTGTATAATGTATATAGTTCAGTTGTTACTGCTAAGGAACTCTGGGAGTCCTTAGACAAGAAATATAATACAGAAGATGCCGGCTCTAAGAAATATGTAGTCGGTAAGTTTCTGGATTATAAAATGGTTGATTCTAAAAATGTAATCAACCAAGTACAGGATCTTCAAGTGATCATTCATGAAATTCATGCTGAAGGTATGACTATCAGTGAATCTTTTCAAGTGGATGCAATAATTGAAAAATTGCCACCATCTTGGAAAGAATTTAGATATTACCTAAAGTATAAACGAAAAGAAATGACACTTGAAGATCTAATTGTACGATTGAGGATTGAAGAAAATAACCGCCTTTCTGAAAAGAAAATTGAAAATCCATACAATATTTCTAAAGCTAATGTTATGGAAAATTCCAATAAGTCTAATGACAGGAAGAGAAAGCACAATGGTGAAGACTCTAAGAGTGGTAACTCGAAGAGATTCAATGGCAAGTGCTACAACTGTGACAAGCCTGGACATCGTGCAAAGGACTGCCGTGTGCGAAAGGCACCAGATTCTTCGAAGAAGAAGAAGAAGCATCCTAATGCACATTTGGCCAAGAAGAAAATCTTTGTGCAAATGTAGATTGTACATCTGTTGTCTTAGAGGTTAACCTAGTTGGTGGCAACTCTAAAGAATGGTGGGTGGACACTGGAGCCACTCGCCACATCTGCGCCAACAAGTGGATGTTCTCCACATATGAATCTGTGGAAGGAGAACTACTCTACATGGGTAACTCTGCAACCTCCAAGGTTGAAGGACGAGGCAATATTGTACTGAAGATAACTTCGGGGAAAGAACTTACTCTTACTGATGTACTTCATGTACCAGATGTCCGCAAGAATCTGGTCTCTGGTTCAGTCTTGAGTAAGAAAGGCTTTAGGCTTGTGTTTGAGTCTGATAAGTTTATACTCACAAAGAATGGTGTATATGTAGGTAAGGGGTATATGACCAATGGTCTGTTCAAAATAAATGTAATGACCATTGCCCCTAAGGTTATCAATAAAATTGATTCTTCTGTTTATATGACTGAGTCACCTTTTATTTGGCATGGTAGATTAGGACATGTTAATTATTATACTTTACAAAGATTAATAAATTTGAATATGTTGCCTAATTTCAATATAAACTTTGAAAATAAATGTGAAATATGTGTTGAATCAAAAATGACTAAGCTTCCATTTCACTCTATAGAACGTAGTACTGAACCTTTAGAATTAATTCATACAGATGTATGTGATTTAAAATCTATTCAAACTAAAGGTGGAAAGAAGTACTTTATTACGTTTATAGATGATTGTACTAGATATTGTTATGTATATCTACTTAGAACAAAAGATGAGGCAATTGAAATGTTTATACAATACAAAAATCAAGTTGAGAATCAACTTAGCAAAAAGATAAAAATGCTAAGAAGTGATAGAGGTGGTGAATATGAGTCACCATTTGCACAAATTTGTGCAGAACATGGTATTATACATCAAACAACTGCTCCTTACACTCCACAGCAAAATGGAATTGCTGAGCGTAAGAACAGAACTTTAAAAGAAATGATGAATGTCATGTTAATAAGTTCTGGTTTACCCCAGAACATGTGGGGGGAAGCTCTGCTTTCTGCCAATTATATTCTCAACAAGATACCCCAAAAGAAACTTGAGAAAACACCTTATGAATTATGGACAGGTCGAGCACCTAGTTATAAATTCTTAAGAGTGTGGGGGTGTCTAGCTAAGGTTGCAATTCCTACTCCGAAAAGGACTAAAATTGGACCTAAAACTATTGATTGTATATTCATTGGATATGCGCATAATAGCAGTGCTTATCGTTTCTTTGTCTTTAACTCTGATCATCCAGAGATACATAAGTATTCTATTATTGAATCTAGGAATGCTGTATTCTTTGAGAATGTATTTCCTAGTAAAGAACATGAATCAAGTTCCTCTAAAAGGACTTGTGATGATATAATAAGAGAAACAGAGTCTGATTCTGAAAATAAAACCAATGAGGATGAATGTAGACGGAGCAAAAGGGCCAGGATTAATAAATCATTTGGTCCGGATTTTCTAACATATATATTAGAAAAAGAACCTCAAACTTATAAAGAGGCTATGTCTACTCCTGAAGCTCCTTTTTGGAAAGAAGCTGTAAATAGTGAAATTGAATCAATTATTCAAAATCACACCTGGGAACTTGTGGATCTTCCTCCAGGAAGTAAACCATTAGGATATAAATGGATCTTTAAAAGAAAGATAAAACCTGATGGGTCTATAGATAAATACAAAGCTAGACTTGTAATAAAAGGTTATAGACAAAAGGAAGGTATTGACTATTTTGATACATATTCACCTGTAACAAGAATAACATCCATAAGATTAATAATTGCTTTTGCTGCATTATATAATCTTGAGTTTCATCAAATGGATGTAAAAACAGCATTTTTAAATGGTGAATTAGATGAAGAAATCTACATGGAACAATCTGAAGGGTTTGTAGTTCCAGGGAAAGAAAAGAAGGTGTGTAGACTTGTTAAGTCTTTTTATGGACTTAAACAAGCACCTAAACAATAGCATGAGAAGTTTGACCAAGTTATGTTGTCAAACGGATTTCGCTATAATGAATGCGATAAATGTGTATATGTAAAAGGGGATATGCACAACTATGTCATTGTATGTTTATATGTGGATGACATGATTATCACCGGTAGCACGGTGGCTCTAATTAAGGAAGTAAAAATCATGTTAACACGAAAATTTGATATGAAAGACTTAGATATTGCAGATATTATTCTTGGTGTTAAAATCTTCAAGACATCTAATGGATATACCTTATCCCAGTCACATTATATCGAGAAGATACTCGAAAAATTTGACAAGGGAAATACTGATATAGCTAAGACACATGTAGATATGAGTCTACATTTTACAAAGAATATAGGTGCTAGTATATCACAATTAGAATATTCTCAGATCATTGGCAGTCTTATGCATTTAATGAACTGCACAAGACCTGATATTGCATACTCAGTAAGCAAACTGAGTAGGTTTACAAGTAATCCAGGGGAGAACCACTGGAAAGCAATAGTTAGAGTACTCAAATATTTGAGGTATACTACTAACTATGGGTTGCACTATACTAGATATCCAGCAGTGATTGAAGGATACACTGATGCTAACTGGATTACCGATTCAAAAGATATCAAATCCACAAGTGGATATATCTTTACTATTGGAGGAGCAGCCATCTCTTGGAAATCTTCTAAACAAACATGTATAGCCAGATCCACTATGGAATCTGAGTTTATAGCTTTAGATAAAGCTGGAGAAGAAGCAGAATGGCTTCGGAACTTTTTAGAAGATATTCCAATGTAGCCTAAACCTGTGTCAGCAATATGCATCCATTTGCGATAATCAATCAGCAATTGGAAGGGCACAAAATGTATTATATAATGGAAAGTCACGACATATACGTCGTAGGCATGAAACTGTAAGACAACTGCTTACAAACGGAATAATATCTCTTGATTATATAAAATCAAAAGATAATATTGCAGATCCATTAACAAAAGGCTTGACTAGAGATCAAGTATATAAGTTGTCAAGGGGAATGGGATTACAGCCTACTAAAGAGTAACTCCATAATGGCAACCCAACCTAGCTGACTGGAGATCCCAAGATCTAGGTTCAAAGGGACAACCGAATTGTGGGGGAACTCGAAAGAATCACTGAGGAAAATATTTCCTATCCCATTTCTATGGTAAAATAGTGATTATCTGCAACGTGTTAGGATAAGCTAAGCTTTTAATGATCCTTATATCTTAGAAATCTAAGTGGAGTATGGCAGGATACTCTTGATAAGAGATCACCTATGTGAGTGAGAAGGGGCCGCTTCTATGAGAATGAGAAAGGCTAAGTTCTCTAAGAGCACTCACAGAATTACCAGGTTGTCCAAGGCCAAAATGGACACAACATAGAATCTGATAAAGTTGAAAGAAATCGTGTGAATATTATTGTCTTAGTTTACATCAAAAGCTGAACAGTTCAAAAACATCGTGTTCACTGGTTAGCAAGTAAACTCGATAATATTTCACTAGGGAAGGTTCAAAGCCAAAAGCCACCTCTCTCGATGCGGTAACTTTCTATTACACTCTCTGGTTATTTGCATTAGAGTCTAAGCCATTTCATTCATGTGGGGGATTGTTGAATTCATTCACTAATTTGAACCTTAAATTGAGCCAATTCACTAGTTCAAATTAAATGAATTAAGTGAATTGAAATTGGCTTCAAAAGTTGAGTACATAGCAAAGGAACAAAAAGGGAAGATGAAAAGATAGTCCCACATGGGACAGAGGAATGTAAGGATGTGGGTTTAAATAAGATAGCTTGCTCCTTTACTTTGCTTATGTAAGAAGAGGAAAACCTTGAGCACCACGGGTGGTGCTACGCACCGCCCGCACCCGCACGCGCACGCGCACGCGCGTGTGCGAGGGCGAATGGGCGTTTAGGGCGCATTGGGCGCTTTAGAGGCGCACTTTGCACTTCACACGTACGCAACGTCGCGAGGAATGAATTCGACCTGCACCCGCGTCGCGAGGAGCTGAGGAGCCTTTGATTTTTGGTGCTATTGGATTTGGGTTGCCTCTATTGGGTTCAGAACTGAATGAATTCGACCTGCACCCGCCCCGTCAGTCAAGAGTCGTTGAAGTCCAACGGTCGGCGGTCCAACAGTCACCGGCCGCCGTCAACGGTTGTCGTTAAACGGTCACAACTGTTGAAACGGCCAACTGTTGCGACTGTTGAAATCTCAACCGTTGCGACTGTTGAAAGCCTATAAATAGGGTCTGGGTCAGTGTTTCAAATAAGACGTTTTTTCTTTTCTCTTCTCTTTGTTCTTCTGCAGACAGAAGTTCCAGAATTTCTGTCTACAGAAGAACTCTGTTCATCAGTTTCAATAAAGTCCAGTCCTGCATAACATAAACCAGAGAGAACGTTTATCAGATTCGCCAAAGCAGAGGGATTGCAGCTTCCTTCCCTCTGCAGATCGATCGTTGTATCCTGGGAGATCGACGTCCAAAAAATCTAGAAGCGAACAGTGGAGGACGAATCGATTTTAAGGAGATAGTGTCCAACACTAGCCTCGATCTTCATCCAATCTGCTTTCTGTCAGTAAAGTCTTCTTCCAGTCTTTCTGCAACCAGGTTTTTCTTAATCCAGTTTCATAATTTTCTGATTATGATAGTATACTAGATAAAGAAGAACAGTTTGATGGTTTTTCTTTAACCAGTCTTCTTCTACTTCGAAACTGGAAATATATAAACATAAACCTAATTACAGAATTAATTTCCTGCAAGATAACAGTAACAATTATGTTAACTACAAATCTGTCATTTTGTATTAATCTAAAATAATTCTGTATGTTTCATTCTGCAACCACAGAATTAGTACCTCCAATTTACATATACTGTCATAATATATTAAAAGACATACGGTAAATTTATACCCAACAGGTGCAGCTATAAAACGCTTCTTTAATAAATCTGCGGCATCCTCGTCCCTCTCGGTGTAAAATTTACATGAATCGCTTGTGAAAATAATTTATTGAGAAGCTATTTGAAACCCGCACTGTACTCGGTGGGTACCTGACCTATTATCACTGTTAACAGCTCCCATCGATAGTAATTCATGAAGTTCAAATAATAATACATAATTTTTAGCTGCCTACTAAGCTGGTGGATGATTAAAAATTTTCTTAAATTACACGCCATCACCATGTTCTTCACATAAAAAAAAAAAAAATCCAGACTACTTACTAAATTAAGGGTTGAAATTGCACTAAGAACGGTCCCCGTAGTCTTGCGTTAAAGAGAGAATCCGGATCCATGCGTCTCAATCATGAACTGTTCGCTTTTGGTCAGGCTAGGAATGAGCAGTTGTAGCGTAGCCTTACTGTACTGGTTTAAACTATCCGACACCCTTCCTGCTTGAAATTTGCATATTGACAAATCTCATGTAGCCATGGTCCATGCCATTTGGCACTGAGAGCTCAATGATATTGTAGGATTTGGGATAGGGTTAAGGATCCACTTAATAATTTTGGATACAGGTAAAGAGGAAAAGCTTGGAGAAGCCAATTGCGTTTGGATAAGTCCTACCATAAGCATGAAATGTTTGTAGTGCGGTTTATGACACAATCACTAACGAACATCGCTGTTTTATCCACAGCCAGCAACACCTTTGTCCAAGTTCCTGCATGAAAGAAGCCGAAAGGGAAGCGACTAACCCAATCCCCCACTATCCAAGTATCTGCGATAAGAAACCATCAGGCCTCTATCTTGAATTGAGACAATTAAACGAAAAAATCAACCTATGAGCATGCTTATGGCTGTCTATTTTAATATTTCAGGGCCCACCTCAATCTGTTCAGTTCTTTGTTCCACAACTTGCCCTGCCCCTGATATCAAAAAAGGCAGAATACATACAGTGTGTGGCGCCTGAAGGGAACTGGCATAAGCACCATCTGGCTAGTATTGCGATAGGAACGTCTTAATCTAGCAACAATTGTCTATTCAAATGCAATTCTAATGACGGCTATCTGAACTCGATTATTTATTAAATATGTCAATATAACTACCAGAGAATGGCGAATAGAGCCGATCATAATTCATACTGCTGAAGTTAGATTAGCAGCTCTCTTCTACCTACGGAGTCGTGTATGGCATCATGTCAATGACTTTCGAGTCAAATTCGAGAGAAAATTGGGCATCCTCACATGCACAATTTTCAGCAGATCCTAGCAGCATAATGTTATTATCCATAGTCAACACATTTGATATAAAAAATAAAAAAACTACCGAATTAGATTAATTAAGACAATGTAATCGAAGTCAAAAAGGGAGGACCAATTTTTCAATCCCACTTATCTATATATATAGACTGCCACCTTCAAAGGGGGTCGGAAAGAGAAGGTGCAGGAGATCAAAAATTGACGACAATGTGACACCCGAATAAAGGAAGAGGGCCACCTCTACAATAAATCACAGGGCCACCTCTACAATAAATAACGCCATTTACTCCGGCTCACCTCCATCCACATGATACGTGATTTAATAATCCAACTTAGCTCCATAAATTCACCCCATCAATTCAAAAATCAAAATCTATGCAGGTTCCTCATGTGAGCCTGCATCCATTCATTTCTTCTCAACCAACAACAGCATTGATTTGTTTAGCTGGGTAGATTTACACAATCTGCACTTTTACCTATCCACATCAACTGCTCGATCAAAGAACATGCCAACAACCAACAAATGGAAGACAATCTTGAGGTATCACTGTTTGATGATTTCATTTGGATGCTACTTTGGGGCGTTGAATAGTTGCAGTTATATGTTCAAATAAGACGGGTTATATAGCGCTAAGGAGGCACTTTTGAAGTTAGATGACCCAATTCATATTAGCTATAAGAGTTTGTTATTGGTCAAAATGAGGATAAATTACTGAATTCATCTGCAAAAATCAAATAAAACTAAGGGATTGTCTATGAAATGTTAAAAATAAGTGGATAAAGGAAGCAGGAATCTGCACATATATTATAGAGATAAGTAAACAGCAAATTATCTGAACCGTCGAAGTTATCCAGGTCAATGCATAGTAACGCTAGATGAATCATAAGATTCTTAACATTCTTGTGAAAGAAATACCATCACTCTAATGTGCATGAAAACTAGTCACTCAAATATGCAAGTTCTGAGCAAAATAGAAAGAAGAGGAAAGAATTTCCAACCTGTAAATGACCAGAGTATGATCCAAAACTTGACTTCATGAAACCAGGCAGCCGCAGGTGGTAGGCCTGGTGGCCAGTGAGCACTAGCTCCGAATCACATGGCATTAAGAATGGAATGCATATGACCACTTGGGATGCCAGGTATCATTGCCCACCTCCAAAAGCCAACCTTCTGGAGATGATCCTAAAAGAATCCATAATGGACCTGAGAAAATAGCAAACCAGATTTTGAGATACTCAAATCAAGCTAAAAAGTCATCGCCAGCGTTATGATATAGATATTTTGCACTGTAACTATAGATGGCTATGAGACACCGCTCTAATTGAGAATGCTACACTGTAAATTGAACCAAGACGTAATGCAAGCAGGCATCCAAACTGAGATTTAAAAGATCAGAATTGGTATTAATATGTAGCCAATTTGCTCATGGTATCAAAATCGGTAATCTCAATTTTCATATTGGCAAGGTATCAGCCATATCGAAAATATCCACAATACTAGACCGATATTATACAAATGTATCATGTATCATATGCCTCAAAATCGGATATAACATATGCGATATATTTTTTAATATCAGCCAATATGTTTTAAACCTTGGTCCAAGCTTACCCAAGTTATTGAGTAACCAGAGCACCAGCCAATTGGATTTCAGAAACAAAAAGTAGCAGCCTTTTATCTTTGTATATTATACCAGCACATATTGTATATTTAGCCCTCTATAATTGTAATCATCAGCTTATCTATCCTTTAAATCTTCAGGAATCAGCACGTATTCGCCTTCACATTCTATAGTTTATGAAAACATTATAAATCAATATTATGTATAAGTTCTATGCTCAGAATCCGTTGATTTTCTATTAAACCAGACTGGAACAAAAGATTATACCCACACAAAATATGTGGAGATCCCTGCAATAAACACAATAGTCAGTTCATGAAGAATCTTATACCCACAGTAAATATGAAGGGCACTGCTAGATTAAAGTGTTAAATTTTGTATTTAAAGATAATGCTTTAGATTAATATGGGCAGACTTGTTTAGTTAACAGAATTACTACACAAACTTTATACTGTAATCATGCACAAAATTATTCTGTTACAGTTTTCAGTGTTAAACAGAATAATTAAATTGTTCTTATTACTGTTCTTATTTCCTAATACAGTTTTCAGAATTAAACTGTTTACAGAAACAATTAAACTATTCTTCTTTAACTAGTTTACTTAACCTAAACAGAATAAAGAAGAAACTGGATTATGAAAAACCTGTTTCAGGTACTTGAAGGAAGACAGGAATACGACAGGAAGATGAGAGGATGAAGATCGAGACTAGTGTTGGATACTATCTCCTTAAAATCGATTCGCTCTCCACTGTTTGCTTCTGGATTTCTTGGACGTCGATCTCCCAGGATACAACGATCGGTCTGCAGAGGGAAGGAAGCCGCAATCCATCTGCTCTGGCGAATCTGATAAAGGTTCTCTCTGGTTGATGATTGATGTAGTGCAGGATGGGACTATTTAACAGAAGAACTGGTTCTTCTGTAGACAGAAGTTGAAGAACTTCTGTTCTGCAGAAGAAGAAAAGAAACAGAAAAGAAAAATTCGTATATCTGTTTAAAAAACTCTGGACCCAGACCCTATTTATAGATTTCAACAGTCACAACGGTTGGCCGTTTCAACAGTTGTGACCGTTTAACGGCAACTGTTGACGGCGACCGGTGACCGTTGGATCGCCGACCGTTGGACTTCAACGACTCTTGACTGGCGGGGCGGGTGCAGGTCGAATCCATTCAAATCTTAACAAGTCTGCACACCTTCCTCTCTTTACCTGGAACTACAAACCCTTCAGGTTGTTCCATGTAAATTTCTTCATCTAATTCACCGTTTAAAAATGCTGGTTTTACATCCATTTGATGAATCTCAAGATTATATAATGCTGCAAAAGCAATTATTAATCTTATGCATGTTATTCTTGTTACAGGTGAATATGTATCAAAATAATCTAAACCTTCCTTTTGTTTATAGCCTTTTACCACAAGTCTAGCTTTGTATTTGTCTATAGACCCATCAGGTTTTATCTTTCTCTTGAAGATCCATTTATAACCTAATGGTTTAGTTCCTGGAGGAAGATCCACAAGTTCCCAGGTGTGATTTTGAATAATTGATTCAATTTCACTATTTACTGCTTCTTTCCAAAAAAGGAGCTTCAGGTGTAGATATAGCCTCTTTATAATTTTGAGGTTCTTTTTTCTAATAGATATGTTGGAAAATCAGGACCAAATGTTTTAGTAACTCTGGCCCTTTTGCTTCGTCTACATTTATCCTCATTAGTTTTATTTACAGAATCAGATTCTGTATCTCTTAGAATTTCATCACAAGTCTTTTTCGGAGAACTTGATTCATGTTCTTTACTAGGAAATATATTCTCAAAGAATACTGCATTCCTAGATTCAATAATAGAGTACTTATGTATCTCTGGATGATCAGAGTTAAAAACAAAGAAACGATAAGCACTGCTATTATGCGCATATCCAATGAATATACAATCAATAGTTTTAGGTCCAATTTTAGTCCTTTTTGGAGTAGAAATTGCAACCTTAGCTAGACACCCCCACACTCTTAAGAATTTATAACTAGGTGCTCGACCTGTCAATAATTCATAAGGTGTTTTATCAAGTTTCTTTTGGGGTATTTTGTTGAGAATATAATTGGCAGAAAGCAGAGCTTCCCCCCACATGTTCTGGGGTAAACCAGAACTTATTAACATGGCATTCATCATTTCTTTTAAAGTTCTGTTCTTACGCTCAGCAATTCCATTTTGCTGTGGAGTGTAAAGAGCAGTTGTTTGATGTATAATACCATGTTCTGCACAAATTTGTGCAAATGGTGACTCATATTCACCACCTCTATCACTTCTTAGCATTTTTATCTTTTTACTAAGTTGATTCTCAACTTCGTTTTTGTATTGTATAAACATTTCAATTTCCTCATCTTTTGTTCTAAGTAGATATACATAACAATATCTAGTACAATCATCTATAAACGTAATAAAGTACTTCTTTCCACCTCTAGTTTGGACAGATTTTAAATCACATACATCTGTATGAATTAATCCTAAAGATTCAGTACTACGTTCTATAGAATGAAATGGAAGCTTGGTCATTTTTTATTCAACACATATTTCACATTTATTTTCAAAGTTTATATTGAAATTAGGCAACATATTTAAATTTATTAATCTTTGTAAAGTATAATAATTAACATGTCCTAATCTACCATGCCAAATAAAAGGTGACTCAGTCATATAAGCAGAAGAATCAATTTTATTGATAAACTTAGGGGCAATGGTCATTACATTTATTTTAAACAGACCATTGGTCATATACCCCTTGCCTACATATACACCATTCTTTGTGAGTACAAACTTATCAGACTCAAATACAAACCTAAACCCTTTCTTACTCAAGATTGACCCTGAGACCAGATTCTTGCGGATATCTGGTACATGAAGTACATCAGTAAGAGTAAGTTCTTTTCCCGAAGTCATTTTTAGTACAATATTTCCTCGTCCTTCAACCTTGGAGGTTGCAGAGTTACCCATGTAGAGTAGTTCTCCTTCCACAGAATCATATTTGGAGAACATCCACTTGTTGGCGCAAAATGTGGCGAGTGGCCCCAGTATCCACCCACAATTCCTTAGAATTGCCACCAACTAGGTTTACCTCTGAGACAACAGATGTACAGTTTACATCTACATTTGCACAAAGATTTTCTTCTTCGGCCAAATGTGCATTAGGATGTTTCTTCTTCTTTTTCGAAGAATCTGGTGCCTTTCGCACACGGCAGTCCTTTGCACGATGTCCAGGCTTGTCGCAGTTGTAGCACTTGCCATTGAATCTCTTCGAGTTACCACTCTTAGAGTCTTCACCAATGTGCTTTCGCTTCCTGTCATTAGACTTATTGGAATTTTCCATAACGTTAGCTTTAGAAACATTGTATGGATTTCCAATTTTCTTTTCAGAAAGACGGTTGTATTCTTCAATCCTCAAACGTACAATCAGATCTTCAAGTGTCATTTCTTTTCGTTTATACTTTAGGTAATATCTGAATTCTTTCCAAGATGGTGGCAATTTTTCAATAATTGCAGCCACTTGAAAAGATTCACTAATAGTCATACCTTCAGTATGAATTTCATGAATGATCACTTGAAGATCTTGTACTTGGTTGATTACATTTTTAGAATCAACCATTTTATAATCCAGAAACTTACCGACTACATATTTCTTAGAGCCGGCATCTTCTGTATTATATTTCTTGTCTAAGGACTCCCAAAGTTCCTTAGCAGTAGCAATTGAACTATATACATTATACAGTATATTGTCCAATCCATTGAGGATATAGTTCTTACTCAAGAAATCCGCATGTTTCCATGCATCAACCGCCTTCACTGATTGTTGATCATCTTCAACAAGAGTAGGCACAGTCTCCTTCAAGTACTTGGCTAGATTTAGTGTAGTGAGATAAAACAATATTTTCTGTTGCCATCTCTTAAAATCTGAGCCACTGAACTTCTCTGGTTTCTCATACTGGCTTGAAGGCACAGTTGGAGTAACCATGACAGGTGTTATCACAGTGGACATATCAGATGCTGTAGCCATCTGTAAATATTAAATTTATCTATCTTAATGTCTTGTAACAAATTTTAACTTTCTAATAAAACTGAAAATCAATTCAACACTCCAAATCACAAAACAGAAATTAACTATCCTTTTTCCAGAAGCAATTAAGATTACTAGTCTCCAAATCACAAAACAGAAATTTTCCAGAAGCAATCAAGATTACTAGTGATTGATGACAGTATTTTAATCTAAAACAAAAATCTCAGTGTTAAGACTGAATACTATTATGACAATATGTTAATTTAAAACAAAAATCTCGGTTTTAAGATTGAATACTATTATGACAGTGTTCTATTAATTTCACAACAGTATTCTAATCTAAACAAATATAATCGGTTTTAAGAATGTAGGTTCAAACTAAAAATGTTTAAACTGTATTCTTAAAAAGTTAATCTAAAACATGCAATAATCGATTTTAAGATTGTTAACCTTTGTATTTAAAGATAATGCTTTAGATTAATATGGGCAGACTTGTTTAGTTAACAGAATTACTACACAAACTTTATACTGTAATCATGCACAAAACTATTCTGTTATAGTTTTCAGTATTAAACAGAATTACTGTTCTTATTTCCTAACACAGTTTCCAGAATTAAACTGTTTACAGAAACAATTAAACTATTCTTCTTTAACTAGTTTACTTAACCTAAACAGAATAAAGAAGAATCTGGATTATGAAAAACCTGTTTCAGATACTTGAAGGAAGACAGGAAGACGACAGGAAGATGAGAGAATGAAGATCGAGGCTAGTGTTGGACACTATCTCCTTAAAATCAATGTGCTCTCCACTGTTTGCTTCTGGATTTCTTGGACGTCGATCTCCCAGGATACAACGATCGGTCTGCAGAGGGAAGGAAACCGCAATCCATCTGCTCTGGCGAATCTGATAAAGGTTCTCTCTGGTTGATGATTGATGTAGTGCAGGATGGGACTATTTAACAGAAGAACTGGTTCTTCTGTAGACAGAAGTTGAAGAACTTCTGTTCTGCAGAAGAAGAAAAGAAACAGAAAAGAAAAATTCGTATATCTGTTTAAAAAACTCTGGACCCAGACCCTATTTATAGCTTTCAACAGTCACAACGGTTGGCCGTTTCAACAATTGTGACCGTTTAATTGCAACTGTTGACGGCGACCGGTGACCGTTGGATCACCGACGGTTGGACTTCAACGACTCTTGACTGGCGGGGCGGGTGCAGGTCGAATCCATTCAAATCTGCGCGACGTTGCGTACGTGCGAAGTGCAAAGTGCGCCTCCCCGTGGTGCTCAAGGTTTTCCTCTTCTTACATAAGCAAAGAAAAGGAACAAGTTACCATATTTAAACCCACATCTTTACAATCCTATGTGGGACTATCTTTTCATCTTCCCTTTTTGTTCCTTTGTTATGTACTCAACTTTTGAAGCTAATTTCAATTCACTTAATTCATTTAATTTGAACTAGTGAATTGGCTCAATTTAAGGTTCAAATTAGTGAATGAATTCAACATAAAGAAAATGCACGTCATGGCTAAAATAATTATTAGTAATGAGATGAAAGTAACCATGTTCGTTTTCTACAGTAAATCAGAACCCACAGACTTGGATATAGCTGATTCAAACTTTGGATTGGAAGTTTGGGATAAGAAAATGTAAGCAACTTCAAATGTTTTGAGATGTAGAGTACATATACTAAACAACATATCTAGGTCAGATATGCAGAAAATCAAAGAAGCAAACCTTCATTCTTGACTAGAAAATGTCAAATGACAAAGGACAAGTGAGGCACATTGTATAATCATATATCCATAAAAATTGCCAGTAACAACACTGATGGTTCATATACAATACCAAATGGAGCTTAAAATTGAAATGATACCAGTTTATGGAGGTATATAACCTTCATCGTAATGGCACTAATATGTTCTTTGCATGCTAGGCAGTAAGATACAAGCAGGAGGTTCATCTCACAGATTGTCATATTTATTGCTGCTTGACTGGTCTTTGCTTGCTTTCTGTAACAAGAACAGGTTCAGCTTGTGAGGTGAGAGAAACAAATTGAAGTAAACTGGACAGAATTATGGAAGTATGCCCATCATCAGCTTGGCAAGGTAGTCTTTGTTTTCCAGAATTAAGGAAGAAAGATGAAAAAAACACTAGAACACCAGAAACACGAAAAGAACTTAAGTAAAACGAAGAAGTTGAGATTGTAATAATAAACATTTGAAAACCACTTCTATAAAGTTGTTGTAAACTGATACAATCTTTCATTAGTTACCTGCGTATTCTTCAAATTTATGCGGGATCCTAAACTGTTTTACCATGTGTTTTGTGAGTGATAACTTGTATGGAAGGACTCAGCAGTCTCAGACTCTGGAACTCAGGATTCAAACGTATACATGTGACCATACTGTGAAATAATGCAAACAGCTAAGAAATTCATATGTGATACTTGTTGGCAGTGAAAATTTCTAAGTAAAAAGGAATTTTCCACACACCGCGTTTGGCTATTTTAGCCTCGCGTTTGAGCAAAACGCGGAGCTAATCCATAGCTCCGCGTTCTGATGAATTTAGCTCCGCGTTAACTCCGCGTGAGCAGATTTTATTAGAATTCCAAATTGATTGTGATTGAGATTTGGACTTATCCAATATCCAAATTGAGTCCAATCAGAATCCTAAATTGATTGTGATTGAGATTTGGGTTTATCTAAATACCCAAATTGAGTCCAATCAGAATTCTAAATCAAGATATTTAAATCAATATTAAATATTGGATTAGAATCCTTGATGAATATGGAAATCTTGATTCATATTCCTATGGAAATCTTTATTCCTATTCCTATGGAAATTCTCATAACCACTAAAGTCTATAAATACCCTCTTGGAGGAGACTTTAGGGAGGATCAATCAATAATAGATCAATCTATAGATGATCATCAATCTTTAAGAGATCTTCAAGTACGCGAGAGAGTCTTGAAGCCTAGGGTCTTCTTTTCGGCAATTGAGATCTTTTCTTCTTGGAGAATTCAAGTTACGCATAGAGCCTTGAGTTCGTGAAAGATCAGAGAAAATCGTTTACAGTCGACCGGTTTCTTCAAGAGAGAAAAGAGTTCGGCGTTCGATCGTCCAAAAGAGCTGCTTGACAGATCCCATCGCCACAGATCCCACAACATATTGTAAAAGAGAGAGATTGAAGTATAAAATCCTCTCGTTTATTCTCTTTTTCATCTTGTTAACTTTCATTGTAATCTAAGTTGTATTCAATGGGAGGAAGCAAAACTTTTGCGGCGAACAAACTGACAACCACAGTGGGAGCCATCTCTTTCACTGATAAAGAGATTGTGGCGCAATCGGACGTTGACATGATCGGATCCGAAGTAGACACGCTGGTCGTTGAAATTGACCAGCAGAAGTACAAGAAGTACCTCTCCTCTGAGTCAGGTAACCTGACCGAAACGCGGCGCTATCGTCGCGTGCGCTCCAATACCCGAGCAACGGGCAAAAAGGTATCCACCGAGAAACGGGGATCCTTGAAGACCGCGGCTATAGAGCCAGTGTTTGGGCAGGAAATCTTAGCAGGGGGTGATCTCTCTACTGTCGAAGAAGGCATGGGAACTGGATTGACCAGAACCCAACTCCGAAATAAAAATCAGAGAGCAAGGCGAAAAGCCCTCAAAGCCCGCATTGAACGCGAGGCTAATTTCATAGAACGCGAGGCTATGGTCCCTTGCAAACTGACTCGCGCTAATCACGAGATCAGTCATTATCACGTTAAACGCGAAGTTACTATTTGCGTTAATCGCAAAGAAAAGCCAGCGTGTGATACTTCACGCGAGGCTATTACTGAGCTGAGCGAGAGACGCGAAGCCAGTAAGATTTGCGTTAGTCGCAAAACCTGACATTCGCGAGAAACGCGAGTATAAAATCTCTTTAAAGCCAGCGTGTGATTTTTCACGCGAGGCTATTACTGGACTTAGCAATAAACGCAAAGCTAGTACAACTTGCGAGAAACGCAAGATTTCTTACACTCGCGAGAAACGCGAGGATAAAAATTCCTTACAGCCAGCGTGTGATTCTCCACGCGAGGCTACTACTGGACTTAGCAATAAACACAAAGCCAGTACAACTTGCGAGAAACGCAAGACTTTTGACACTCGCGATAAACGCGAGGATAAAAATTCCTTAAAGCCAGCATGTGATTCTCCACGCGAGGCTATTACTGGACTTAGCAATAAACGCGAAGCCAGTACGACTTGCGAGAAACGCAAGATTTCTTACACTCGCGAGAAACGCGAGGATAAAAATTCCTTACAGCCAGCGTGTAATTCTCCACGCGAGGCTGATATTGAGCTTAGCGAGAAACGCGAAGCCAGTAGTACTTGCGAGAAACGCAAGATGCCTCACCTCCGCGTAAATTGCGAAGACGATTGGCAAATTGTCGTTAATCGTAAAAATCGCGCTAGACGCGAAGTTATGACTTGTGTTAATCACAAGAGTAAGCCAGCGTGCAGGAATTTTCTTCCACGCGGGACTAAGATTCCAGAAGACAAACTTCTGAAGAAACGCCAAGCCAGCGTAAAACACGAGGCTAGCGTAGCAAATCGCGAAGCTAACTTCAGGCCAGCGTGTGATGGATTGTCTCCACGCGAGATTACTGAATTTAGTCATGAAACTTGCCAAAGTGCCAAAACTCGCATAAAACGCGAGCATAAGCCAGCATGTGGTAAAAACTCCCCATGCGAGATGATTGAACTTGAACAAAAATTTGAGCCAAGCGTTAAACGCGAAGCCAAGGATTTTTGCGCCAATCGCAAAATAATGCCAGCGTGTGAGGATACTCCTTTACGCGAGGTTAAACAAACAGAAGTTAAACTTCTGCAAAAACGCCCAGTCAGCGTAAAACGCGATGCTAGCGTAAAACGCGTGGCTATGTCCCAACCCCGCTTAAATCAGCCATTATACAGAATAAAGGTTGATAAGTATAGCACAGATAACGTCACCAATCATGGAGGGTTACAGCAGGCTCCTGGACTCCTCCATCAGCCAAGTGGGCCCCATGTCCAAAATATAACTGAAAATTCTCTATTTTCTAAAATACTTGATCTCAGAGATTATTTGACGAGTAAAAAGAAAACGAGTCAAACTCAGTCACATTCGACATGCCATTGCGAGCAAATAATATAAGCTGTACCGAATAGTTGCTGCTGTGGTAAGAAAAGAATTTCTTTATTTAATAGAATAACTGAGTCTCATACTCCGAAAAAGAGGAAGGATAATCTGAGATATCAAATCAGGGAAAAAGAGGTAAAAGCGGTGACTTCAAATATGATCGGTAAAGGTAAGAAGGCCATGGAAAAAAGACACGAGTCAGATGCAGATGATGAACAATCTCGTCATCTTACTCGACTCAAGTCAGATATTGTCGCTCCTCGAGATTATAGGAGACTTGCAAAAGGTTCCTACGATGATGACTCCGACAATTCAGCCATAGCCTCTTCACATTCATACATTTCTTCCCGACCAAGGAGGCTCGCATCGCACGTGGTAGACAGGTCAGATGATATTGACCAGAGGATAGAAACCCAAGAGCAGATGATTCGAGGTCAGCAAAAGGCCATTAATGACCTCAAATTAATGCTTCTAAAAGTGTTCGAAAATACCCAGAAGATAGCCGACGATAAGGCTAAAACTTCTTCGGAACCGCCACCTAAGACAAATGAAGAAACTAAAAAAGAAAAGGCTTATTCGATACATAAGGATGATAACAAATGCTCTTTCCATGATCCTCATGGAGAAAAGATCGTGAAATTGCAAAGCCAATTGGATGCGCTACTGCACAAAAAAGAGCTAAACGAATCGGGGGTTTCAAGGCCATATCCGCCTGAGTGGGACTTCGCCCCTTATCCAGAAAAATATAAACCCCTCAAATTGGAGTCATATGACGGGAAGGGGTCCCCAAACCAGCACTTATATTACTTTTTATCGCAGGCAGGTCATCTAATGGGAAATGATCCCGTAATAACCAAAATATTTGCCAGCACCCTGCGAGGGCCTGCCTTTACATGGTTTATGCAGTTGCCCCCGGGGACCATAAATGCTTGGTATGATGTCGAGAAACAGTTCTTGGCGCGTTTCTTTGAGGATGATACCGAAATATCGGTTCATTCCCTCCTTGCGACGAAACAAGGGGAAGAAGAAATGGTTAAGAGTTTCATTGAACGCTTCAGGGAAAAATCCGTGTATTGTCGACACGGTATGACCCAAGAAACCCTAGTCGAAACCTGCAAGTATAATTTCAGGACCAGCGTACTGATAAGAATAGGAGCTGTAGAGTCCAAAACTTGGAAAGATCTGCTGAGGCAGGGAGAGCAGACGGAAGATATAATTCGCCGGATTGAGAAATCTCGTAGCACGAGAAACTCTACCAATAACATGCCATATCCATAGAATCCTAAAAATAAAGAAAAAGTTGTGATGACGTCAGTTGCAGATCCGAAGCCAAGACCTCAGAATCCGAGAGGTGCAGGTCAAAATAGGCCCCGACAAGATGGAACTTATACGTTCAAGACGGAGCAGACAGGTACTCTATTCCACCTCCTCCTTAGAAAGGGCATGTTGAAGCTTCCAGAAAATAGAAAACCAGAGGACGCTGGTAAGACCAACGACCCCAACTATTGTCTCTACCACCGGAGCGTTGGGCACCCTACTAGGGATTGTTACCCTCTAAAGAACAGAATCCAAGCACTGATAGAAGCCGGGATTCACACTTAAAGAGGAACAGAAGAAAGTTTCTGCAAATATGGCAATTTTAGTGGTAGGAACCAATGAGTTCCCTACCAGGGCAATCCCTGTACCAGTAGGGAAGCCAATATCGACACCAAGCACGGGCAGCCCACACTTGCAAGCTAGCCCCTTAGACACGCTCCGAAGCACAGCTGTGACAAAGTCATTCTCATTGGCTAGCAGCCGGATTTGGCTGGGGGTGCCAAAAATATTAACGATGATAAACATCATGTTTCTGCTATTCTCAATAGCCATTGGAATGGCTAATTGAGTGCTATAAATAAAAAATTTTGCCCAATGCCGTTAAAGCGGCGGGAAGAGAAGATCAAGTTCCTCGCCAACCCTATCATACTGGGGGTAAAAGTATGAATTAACTACCCAATGCTGTTAAAGGCAAATGGGAGAGGAAATCAATTCCTCGACAACTCACCATGCTGAGGGGAATAGCATGGCTAGCCCAACGCAAACGGCGATTGGTAAAGGCTAATCAAATCCGTTGATACCTGGGGGTTTGCTAAAAAACCCATAAAACCTGTCATGTTAAGCTTTTACCTCTGACAGTATGATTTGGATTATTCTCATCGCAGTTCAAATTACGCGTGAGAGCACTTGGACTAGGCATGTGCAATTAGGCGTCTCTGCCGAAATCTGATGATCATGACCCGATTATCTTGGAGTGTGCAGTTCAAGTACGCAGTTGAGCCTTAAACCGTCTCCACTTGTTCAAGTTACGCAGATGAGCACTTGGACTCCTCCTTAGATATGTGCGATTAAGCACCTCTGCCGAAATTCTTGATCTTAACCTGATCACCAAATTGAAGATCCAAAGTATTTCAAAATTTGCTAAATTCTACGTCATTTTGAAAACTTTGGAGAGGGTTCTGTTGGCAGTGAAAATTTCTAAGTAAAAAGGAATTTTCCACATAGAACGCGGAGCTAACTCCGTAGCTCCGCGTTTGGCTATTTTAGCCTCGCGTTTGAGCAAAACGCGGAGCTAATCCATAGCTCCGCGTTCTGAAGAATTTAGATCCGCATTAACTCCGCGTGTGTAGATTTCATTAGAATTCCAAATTGATTGTGATTGAGATTTGGACTTATCCAATATCCAAATTGAGTCCAATCAGAATCCTAAATTGATTGTGATTAAGATTTGGGTTTATCCAAATACCCAAATTGAGTCCAATCAGAATTCTAAATCAAGAGATTTAAATCAATATTAAATATTGGATTAGAATCCTTGATGAATATGGAAATCTTGATTCCTATTCCTATGGAAATCTTTATTCCTATTCCTATGAAAACTCTCATAACCACTAAAGTCTATAAATACCCTCTTGGAGGAGACTTTAGGGAGGATCAATCAATAATAGATCAATCTATAGATAATCATCAATCTTTAAGAGATCTTCAAGTACGCGAGAGAGCCTTGAAGTCTGGGGTTTTCTTTTCGGCAATTGAGATCTTTTCTTCTTGGAGAATTCAAGTTACGCATAGAGCCTTGAGTTCGTGAAAGACCAGAGAAGATCGTTTACAGTCGGCCGGTTTCTTCAAGAGAGAAAAGAGTTCGACGTTCGATCGTCCAAAGGAGCTGCTTGACAGATCCCATCGCCACAGATCCCACAACATATTGTAAAAGAGAGAGATTGAAGTATAAAATCCTCTCGTTTGTTCTCTTTTTCATCTTGTTCACTTTCATTATAATCTAAGTTGTATTCAATGGGAGGAAGCAAAACTTTTGCGGCGAACAATACTATGAAGAATCCGTCTTCCAATTCAAGGAAGGCACCAAATGCTGATGACAAAGAGCCTATATGGTACAACGGAGATGTAGATAGAATCATAGAATTCTGTGAAGAACAGATAGCTGGTGGGGAAATAAGGTGCCAGGGTAACCATTTCCTAAACTATTTGTAAGATCAATAAGGCAACAGTTTCTAAGGAGGGTGATCAACTAGCTAGCCAGTAACAAAGTTTGGTGATTGTTTCTCATATATTTACCATTATCATGGAGATAGACAATCTAGGATTATATGATGATCTACAGCTCAAGATTTTGTGGACTGGAAGGGGTATCACTGTGTCAGACACGAAAATTGCCAAATATCTAATCATGATAAACACGAGCTATACATCATTTTTGTTGTAGAATACACAAAAAATTAGCACATAATGTTACATGCTATAAAGCATAACCATGGGTATGGATACGGGTCAAGTACGGAGATGGGCAGGAGACACGGCAAATTTGTAAGATGTTGGATACAAGGATACGACTATACATATACTATAAAAGTGACAATTAATATTATAATCTTAAAATGCATAATCTAGAAGTTTGTTAATGATTTTCACATTCATTAATTATTCAGACTGTCCCACTATACTAAATAGCTTTGATATAACATTGAAACTAAGGATAACTCTAATTAAAAAAACTATCGTCTGAAACTGTTGGGAGAATAGACAACTCCATTGCATAATTCAAACTTATAAAGTAAATAAAAATGTATAAAATATGAGGACATGGCTAGAAAGTATTTGACACATGTCCGACGAGGCTCCAAGAAGCTTTCATGTCAGACATGTCTGCTAATTTTAAAAGTGTCCATGTTACATAGGGTACGTGTCAAACCTAGTGTTTGTATATGAAAGTAGAAGATTAAATAAGAATGAATAAATAACAATATATGTCAAGAGGAAAACTACTTCTGTTGCATAACAGGGGCATATATCATAATTTGAACACAAATTTCAGGCCAAAATTTTGAGGGATTACTACCCCGCACATCATGCTTAACACCTGCATTCCTGTATCGACGAGGATATTTGCTTTCTATCAAAAGAAACTGCATATCTTCAAAATCCGAAGAGGAGGAAACACACATAACGGTGCCAAGTTTAAGAAAAATTAAGGCATCATATTCTTTATGTGAATACGTAACGAAGCATCGAAAAATCTTGAGATCCCTCAAGAGTGTAGACTCACTATTTTGCACTTTGTTTCTTGACCACTTTGTAAAAAATATTTATTTAAAGGTTCTAGTTCAGTTGGTTAGTATCAGCACAGTTGCACTAAAGGCATCAAAAGGCACAGGAAAGTTTGTTGCAATACACAGCCATGTGTACGGCTATAGGACTCAAATCTAATCCCAAAACAAAAAGGGTATATCAAATTCAAATTCAAGTTTTCTTCTTATTTAGCCCATTTTCATACCATATTTGTTGGATCCGAATCCTACCCAAATCTGATATGGATCCAATATTTTGGATCCAAAACCGACCAAATACGATGGCACAAAACTACAGATCCAAATCCCACTCTTTGCCCTAAAACTGGATCAGGTGCCTTTTACAGCCCTACCTGTCGGGCATAGCGTTATGCAACTGAGACAAAATCATTTTTGCCCACAATCAAAACCTTAACATATAATCTTCAGAATCTCTAAAGCTCGAAATATTACAAGTGAATGCTAACTAAAAAAGATCCCCTTATTCATTTAGCTCAATATGGCATGCAATTCCTTGTAGTAGCAGCTTATTCATAAATTGGTCCATATACCCAGACCTTTGGGGACCAGCTTAATCATATTAGAAGTATTTCCATAACTTCAAATAGTAAGTTTGGTTGTTGATCAAGTATAGCATACAATTATCAAAACAAGGAAACCTCCAAAAAATGAGATTAATGGCCTCAGGTAACATTATTGAATTTTATAAATGGAGAGTTTTAATCACTTGTAGAAATCCTCCCTGGTCTAGGAAACGGTCTTAAGATGATCAGGGAAGATGACAATCAAGAGGCATTTAATTCACCTCATAGCACAACATACCCACCGTTAACTTGAGTTACTTGGAAAACATCCCTAGGTCAAAGTCCTAATTTCTTTAAATTAAAATTTTGAGCATCTATACTGCACACATTGGCATGAAATCATGCTATTTATACTCGTGATTTCGCACTCTATATATAAATTTACCTCTGGGTTCTATAACCACCCAGGCAACTTCTTCAACCGATCCTCTGGCTCTTCAAGTTGCACAACATCAGGGGCATTAATTTTTCAGGAATTATGTATCTATAGGATGAGACTGACTCATGAATACATGTTTCCTAATTCAGTAGTCTGAAATTTGAAAAGGATTATCTTATGAACTTTCTTTCTTAAGCACATAGATTCAATCATATCATCTTATCACTGTTATACATGAACAGTGCCCGACATCTGATGCATCACAGGTCCTCAATCCATGTCCACTCTGGCCTCAAAAAGAAATAATTGAGACGAACGATCTCGTTCTATTGTCCTTAATATAGTAGGTAAAATACACCAGATTGTGATTACCATCTTCATTAATCAGAATGAAAAACAAGGTGAACCATCTCTTTCCCTTGTCCTTGGTAGATGAAAATAATAATGTCAATTGTTTTATATTACATTAGAATAAAAAACAAGGATATAAGCTAAGTGAAGCATGGAATCAGATGTTAGTGATCTGAATACATACATAAAACTTAAAAATTTTCAGGAGTGAACATATTCAGCAGATTTAGAAGAATAAATATAGTATACGATAATTTTAGGTTAAGTATGCAAAAGACAAAAGAAACAAATATTCTTCCTCGAGGAGTAGGATAATCCAAATGCCTGGGGATGAATTAGGCGCATTGCAGTGCTATACCTAGGTTTGCTCTATTTAATGAGCCTGCAAACTTTGGCAACACCATTGATGGTTCACTTCCAATAATCATAAGGGCATAAAATTGACAAAAATAAAATCATTTAATGCAGGCGTGCCACCTTCATTGCCTTGCAATAATATGCCTTCTTCCTGTGCATGGTCAGAAGGACACAGGAAATTATTAGATTCAAACTGTCATATTTATGGCTGCATGATCTGGATTTTCTTGCTCTTGTGAAGTGAAAGAGAAAACTTGAAGAAGCAAGCAGGAAGGCATTTTACTATTAAGCCTGCTATACTATTGGTTTTTTAGGTAATTTCTGTTTTCCAGCTGCCCCCGCTTACACTAAATCAGATAATGTACTGTGGAGGACCTTTTTTGGCCGGGGGGAGGACAGAGGAGAAAAGAACAGTTTGAGATTATGATAGTAAAGATTGAAAGCTACAAAAGTAGATAATGAAATTTTACAATAATTTACTATATGCAAGTTTAAAATATTTTATGGACCTTAAGTGGTATAATTTTGAAACCTATATATTTGTGTGCAAGGACTCAGCTATAATCCCGCTCAGACTAGCCGTCTGGCACTCAAATATCAACAAGTAATCAAATTGTGGGGACTTCTATACAGCTGAAGACATCGGTAAAATCAAAACAAGTTCCTCTTAACATAGAAGGCACCAAATAGAAGATAAAATCTAATAGAAGGGACCAAATAGAACACAGAATCTAACACAGTACTAAAAAGTTTAAAGTTCTACCTTTGAAGAGCAAACAACTAGAAATAAGATGCAACGAGCATGTCCTTCTGAAGCATTGATGAAATACAACATCAACAAGGGCAGTGTCTCAGGAGGTTGATCAAGTAGATAAGTGTGGACAGTGTTAGGTTCCTTTGAGTTTACTACCTCACCATCATATGATAAAGTGTTATCGAGCAAAGAATAAGAAAAGAAATATTAGTGTCAAAAATCAATTTGGTTTTGTAGCAGGGTGGTTGACTATGAAAGCTATTCATATATTAAGCAGATTCATGAAAAAATATATGAAAAGTCAAATAAACTTGCACATGGTTTTCACTGATTTAGGAAAAAAAAAAACTAATGATAGGGTATCCAAGGTGGTAGGTTTTAGAAAAGAAAGAAGTTTCTAGTAGATATATTGATGTGATTAGAGATATGTAGGATAGAGTAGTTATTTGTGTGAGAACAATGGAAGTGTGACACAAGTTTTTCCCATCATCATAGGTTTGCACCAAGGGTCGTCTTTAAGCCTATCTCTTTGCTTTAGTGAATGGATGAACTTACTAAGCACATACATGAACATGTATCTTGCTAACGATATTGTACTAGTTAATGAGCTAGGAAAGGGGTAGCATCCAAAGGAAAAAATGCATAAGTTCTGCAATATAAAGGGTAAAGGGATAGCATTCGGCTCAAATTGATCATCAATATATACCTCAAACATTTCAACGATTCATAAATATAGTAAAATAAAGGAATATATTATGCATAGGACTAAAACAGAATGGTTAATATAGATATGTGCTTCCGAAATTCATATGATCATAAAATATCACTGAAATTGAAGGAAAATTCTACAGGACGACTATATAACCAGCAATGCTTTATGGCTCCCAGTGTTAGAAATTAAGAAATGTGGCACAAATAAGAATGCTATGATGTATGAGTGGTAATGTACTGAGAGATGGAATGAGAAATATGTGCTTCAGCAAGAAGTTGCTCCGATTGAGAATAAAATGAGAGAACTAATTGAGGTGATTTTAACATGTGCGATGAAGGCCTTTATGGCACTGATTAGGAAAAGTGAAAAGTGTAGTTCATGGAGTTGGGAGGAGTAGAAATAAGCCTAAATGGACACAGATGGAAGCAATCAAAAAGGCCACGGATGCGTGAATTTAATTACACAGGTGACTGTTAACCAAGAAATAGAAGAAAAGGAATCATGTAGCAAATCCCAACATTTTGAGATAAAGACTATATTGATGTTTTGTCGTTATAAAGGAAAAATCTAAGATTCTTTCATGGTATGTAGATATTTATAAGAAATAATTTTCCACACATGGGCATAAAGTATGAACACGACAATTCACCAAATCTAGAGATGACAGTATTTATTTGTGTGCTTGTTCATGAATACACATTTAGCAAAACAATCACACATATTCAATGTTTTAAATAGCAACCGCTATCGAATATAGCAGCCTGATATTTGATGCCTATCCGCAACAATATTGTAGCTTTCATATCACTTATCATTTTTAGATAAAAATCAATGATATATCGGCTTCGATCAAATTTATCTGGTTCTATTTCAGGCTTCAAAAATTATCCGATATTATCTAATATCGAAGTCTATGTTTTAGACAAAAAGTTGACTGAGTTGAAGCCCAATTGACAAACTCATAGCCTACCTGCTGTTTTATATAGCTCTTTAGAGAAATTAGGGCACAATCAATTTGATCTCGCGCCCAAATCTCCCTCATCTCTTTCCACAATGAAGCAACAAAGTAATAAAGCGAAGCACAAAGGTACGTACCCCAGCCTCTCTTGTCTCTTTCAACCGAGTGACTGACATTGTGGCAGAGATTGTTGGGGATCTATGTTGCAGGAGATTTGAAGGTAAGCAATAGTGGGTGAGACCAAGTAATTCTATATTTTTTATTTGATTTCCTCTCTTTTTTCTTTATGAACTTCAATCTCTAAGTTGCGAAAGAGATCTTACGAGAGCCAGATTATGTCTAAAGCCTTTCAAAATTGTTTGAGCATTTTAATTGAATGGTACAATTTTAGATTATGATCAAAAGAGTTCATGGTTGGTAACATACTACATAGATATCTATGGTAAGTTCAAGATCTTATTCATATCTATCAAAATATTTAAGCTATTTTTCAATGAAATTTTTTAATAAAATAGACATGAAGTTCAAGACGCCAGCTGAGAATTAAGAAATTTTCATATCAAAAAGTTTTAAGAGACCATGATTGAAACTAGTGTTCTTTTTTTAAATTTGGTGAGTGGCTAAATGCTTAACCTATGAAAGTATTGGCACCAGTTATGCTGATCTACTTTCATTTCAATATTAATTGAGAGAATAAGGTTATTGTCAAAGCATTAGAATTTTCTCCTCTTAAATATATGGCATACCCCTTGTTAACTTCATCCGTGAAGAAGACATAATATTATATCCTTGATAATTCTACCTTCCCTCAAAATTTTCAAATGCTAGATATGATTCCATAGTATTCATATTCAATATAACAAGTGGGCAATCGTTTTGACTCACCCACTCATCTTTTTTGAGACCCACTTACCCACATAGAGATGTCTTTTATCTGAGAGTAAAACTGAAGTTCGTAAACATGTATATTAATATCTTATGTAGTTTCACATAATATATACATGTATTGTCTTATTCATATTGATATAGGATAGGACATGTATATCTATAATCCGCTATAGACATTCATAATTTGATAAATACCAGGATATCCCTCAATTCTATATATGCTACGAAATTTTTTTTGACCAGTGTGTGTATTTGAATTGGCCTTTGAACAACACTGATGAGGGCATCAAAGGGTCACGACTAGGCCAAGAAGTATTACATTTTATTATTTAGATTTTAATTGAGATTTTTATAAGATTTTATTGTTTTTGTATAGTCCCATACTGGTTACTATGAGGAACTATTTTTTGTAATTGCCTATATAAAGGCCCAGTTGATCAATAAAAGAGGAATTAAATAATTTGACCAAGATTGTAGATATAAAGCCATGAGAAACATTAGATTAGAGTAGTTTAGATTAGATTTGATTAAGTTATCTCCTGCTTCTCTCAAAGCAAACTTTAGTTCATCTCAAATTTCCAAATTCTTAAAACACTAGTTCATCCTCATATCTCTAAATTCCCACCACAAAAATCCTAGATCGCCTTCGTTCCCTATCAATTAGAGAATGGAAGTCCAAAGATCGACCATCAAAATTCAAAGTCCTAAATTTGTCCTGCATCAAAGACAAACATCATCTAGTGCGTATATTTGAGTAAGGTCAAACATTAGTAAGTGTGCCAAGGGAACAAAACCAAGGTTTAAAATATCCGAATCAGTAACGATATTTGCAGATCATTTATAGTATCAAAATCGACAATATTTAAAGCCACTGAAAACATATTGTTACACAGGCATGCATGTAGTTGTACAAACCATTTTGAAATATACAAGATATGATATGCACCATAAAGCCACTGTTCAGCCACTCTAATATTTAAGCAAGGTTCAATGGTGCAGTCCATTGAATTTGATGTGAACTACTAACCAAGATTTTATGTTGAAAAACATAAACATGCACTGCTCAGCACCTATAAAAAAGGATTGTTCCTCTCAACCTGGCCAATAGTTATAACACTTCGGGGCATAGTGGTATAACTGAAACACAAAATCCTTCTTTTCTTTTTCTTTTTCTTTTTTTCTTTTTTTTTTGAAGAACCAGAATCTTATCATATAATATTAGCATTGTCGAAATTATAGTCTTAGTAAATGTCAACTAGAGAACCCCTTATTTATTTAGCTATAAATTGGTGCCAGAATACCTTATATTAGCATTTTATCCATGTTGATTTAACATTGGGTAAGCCTTTACCTTTAGGGACCAGCCTAATCATGATAGGATGAATTCTCATAAAATCAAACGTAAAATGTGGTCACTGGTCAAAATAAGTATGCCACCATCAGTAACAAACTTAAAAGGGCAACTCCGACAATGAGATTAATGACCTCAGATATCATTAATGGACAAATTTAACCATTTTAAGCAGAAATGCTTCTTTATCCTACCTAGTCGAAACAATCAAAGATGAAGGAGAAAGATCAATATTTCCACATTGTTCTTAGGTAATAGAGTGGAGCAATGGATCATATTTCTCACCTTCATTGGTCAAACTAATGATGAAATCCACTTCCAACATATTCAAATATGTCCCAGTCAGCACTTTGAATAGATAAGTATTAGTTATCACATATTACATATTTCTATTCTTTAAAACTACGCTCCAAGCCACATCATTCAGAAAGGAGGAAAACATTTAAGCAAACACACAAATTGTGAAGCCCCGCACGAGACCCAGACTAGAAATTTAGAATGTAACTTCAACAGGTGATCAATTTTTTGGTTTATCAATCTCTAGGAAAAATTATACTGATTTCAAGATATCCTGGTGCCATACAACATTTCTCATATAAATGTTTCCTCCTTGTTTCTTATGAAATTTCTCCTCTTTCCAACTCACCACTGTAAAATGTCAATAGTATCAGCGCTTCTTATCACTTTAATGCACTTACATAACCATCCCTCCACAGTCTTCAGCATAATGCTCTAAAAACCTCAAATCTTACTTATTTATGAAACTGTACCATATTGCTTATTTCAAACTTCACTGCTCCTCAACTTCTAGAAACATATAATATGGCATTTTGTGTTATGTAGCTATTCTTTTAAAAATATCTAAGTTGACACAGGAATATATCAAACGAAAAACATCACCCACGGTCCATATATTCTTATAGTTACAGTACAGTTCTATTAGATAACAGATATGACTTCATAGATGGCTCCCTTCCTTTCTACTATATTGACACAAAATATTAAAACCTAACCAATCATTCGACTAAGGAAATTCGTAGATGATCCTCCTTTCTTCTATTGATATCCTCAGAACTCAATTCCTAGAAAATTGTCCCTCATATTCCAGTTTTTTCCTCAATTAATATAATCTCAAATCTACTCTACTTGTCAATTTCACTGGCAAAGTTCATTTATGACAAGAAAGCAATGCAGCTGGGAGGCAGCTAGCACTGCTGCACCCCATGTGATATTATGATCGAAAAGTCACATCTAACACTCACTAAGATACTCTGACCCTTACAAATTTTGCTCCACGAATAAACTGCATATTTTACCCTGCCCCTAGATGATGGAGATCAGATTTGATTGTGATGAAGGTTATATTTGATCCTATTAGATCTTGTTGGGATTTTAGATTCTATTATAATTTTTTATTAGATTTTTTATTAGATCCTACAAGATTTTGTTTGTTAAAGTCTTTCTATATATTTATGTTCTGTATGAAGTATTAGAGGATGAATAATATTTAAAAATTTCTCAAAATTTCTTGCATGGATTGCTTGAATCAAAATCTTTCATCGTAGATTTGTTGAGAGTGGGCGTGGATTCGTCTGGGTGAATTTCCAAATCCTTGTAAGTTCTTCGTCAATTTATCTATTTTTCCCCAATTTTTCCAAAAACCCTAAATTTCAAAACCCTAACCCTAAATCCGCTTCCGTCCTGCATCAAAATTGATTTCAGAGCTCAAAATCAATCATCTCCATCTCCTCCCTTCCATCTTCATCTTCTTTTTTATTCTATTTTTGTTTTTTATTTTTATTTATTTTTGAGAGTAAAAAAAAAGTTCAGATCTAAAAAAGAGAGAAAAAAAGAAAAAAAAAAAAAAAAAGAGATCTAAACCAAAAAAAAAGGTTCAGTTCAGATCTGAAAGAGTGAAAAAAAAAAAAAAAAAAGAAAGAAAGAGATCTGAACTAAAAAAAAAAAATCTTCTCCTCCTTTCTTTCTTCTTCTTTTAACCCGATTCCTTCTCCCCCTCCACTTTTTCGTCTTCTTCAAACCCAAATAACCTGGTCCACCTCCTCTTCAATATCCGCCCCCACCTTTCTCTATATCTCCTCCACCGCAACTCCACCCTACTCTCCTCTATCAACCACCAGCAGCAACAGCAGCAACCACAGCAGCAACAGCAGCAACCGCAACCGCAACAGCAGCAACAACCGCAACCACATCAGCAGCAGTACCTGCAACAACAGCAAGAACAGCAGCCGCAACAACAACCCACGAGTTTAATGGATTCCTTTCTTGCAGCTAACATATCATCTTTTTGGGTTAAGGAGCAATTATCTAAGAGGGTTTGGTTTGGGTTCAATTCAAATCCATCCAAAATCCGTATCGAAGAGAATAAAAGAAGTTGGGTTTAATTTGGATCCACTCCGTCACACCCACATCCAAAAGAAGAGAAATTGGTTGAATTTAATTTAATTCAACCTGACCTGTAATTTCATATCCGAACCAATTAATTTAGCAGCAAAGAATTGAGTTAAATCCGCAAAATAGTGTAGACCCGTTTACAGTGCAGACCCGTTAAGGGAAAAAGTGGTGATTCGAATCCAGTTTGAAGTCTAATTCGAGCGGCTTTCGAAGCAATGATCATCCAATCATACCCGGTATCTATTACCACTGTACATGGCTTCTACATATAATTATCAGAGCTCAATTGTGGATAATCTCTTTAAGAACTTTATGCAATCCTACATTTGGACGTGAATTACTCATCCCTCTTGGGGATACTTAACTTGAATTGAATTTCAATTACTAAATTCTTTGCAAATATTAATGGATTGTAATAATTTATTACAGAATGGTTAATTGCTTCTTTCTAGTGATCTCATATTCATTTGCATTTAGCAATTGAGTTATTAAAGTATATTAATTTAATGCATGCATTTGGTTCATCTTAGTCTTAGATTTTGCACTATCATCTATATACTTGACTGATTTGCATTGTATGATCCATTCTAGATATTAAACATGTCCCATTTTATAACACGATATAGTTGTCATTTAGAGTCAAAAAGGCCTAATTATATCTATGATTTGCGTACTACTTGAAAAATATTAGATGAAAAACTTTAATATAAAGATCCAGTATTTGATGGTTATTCCTTAACTTGTGACTTTATTGGTCGATTGGTGAATATGGAATATTACTTCAATAGTTATGAGATGTGTACGTAAATTTAATTTGCTAGAAGATGATTAGTGGGACAAACTAAAGATTTTTAAATTTTAGTAGAGATAAAACGTAAGAAACGTTATAGAAATCCTATAAACTCGTGGAAAGATATGAAAGAGATGAAAAATATTCTTATAGATGAGTATCTTTCTACATATTATAGAAATTGTCTTTTTGATAAATTGGAAAAGAAATTCATTTTATTTGTTAGAACACGGTGCTCAAAATGCGACAAATATGGACGCTCTATCTCTCAATGTACCACGATCAAGTATTCAAAGTATTGTGCATCTTGGCATCATGATTATGAGTGCCCAGTCAAGAGTCAACACATTGATATCAATCATACTGATCATTTTGACAATTCAGAAATTATTGAGATTCATATTTCTAAGGAAAGTACTGTTGTTGAACCAATTAGAATCTAGTACGTCTATTCTTGTTGCTTATACTATTATTTCTTCTATTGTTAATGAAACACAAGAATCTAATACACATGCGCCAACTGAGATTCATGTTCCTACTGGAATCCAAGTCACCGTAAAAAGTACTACTGATACTCAGAATGTTTTACTAGAGTCTAATGCACCCCACATTATACTAGGTGTTCAATTTTGGAGTCAACTATAAAGAAAGAGACCGAGCATAAAATAATTGATACTAATATTATTATCAGTAAGTTTTTTAGCATCCTTCCTATATATTAGCAGATTACTCCTAATATTGCATCTACCAAGGAGTCTTTAGAGATTCCTTCTTAGATTCACCAAATTCCAAATAAATCATTTGCAGTGATTGATGTACGTCAACCTGAAGAACCAACATCTCTTTTTAGGAGTTGTACCACTTGAATCTGTTGCATTGCATTTGCCTGTTATGTCTGTTATAGATAATGAGATTTCTAAACAGATAGCAATTTGCAATGATAAGTATAAATTTATTGTATATCTACATAATATTTTACAGGAATTTGCACTTGATAATAAAGTGAAAATTTTAGTTCCCCCTAAGAGGTTCTTTCTAGAAGTTGTGAAGAAGTTGCACGTTTCAATTCAGATTTCTATGGAGTTTCGATTAACATTACTTCTACTACCTATTCCCTAGATATTTTTGGGATTCTTATTCGACTACTTTCATTGCACGTACCTTTCTAGATCTATCATGGTTTGACGTAAGTTTACTAAAGAAGTCAGTTTTCCCTCCACCACTTTGGTTTAGTTGTAAAGTACGTGCTACAATTCCTCGACCACCACTATAGCCCAATTGGAATACTTCGTGAATGCTGATCAGTTCAATCCGGATGTGTTTAACAATTCTTATCTCCGCATTTATCGGGAATGAATGCTTTGAAACAAGGGAGAATTGGTAGAGATCAGATTTGATTCTAATGGGGATTAGATTTAATCCTATTGGATCTTATTGGGATTTTAGATTCTATTAGAAAATTTGATTAGATTTTTTTATTTGATTCTGCTAGATTTTGTTTGTTAGGATTTTTCTATATATTTATGTTCTGTATAAAGTATTAGAGGATGAATAATATTTGAAAATTTCTCAAAATTTTTTGTGTCGATTTTGCTTGAATCAAAATCTTTTCTCGTGGATTCGGGGAGTGTGAGCGTAGATTCATATAGGTGGATTTCCAAACCCTTATAAGTTCTTTCATGTCCATCCTCAATTCCTCAAAAACCCTAATTTCCAAAACCCTAACCCTAATTTGACTTCCGTCCTGCATCACCAGAGTTAAGTTTTGGCATTATTCATGTCCTACAGCATATAATCTCAGAACGAACATGACATACACTATTGTTACTTCAATATGTCTAACCAATTAATAGGTTTCCCATATGAACCAAGTTCACAATCAATAATCTAGTACTCTAGATCTTTTCGTATAAGAAATGATGCATCTCTTCTGACAGGCCAAAGTATGAGCAACCTTTTAGCATTGTGCTTTGGTGAAACATGCTCAAAAACCGTAAATGACCCACACTGTCTTTTGAAGAGGTTTATGAATGAATGGACGTACCGTATTGGAAGCAAAATATTAAAACCAAATATTCAAATCATTGTGTATTTTCAATAAGTTAAGATAACGATAACGTTAACGTAACATTTTTTTTGGTTAGGTTATGTAGCAAATAACGTAACGCATAACATAGGTTATGCAATTTTCTATTTATTTAATTAAAATAAATATTAAACTGTATTTAATAATTTTTATAAATAAGTATATAAATCTAAAAAATCACATAAAATACTGTAAAATCAATAATAAAGATATAGAAATATTATAAAATTTCATTAGCAAATATCACAATAATTTTTTAAGTCATACACAAAAAAATATTGTTTTTTCTTATAACATGAAGATAATCTCGTGTGATCATCTAATCTACAATAACAAAATCATCAAATATCAAGTAACATTAAGTGCATTCAATTATGAAATTCAAATATCAAGTAATATTAATTAATTATGCATTCAATTATGAAATTCAAATATTCGTTATTAATTAACATTAATTTGTTACTAATTAACATGCTGCTGCATCTTCATCATGCTGCTGCTGCATGTTCCCCCTTATCATGTTGTTGCATCTTCATCATGCTAATTAACTTTAATTATTCGTTAATAATTAATACTAATTTGTTACTAATTAACATTAATTATTCGTTATTAATAAACATTAATTAATTTAATTATGCATCTTCATTCTTGCTGCTGCAACAGTGCACACTGCACAGTTGCAGCAGCCGTACACACACAACATAATTCACGCAAATCACATAACACACACATAAATCACATAATTCACAAAAATTCACACAAATCACATAAAACAGTATTAATCTACAAAATTCCCAAAATCACATAATTCCAAGTTTTCAACAATACAAAATTGCATAAATGCATATAATCCAAATTATCCAAGTCATCCAACAGTCTGGATTTAACTCAATTAATCATCTAATTTAATAAATTTTAAGAAAAATTGGTTGGAATGTTTACTTCTATTGAACTGAAGAGAGAACGAAGAGGAACCGAACCAGAGATGGTGCGGAAAGAGAATCGAGAGTTTCGAGGTTGATCGAACTTCTTGCTAACGTTTTGGAGCTGGAACAGCGGTGGAACGAGCATCGGGAGAGGGAGAGAGGGTCGGGACTCGGGAGAGAGAGTCAGGACTTGGACTTGATCGGAGTTTCATGTCGGTGTTTATGAGTCAGAACGGTGCCGGAAAGAGGGTTGTAAGAGAGAGGGTCGGAACTCGGGAGAGAGGGTCGGGAGTTGAGATTGATCAGAATTTTTACCAGCGTTCTGGAGCCGGATCGTCGCCGGAAAGATGATCGCAAGAGGGGGAGAGGGTCGGGAGAGAAATCGCTGGGGGAAAGGGAGAGTCATCGATTAGGGTTAGGGTTTTTTTCACAATTGATTTATATATAAATTGAACGGATGAAAAAACGTTCGTAACGTTACATTACGAAATATATAAATCGAACGGATGAAAAAACGTTCGTAACGTTACGTTACGAAAAAAACGTAACATAACGTAACGTACGTTCTTTTCAAAAAAACCAGCGCTCCGCAACGGGGCGTTATTTCGCCCCGCTCTGGAGCGAAATTTCGCCCCGCTCAGGAGCGAAATTTCGCTGTTACACTCCGTTATACATTGCTTCGTATAGCTTCAAAAAATTCATTCATAAATCTTTCCTATAATGTGATAATTATGCAAACTCCAAAGCGTCAAGCATCCATTTGAAGGAAATACAATAACTCTGATATAATATATTAAAAGAAAATCTAAATTATGGTTCTGGTTAGCATGAGTATCATCCTCTAACAAGACATTTATGGAAATTTAAAAACTTGCATACCTTGGATATTAAGCACTTGAAAGTGTTTTTTGTTACTAGAAATCTAGAACTTCCAAAGTCGGAGCACCCGAGAGATCATGCCCATGCACATTTTCCATATGGAAGAAACCGAATGAAAAAAAATTAGACAATCAGAATAAGGAATAGGGACAATTGAGCAAATTAAAATTCAGCATCCACCATTGCCTCAGTGTCAAAGCACCACCAGATGTATCTTATCGATCTGATTCCATTGTGATAGTCATTTCTATATTTTAATATTTCATCGATATTAATACAAGTTGGCTGATACATCATTTCTTTCCTAATACCCTCTAAGCAAAATTGTCACTAATCAGAAGGACAAACATCTTAAATTGAGCTTAGCATGAATATATGTATGATCCCTGAACTTATTAACCGAACAATCTAATCAACATTCATTAAAATCAAAATACACTTCATCTCTGCTCTCACAAAATGTATATAGGAAATGTTGTTTACATTTTTGGGCATTGTGATTGAGTATGCTTATATAGTATATACTCAACAAAACAATTTGAAAACTAGTTGGAGGATATCATACCCAACTCAAGCTGGCAACAAAACTCTTGTTCCAGCCAAGACACGCATGCACAAGGCAAGGCATATCGTAACAACTAGCATGGACTTGGCACTGAAATATCTCACCACTTCAACTCCCCTTTCCACAACTCCTTCACGAACAAAATGAACACTTCTCTTTGCACCATCATATAGTTTCCACAACAGGAAGTCAAGAAAAGACCTCACGGTCTCAAACGTCACTCTCCCAGTGACATCAAGAACGAAGCTCCTGTTGCTCGGAACCACCATTGTGGACGATACCCGATTGAACCACCCACCACCGGTCTGCTCCTTCATATCAAATAACCTCCTCTTATCATGTCCTACAGATAAATCTGCCTCATTTTGTTCCAATTCAGCTCCATCCACTGAAGAACCCAAGCCCGGATTACTCAATACCTGATGAGAAGTCTTGACCAGAGTTTCAACAGCACCATTGCAAACCGACACCAAGAGCTCTCTCACCATGACCTCATGCTTGGGATTCGTAACTCCGGTGAAAAACTGATCATATGTATTGATATCCATCGTTTTCTCCAAGAATACAGCAACAGCCGAGCTCACGAATAACTGTACACAATTAGCAATCAGAGCTCTGCATTTCTCATCGCTACAAATCAACTGAACCCAGCCCAGCATGGATTCCGAATCCGAGTCCTCATTCAATCTACTGGAATAAAACCCAATCACCAAATTCCTGGCAAAGCTACCAACAACAACCGAAGCGAATCCAGTTCCAGAAGAGGATAACATCTTATCAAGAATCCGATCGGCAAGTTCCGTCTTCGTCCCCTCACTAGAACCCGAGCTCGAGCTCGAGCTCGAGCTGGATCTAAGTCCTCGAACAATGCCAACCGTCAATGCCTCAGAAACCCTAGAAATCGATTCAACGAACTCATCCGACCTCGCGATCTTCGAAAGCTGCTTCAAGCTCGCCGGAATCTCATCGGAATCCGACCTCAGAAACCGATTCAGGTCAGAGGAGACCAAGCTAATAGTCTCAGCAGAGGTAGACACGGCCTCAGCAAGGGCGATTAGGGTACCGACGAGCTTCGAGATTTTCCGCCGCCTCTCGACGACGGAGGGGAGGTTGTACGCTCGGTAGGCGGCGTAACCGGAGGCTCCGCCGGTGGCGAGGAGGAGGATCCACCTGCGGCGGCGGCGGTAGAAGTCCATGGGAATTGAGATTAGGTTTTCAAGGTTGGGGATGAGGGCTAGGGTTCCATTCGAGCTTCGGATTGGGGATCGTTTGAAACCTTAGAGACGGACGGAGGCGTTGAGGGTGGCCGAGGAGTTACGAGACGGGAGTTTCTAGATGGGCACAAGTTTTTTCTTAGTGAGCCCACTCTTCCTAGTGCGCACATCTTATGATTCCAAAAACCCAGTTATTTCCTAGTGAGCACACCTAAATACCGAAATTGCCCTTCTCTCCCAAACCCAAACACCTAAATCCCCTTATTTCTCTCCCGTTTCCAAACCCAAACCCATTCCCAAATCAACCCTTCCCTCGTCGCTTCCCCTCTCTCTCGCCGACGCTCGCCGTGTCGCAGTCTCGTCGGGTCTCGCCGACGCTCGCCGGGTCGCAGTTCGCCGGATCTCGTCGATGCTTGCCGGGTCGCTGGGACGTCGCCGACGCTCCTGCTCTCCCCCTGACGCGCTCTCGCTACAGAACACAATCTCGACTTCAGGAGTGCAGGAGCATTGAGTAGTAAGGTATTTAGTATGATTTAAGGCTGAGATTGAGTTGTTGTTGTTGGGGTATTTTTTTTTGTTTTTTTTTTGTTGTTTGTTAGTTTTTTTTTTTTTTGTTGGATTATGATCTTAGACTGTTTTAGATTGAGAATGAGTTTAATTTTTTATTTTTTATAACTCTTTAGAGGCATATTATAATTGTAATTATTTATTACTCATTGTTATAGTTGTGACATCTTATTTATATAGTTTAATTTATGCCTAGTGGATGCAATTGTTTTTATTCAAGTATATATGGAGTTTCACATACATCATACTGAAGAGTTTCGTGATGGTTAGTTTCATGCTGAATAGTTTGTGTCAACACGAATGCTGTTGTGATCATTTTTCTATTATATTTTTGTGTTTTAAGTAAATGTTTGTTAATTTGAAAGTATATTATTATCAAAAAGTTTGAGTTATGCCATTTTACTATTTGTTTAGAGCCTTTTGTTTTTGAGTTTCTATTATTTGTGTTTATCTTTTTCCTTATCTCTTTTGAAGTTTTTTCCTGAATATTTGGTATTATTTGGTTTATAAGAAAAACTATTTAGTTCATAGCATTGCCCTGTCTCCAAGTGTGTATTTTTTTTTAAATCTTAGCAATTATTGAAGTTGGCATAAGTGTATGTATGGACCGAAAGAGAGAGAACTGCCACCGTGTTAACATTCCTTCTAAATTATTATTTATGATATCAAAAAGTATTGATACCTAGACTCTGTATGTTAGTAAGTCAAATTGATATGCTTATATGTGCAGTACCAGTATCTATTTTTCTAAATTTGCTATATAGATATGTCCGTATCATACATGTATCCATGCTTCAAGATATCAATCTACTCCATTTCGTTTGTCCGTATCATACCTTATCCGTGCTTGTATTAGAAAGTTAATTTTAGATTTTCGAATCTAGAATAAATTGAAATATTGATCTTGTGTGTTTATTTTATGTTATTTAATAGATTTATATAGGCAAATATAGTTAACATATGGTGATATGTGATGTTTGATAATTTAAAATTTTATTTTGTCAATAAAATCGTTGGTGATTTAGAGATGGATCCGGCGCAACTATCTCGGATTCGCCCAACAGCCTCGAATAGGAGGAAGAAAATCGGGATCCGTCCAGCCGTCGATCATAACATTCCTGAAACAGGGAACACGTTGCTTTCTTTATATCTAAGAATAAGGTCAGACATATTAACTTTGGTATTCAATTTTATCGTAGTTGTTGTTTATCTAAAATATTTTGCTTTATTAACATTTCAGGAACGAGAACTATTACGGTGCATAAATCACATGACAAGGCAGTTATTGCAGAGAATTTAAGAAGCTATAGCAATTATTGATCCCTTTTTAGAGTAAGGCGAGACCAGAAGCAAGAAGAGTTTGCTCTATAATGCCCTCGTGAAAATAAAATCAGTTCTAACTGGGTGCACACAAACTGATATTGACACAGTAGCACAGCCCATTGCGCAATCCCCCACTGATCGTTCTACCTCTTCAAGATGCCATCAACCCGCAAGGAACCAACCCGCTCGGAAGTCTCGAAGAATCTAGAATTCTTTGTTATTTTTTCATATCTGTCGCAAATTCTAGAAAACACTTGTTAGCATGGAACATATATTTATTTTAGTTTGTCGTTCTTTTTAAATGAAGTTGTACTCAACGAACATGTTATATGATGCGAAGTTGTTGTTTTGGAGGCTCTGCTTGTTCTAAATAATTAACACTTTGAGGTTTCCAAAGATTAGTTATTGTTATCTTTTTTTATTTACCCTTAATTAGTGGAGTAATTATAAATGAGAGAGTTTTAACTTTTTGTATTCTTGATTTAGGTAATTATAGATTGTTTAAATCCGGGTTTGGAGTAATTGTCCTTCTTCAACTTACATGAAAACATCCGGAAAAAAAAATGAGCGAAAGAAGTAACATACAAAAACATGAAATAATTAAAATGAAATTATTGTATTGACTCTTTAACATTAGAATTGAACAATATGCATCTGGGAATGATTTTTTGCTGGCAATTGCTTTAACTGTTTATGATTTCCTGCATTTCCCAAAGTGCAGGTTCTTGTGAACTCACACTTAATACCTTTTTTTCCTTTCTTTTTACCAATTTTTGTGTGCTTTTGTGCTTGTGTTTGTTTATGGAATGCACAGGGTCCTCATATATTGTTCTAGTTGTCTTAGATGCCAAGTTGTTTATTGACACACCGTATCACTTAATCGTATCAGTCATCCGGGTTTACAGAACCGGATACAATATAGTATATCCGGGACTGTAAACCCGAATAGAGAAATTTGGTCCGGAATGGATAGCCCGGATGGAGAAATATGAATTTTGACCCTCACGTCCGGGGTATCCAGCCCGGACAGAAAGCTACTGTCCGGGCTTGATAACCCGGACAGAAAGCTTATGTCCGGGCTGTATAACTCGGACGTGAGGGCCAATCTTCTGCATGCCCAGTTTGTATTCAATAGAATTCAATATATCACTATTCTACACGAACTCAAAAGCATGCAACACTAAAGTCCTGCTGCAGCACCTACAACATGGTTTCAAGCTTTTTTCTGCAAATACAAATCATTTGATATACTTGACTTTAATCTTCCTATAAATAAATTATTAAGTTAATTTACAGAAAAATAGTTAGCATTTTACTGCATACATCTTTGTTGGTATACATAGGTAACATTGTTCAGGATAGATCATCGTTTCATCACATAGGCGCTGTGGCAGAGGCTCGGAGAACTTGTTGCAGTAAACGTGCAGCAAGACGTTGAGAGATTCCGCCAACAACCTGCCCACCAAGATTGCGAGCTTCTGGTCCCTGAAGAACCTGCAATGATTGGAATTATCGTGTATAAGATGTCCAATTGCATTAAATGAAAACATCAAGAAAAAAAAATTGATTTACTGAGGTCCCTGCAGTAATTTGGCTGAAGAATGCATAGAGACACGGCTGGAAACATGGATATGGGCATAGAGAGCCCAGACTATAAACATAGACTACATGAAAAGAGAGGGAAAATAAATGCCTGAAGATCATATGATAAAGAAATATCGAAGACATAGCGATTCGGTCATGAAGTGCAATTGTACCAAAATTTTCTCAAATTTCCAATCATATTAATACGAGCTTAGACAAACTCTACACAGCAAAGGCATGCACACGTACACACACAAAGAGTCACATCACATATGATGATGATAATGATGAAAAAGTGTCACACTAGCCAAGATATGTAGAGTGTCACTGCTCTGAAGCGTAGCCTTGCCTCAAACATTTCCTCTCAAATCTTTTTTGAACTTAACGAGCAAAAATTCTCAAATTTCCAACCTCTGTCCGGGGTATACAGCCCGGACAATATGCCTCTGTCCGAGGTATACAGCCTGGTCCGAAATTATCAGTCCGGACTGTATACCCCGGACTGAAATTTTCTGTCCGGTGTTTCCAGCCCGGACTAATCGATCTCTATTTTAATTAAATATATTCATTTTAAATTAAAACTTGTAGAAATTTAAAAAAATTTAACGATTCATACCTCCAGTGACTTTTGATCATCGAATGAAACTATCGCCAAGTTGCGCAACTCCATTTTCTTCTCCGTCGACTCACAAAAGAATTATATTTTCTTTTTTTTAGGGTTAGGTAATAAAAGAACCGATTTAAGCTAAATGTATATTTTAATTTTCGTATGGAGTAGTGATTTTGAGAAATGGAATTTTTTTTTCCCCCTTTTTTTCCTCTGCTCTGCAGCGCCTCTCTCTCTCTCTGGTTTAACGCGGGAAAGCAGGATGGAAAGATGAAGAGGATATTAAGAAGGGTATTTTTGACCTAAAAATATAATGGCACAATTGTAAAAAAAAAGACTTTTAAAGTGGGCTCACTAGGAGATTTCTTGTGCCCATCTAGAAACTCCCTTGGGAGACTCGGACTGAGTCCAAACCGTCGGCTGAAGGGGATTTAAAAGATGGGAGCATTTATTGGTATGGGAATGGAAGTTTCCAAAAGAGCACACCACTTTTCCTTGTGAGCCCACTTTACAGTGTAGGCTTTCAGCCAGAACAGTTTATTAAGTGGGCTCACTAGGAAAATAGGTGTGCTCATTTAGAAACTCCCCATGGGAATAGGGTGGTCCCCGGGAACTTGTGGATATTTTTGCAGGGAGAGGGCATTTTGGGAATGGTACCAGGGGTCGGGTCACTGCTTAGGGAAGGGAAATTCTATTAAACACGGCGATCGCCAAGACGCATGCGCAACCTTTCGCGACAAGTTTCTAATTGAAACTCTCTCTCTCTGCATCCGTACGCCGCTATTCTAAATTCTATTTTTTTTTCATCAATGAGTCTATAAAAGATGTGTTTGTTTTTATATTTAAATAAAAAAAAGTATTTTTTTCATTTGGTTTTAGAAACAACTGAGAAAAAAAGATGATAATAGTTTTCTAAGAATGGTAATGGATGTACCAACGGGTCAAATTTTAATCAGTACTATACAAAATTTTAAATTAAAAATGAAAATTTTATTTTTCTAATTCAAAATTTTGTATAGAAAATGTCAAAATTTAGCCCGTGAATACGTCCATTAGCATCCCTACAGTTTTCTAAATTTTTAAGAACACTGGATATTTGAAATTTAAAAAGATAATTTGATAAAAAAAATTAATAAATTTATAACTATTTATAATTTAAAAATCAATAAACCTCCGTATGTAAATAGAATTTACCCTTAGGAACAGGAAATTCCAAATGTGCACCACACATGACTTAGTGAGCACCTCTTCCCCCAATAGTGTAGGATGTGGTGGTCACTACTAAAGTATGGTGCGCATTTAGAATTTCCCCTGCGGGCAGGATGTGGGTAGCTCGGGAATAGAGATGAGGCTGATTGGTATTTGGATGCGACAGAGCATCGATTCGCTTTAGGTTGCTTTTTGTTAATTTTGACCTAACCTAACGAGAAAGAAGAACTAAGACTGAATTCAATTTGATTTGGCTCGCAACCAAATTTTAAATAAAACTTGTCCAAAATTTATATGTAAATAGTTTTCATATTCAATATCATACAGTAGTGCCAAAAAATAATGCCTCATTACTAATTTTAAAGATCAATTTTTCATCCGCACTACATAAATTTTTGAATAAAAAATAATATATTTATTTTTCTAATTCTAAATTTTGTATATAATAAATTAAAAATTAACCCGTAAACATATCCATTACTCTCTCTAACTAATTTACTATTGATATTCAACACGATAGCGACAAATTTGCCTTCGGTAATAACAATAAATGGAAAGGGAAGTATAAGCTTGAATAAATAGACTCACCAAGTGACAGAAGAGAAGTACAACGCTTGCAAAGAAAAGCAAAGAGAGAATACAAGAGCTACATAAAATTGGAAAAGTGAACATTTGAACACCTGCTGACCTTTGAAGTTCCAACAGATACGAGATTAACAAAACTTAACAACTTCTACCACCATCAATCAATTATTAAAAGCCAATGCTCTCACAGAAAAATATTAACAATCTAGTTGGCATATAGCAAAATGGAGTACTTAGTATAGGCGGATGAGGGCCAAGATGGTTGCTAGCCATCACTTTCACCATCAAAAATTTGAAAGGTCCTGGAAATACAAGCTACATACATTTTCCATAATCCTACTGCAACTAACTATTGCTTGCATCACCCTCCTTTACCGACTGTTCCTGTAGCTTCTTCGACCAGTATTCCTCTAGAGGAGGCCCAAAAATAGCTCTCCCAGAAACCACTCCGATTCTGCAAATACCGGTAATGTCAATTTATGTGATCAGTCATCAGTAAGCGTATTATTCTTCGATCCAAGATTTCGGAGTTTCTATTTGTCACTAATGGAGGACACCAAACTAAACAAATGAAAAAAAAAAACTACGCTTTCCACCTCATGGCGCAAAATAACAATGACAATAATGATGATGATCATCATCGTAACAGCATGGTCTATAATATTTGTTATATTTGATTACCAGAGATTATTGTTTTTGTTGTGAGATAATAAGATCATTGACTTGCACTTTAAAAGTTCTGAAATATGAGACTTGACAATTAGTTATAAACTTCCTAAAGCATTTGCAGAATCTATTACTACTAAAAGATATCACGACAACTTCAAGCACATGAATATGTCAAAGCATAGCCAAATCAGAGACTAGATATACAATCTTGCTATAATTAAACCCAAGACCACTCTTATAAAGCACTGATTTGGGGCACATATTATCTCCCTAGCACTCCTAGACCCAAACGGTGCAAATGTATCATACATGTGAACACTTCAATTTAGGGTTTATATTGAGAATATAAAAGAGAAGAAAAGAATTGCACATCTTATTGACTTCTCGACTTGGACATGATAAATATATTTACGAATTGTTACCTAAACTGCTGTTAAACACAACCACTTTTTACATGATCCCCTTTTTTTTGGGGGGGAGAACACTTATCATGATTTGAGCCATAAAAAGTGTAGCAACGGTATTCTTTTTTGGTTTGACATGCATGGCAGATATACGGAACTAGTCCTAATAAAGTTGGTATACCTCTATTGTTTAAAGTCAATACCAATTTACACCAATATACATTTCTGTTAACATAATATTAGTTTCTTTAGCTGCTAATATTGCTTTAGCACATATAAGCAATTAAACATGCATGCACACATTCACCTAAAAACATGCATTGATATAACAAAATATGTCCTAAGTTTAGAGGAAATCCCAGAGTCCCAGGCACAATGACATATCACCCAAATCACGGTTGTCAAAAGTATCACACAGTTAGCTGATCCATAACAAAACATAATATGAAAAAAATATCCGAATACTTTTCCATCCATACAAATTACGGGAGAGGGCCTAAAATAAAATGTAATAAATGTTGTTCCCTAAAGCTTATTTTGCTTCCTCCACTGATAAATAATGATGAAATTAAGAGGCCACAATATCATAATAAATTGACTGCTCCTTTAGCCAATTATATATGAAAACTTTGACTGAGGAGAGGGCTGCGGTCATTCTATAATCGGGTTAGAGCCACTAGGTCTTTCAGGTGAATTTAAAGAGAGATGAATATATGAGTTAATTTAATTGACTAATAGTAAGAGTAAACAACCCCAGCCTAATTATACACATATCAAAAATATAAACAATTTTTAACTATTGAAGAAGCTGAATAGGTTTGCATTAGACAAAGTCAGGTTCAACAATGGCCTCGAACAATGTTGAAAATAACACATTATGAAACCCGTTATATTGCGTTACGTAACCTAACGGAACCCCAACGCTACATAACGTAACAGTACGTTTTTTATATTATTTTACGTTATATTACATAACGTTACGTTAAATTACGTTATTTACAATTTTTTTTTAGTAGTTTCTATATTGTTGTTAATTATTTTTTTAGTAATTTCTATATTTTTGTTGATTATTATTTTGTTTATTAGCGAATTACTGTAATTTTCTTGATTAGTTGTTGGCTTGTTTGATCGCTTATGAAATTGCTAACTTATTAATTTACAATTGTTTCCTTATTCGATTGTTGTAATTCCTCTTCGATTGCTGAAATATCTTACTTTTTTATTGTATTGAATTTTTAATTAAACTAAAATCAACAATTACAAATATGATAAATTGAAAATTACAAAATATAAATTACAACAATAATATTACCTGGAATCGAAATAAAAAATTAAAATATTATTTTCTTGTTTAACTAATAACTAGACTTACAGTTGGAGGCTTAATATAATTTATGAAGATAAATGTAAAAATTATTGTAAATTTTAATATAAAATTAGAATAGATTATGTATTACAAAATGGTTTTATATTCTTTTTTTAGATATTTTAAGTTTATTTTTGAATTTATAAAAATTATTTTATATAGTTTTATATTTATTTTTAATTAAATAAATAGGAAATTGCATAATCTACATTATGCGTTATGCTATATGCGACATAACCTAACAAGACAAAACGTTACGTTATCATTATCGCTATTTTAAACATTGGCCTCGAATTCCAATTATGCATGGCACCCAATGCCGCCACCACCCGGAGTTTGGTTTTGTAGCAAATCCTCCAAAGATCTTTGCATGGATTCAGATCTGAATCAAATCACCACCTCACAGTGCCTATCCTTCTCAAAATTAATGTTCAGTGATGAATATAAAATTTTATAATATTGTAGGAACTCAAACCTGTTCATAATAAAGATATATTGATAATCCCTTTAATAGCTCATAATACAGGTCCACCATTCATCCCTTTCCATCATGGAGACAAGTTTTAGAATGTATCCATCAAACATCTTGCATGAATCCAGATCTGAATAAAACTACGATCTCAAGGAATGCATTCTTCACCGGTACTAATATTAATGATGAACCATACCTGTCCATAATAGAGATATATCAATAATCCCTTGAATAACTCACAATCAAGGTCCACCATTCATCCCTCCCAATGACGGTAATGAATATTGAATCCTTCAAAGATTTTTTCATAAACCAATATCTGAATCGCTACAGGATCTTAACGCATGTATTCCTCCATGGATATTAATGATGTGTGTGTGTGTGTGATCGTAGGAACCCGTATCTGCCCATAACAAAGATATTTTAATAATCCCTTGAAACACAATCCAGGCCAAACATTCATCCTTCCCATCATGGAGTCTGGTTTTGCAATGAATCCTGCAAAGATCTTTGTATGGATCAAGATCTGAATCAAACCAGGAACTCATGGTATGTATTTTCCTGGTTCTTAATACTAATGAATAATATACATATAGTTGTAAGAACTATGATGCACGGACTTGTCTCCCTACATTCTGTATTCGTATCCAGTATGAATCCGATACACATTTGTACATATACACACACAATTTGCATCAGATTCGTCTCATACGAATCCATCTTGTACCGGGTCTAAGCTAACAAGTTCGACCGGGTAGTTATTGGGTTCTATCTACTTCACATGTTGAAAGAGTTCATTTGAAGAGCTATAATTTAGTGGGTCCAGACATTTAAACCCGTATCCACTAAGATAAAACTTAAAATCTTTCTAGCTATAAGATTAGGATCAATCAAGAACTCTTCCATAAACAGAGAAAAAAAAGTGAAACAAAAATCAAATGAGCCCATTCCTCTATCCTCACCCTTGTTGCTCTTCAATCAACAAGAACGCTGGTCGATGAACAACGTAGAGACGTCATAGATGTAGCAATTACTAATAGGATTAAAATTTCTAGGGTTTGGTTTGTTTGATTGGACTTAGGGCTGAGTTAAAAAGATTCAGGCTGGTTTCATTAGATTTTAGTTTGTTTCTATTTTATTAAATTTGCTTGAACAAATTTTGCACAACTTAGGCTTAATTCCTTTTTGGCAAGTCAGCCATCTTTTATAATTGAAATACCTGGTTCCCTTGCCTTTCCTTATACACATATTCTGTGAGAAACCCATTCATATTTCACTACCCATTTATACTGGATCAAGTTTGATTTTGAGCTTGTCTCATTAAAATTCTAGCTGAATAGATACCCAGATGGATTTAGAATTGCTGAAAGAAAAATCAAAACCTAAACTAATTCTTAGAGGATGACCTTGTTTCCATAGATGCTTTATAGGAATATATTTAAGTCAATTAAAAAATATTATATAGTTAATTTGCATATCTGCAAGGCATCATATCCATGGTTTTCTAAAATTACGTGACCCCATTACCCCATTCCATAACATCGTATCTAATACTCACACCCAAATCCATGCTACCAACGAACTACAAACCGAGACATGCCCATAACAGATTTATAATAATCCCTTGAATAGCTCACAATTGAAGCCCACCATGCATCCCTTCACATCATGATATATTTTACAAATACCAAAATTCAATTTGACATGACTATTGATCATATAACTAAACAATATTTTTCGTTGAGAAAATTTCTATAGAGGTAAAATATGCTATTGATAGATAACTCTCAGAACAAGATCTAAACTACTCTTTGGTAGCAGTGACCAACCTCCTTCATCATTCACGCAATCAAATGAGACGGCCCTATGTATAAGCTAATGGATGGCAACTAAATTTTCTTCCATGTTTCGATACCTCCTAGGTGATCCTAAATCTTGGATGCCAACTTCAAAGCCCATAAATGACATATGTAACTTTGATTATGATCGATTAAGAGCACCAAGATTATTCATTTCATTATTAAGACTGTTAGGATTACCTTTTATCTCCTCATCCATATCAATACCACACCTTTTCTCCATCTTCTATTCACTTAGAGATGCTGCCAGTTTGAATAATCATCTGCACAAATGATATTGTACTACCAATGCTTTTGTGTTCGAACAAATGATCTATCAGTAAATTACTTACGTAATGAGTATAATTGATAATTGATAATTGATAATAGTGTTCACTAGCATATAGTTTCTATGCCTTTGTTATGTCATTTGTGCAAATCTATCCTAAGTCGGAGGAACTTATTTGAATAAATGGCAGCCATGAGAACTTATAATATTATATTGTAGTTAAATAATACATGTAGCATAAGGTTTATGCTTTAGATGCATGGCTAAGATGTGTGCTTAAGGTCTAAGCACAACATGTGTGCTTAACGTATATGTAGGAAATGTGTGATTGAGTTGTGTACATGAGGTGAGTTTTTAAGATTAATGTCACCTAGTAGATTTGTGTAGAGAGCTAAGAGAAACCCACATTAGGTTGATTTATAAGAGACATGGAGCAGAAGGCATGTGTAGGGATAGGGACCACCTAGGACTACACCTACCTAGACCACCATATCCTCTCATTCATACCCATTTTTCTCTCATTATCTCACTTCGAATGCTATTTCTGCTGGCTGAAAACTGAAGAGAAGAAAAAGAAAGGAAAAAAGAAGAATTTTAGAATAAACGAAGACTACATAGGCGACTTTCTATTCAATACGGTTTAGGACTCTTGTTGTTAACTTTCAACCATAGTTATGAATCTATGATGGTATTATCATGGACCCAATGTTACTGTATGTGTTCTCTTGATTAAGATAGTGTTTATCATAAAAAAAAAAAAAAAAATTGATTGAAATCTTATACATACATGTTTCCAATTAAATTGCTTTCAATTGCCTTTGATGCTAAGTGAAAAATGATGCTTACTTTCTTCAAGTCATTAGTTCATTTATATTACTAACTGACATTAAAAACTTAGTAAGATTCTAAAAATAAAGTCTCCTAGAGTTTATATTCATGATATGACTTTTAAAACCGAACAAGCAATATGCAAATTGGACATCTGATTTTAATGCTTCTTTGTAAGTTGTTTTATCTCAACTCATAAGAAATAATTTTACAGGTCACATGACATGAGTAAAAGGTATTCTCGAGTTCACTTAAATGAGCATATCATGGGAGTTCAGCTAGAAGCTACATGTAAAACTTTATTCTTAAAGACTGACATGAAAGCAACGTTATTATACATTACTATAGTCAACTTCTTGCATATGAATTCATGTGAAGCTTTAAATTTCTATTACTTCATCTATTGATGGTAAGAGAAAGCCTCACACGAGTTTTTCATCTAATTTATCAAGAGATTCCTGATTTGTGCTTTAATATGCTTACATGAGCTAAAAATATGTAATTTCAAACATGTAGATGACCATTAACCGAATGGATATGTAAACCCATGCCAGAAAACGAATGAGATAAATTGTGTTTAAATGGAACCATGGGCAGATAAGAAAGTGGACCATGAGTATATCAGTTGCATTGAAGACATTAGATGGAGATTTAGTGGCTCCAAAGAAGACTTCTTGGGAGATATTAAACTCATAAATTAGGTGTACCTATCCAAGTCATCCAGTAGGGTAGTTTGGGTAAAACCAACAAGGATATTGAACCATTGGTTAAATAGATACAATGATTTATCTAATCATTGGCTTTAGAATATCAATATTGTTATCATCAAAATGATTTATCAACAACAAAAATTCATCGATATATTGTTATTGTTTAATCATTACTATTGTCATAAGTATGGCATTGCATGTTTGGCCAAATGCACAAGGGTTTGATGCATTGCCTATAGTTTAATCATTTGAATAGTCATTATAATGATATTCACTTGAATTACTTATGGTTTATGAAATCTTAACTCTTTCATGATATAAATCGTGAAGAATCATTGATTTGTATAAACCTAAATCTTATAAGATTGTTGAGTCGCTTATTGAATGGTAAACTTACTAAAAGTTTCTCATTGAGTGGTAAACTCACCCATATTTTAAGTCGGTTGAGCTCTTCCCAAATCTAGTCTAGTTTGATGATCAATATGTAAGAATAATATTCTACTTTTGGTATTAAGAATTTGTTTATATTTATAGTTTATGAAGTGCATGCGAGTATATAAATGGATAAGAGCTAGACTAGTAATTGAGTTTAATAGTTGTTTATATGTACCAGGTATGGTTTGATATGGAATATAAATAAAGATTTATTGTATCCAGTGTGGCATTATTATATGAGATAAAAGCAAATGTTTAACTGCTCTGCTTTATGATTTTAACTCATAATAGAACATTTATAATAAAATCATACATTGATGATTATGGTTGGTCACATTCTAAGTTAAACCACCTTAATTCTTTAAAGCATGACCGATATAGCCAGCTTGATGGTCACAACAAAGTTCATGGTACAAATGTTCAACATCTGAAGAATAGAAGTGAGAGCAAGATAACTCAAAGAATACAATTCATGAGCATGGCACACACTTAACCTTGGAACATATAAATATGCATACCCATAGTGCAACACATTTCTTAGAAAACAAACTCTAAAGGATACTACTACTAGCATTAGGTGTCATTTATCGTGAACACAAACAATAGCCTTGTTCCATGTGCAGCAGGCAAGGTGATCCACCATCCTAATATATATAAAAAAAAAAAAAGAATTATATGGGATGGCAAGATGACCACCAATTACCACCCGAACATTATTCTTGTTTTCATTCAGATATCTCTTTTATGAGTTAATATGCCATGTAAATATGAGCATCTTGAGGTCCCATTTGGCTTTCCCCACATTTGGGAAAAACGGAACTGCACCAAGTCTGTAAGAAAATCAAATTGAAGAAAATCAAACTGTGCTCACCTTTTCATTTTCTTTGACAAGGTCAAAGTTGTCAAATTGGGATACGTATAGTGTATCATTATCTATATGTATCGTATCGTGGGATACATTAATCAAAATATAATAGGTAAGTACTAAGTAGGGGTGAGCATCAGTCGGTTCGGTTCGTTTTTTTGAAAGAAAAAAACCCAACCAAAAACCGAAGCGAAGTTATAAAACCGAAACCAAACCGACCGATTAAAAGTGAAAACCGAACCGAAGTTTCGATTCGGTTCGGTTTTCGATTTTTAGGATTTGAAACTAATTATGTGATATACGCATGTTTTTTATAGGAAAAATAATAATTTTCTTTCTATTTTTTTCTTTTTCTACTTATTAAAATAACAATCACATGTTTTTCATTAAAAATTTTAAAGTAAAACACATTGAAAATAAATCAAAGAAAAAAAATAAGCTATAATTCCAAAAGTTCGGTTTTTTTTGTCGGTTTCGATTGGAGCTAAAGCCACCGAAACCCGACCCGAAACCCGTAAATAATTTCGGTTTTTAAATCGAATCGAACCGAAAACCGAATAAACCGAACTGATCAGTTCGGTTCGGTTTTTTCGGTTTTATGCTCAGCCCTAGTAATAAGCACATAACAATATATAATATAACGAGCATATGAGTATAATTAAAGTATAAATAAACAAATAGCCAAAAACAAATACTAAAGCTAATAATATGTTAAATATAAGTCAATAGCTATATATAAATATGCAATTAACATTCAAAGTGTTATGACTATAAGGTCATCAATCAAAGTTATACTACATTAGCAAATATATTACTAAATTCACTTAAAGTTGAAAATAGCATTCATTTTTCTCATCCCCGTCTCTTTTGCTCCATACAAACTCCTCCTTTAATATATCCTTTCTTTTTCCTCATTTATTGTTTATAACCGCATTCAACTTAAGAGATCTTATAAATAATGATAAACGAATTTATACAAAATTTACAATTACATTTTCTCTTTCTTTTCTTTTTAGTAGATTTATTATTACTCATTCAACTTAACATACACATTGAAATCCATTTATTATACCTTTTCACTATATAAAATTCTTATTTCTCGGTAATCCATTCATAATCAAATTTTATATCTAACAATCAAATTAGTTTATATATTTATCCAATCTCTTCCTTTTATTGTTGCCTTAGTTTTAATTAATTTCATGAAAACCAAAACATTGAGCAAAAATTTGTTATCCCTAAAAAAATACAAAACAAGTAAAAATAATATCAATTAATCATCCTTTGTAGTTATATCCCCATCATCCTTAAGAATTTTTATTTTAATTTCTTCATCTACAATTTCTCAAATCTATACACAATCATTTTTTTATCGAGATTTTATCATATAATAGATAAGCTCTTTAGATAATTAAATTGATAATTAGTAACTAAATAATTTATTTTGACTATAAATTAATAATATACCTCTTTTGATGATTTGTTTAAATATTTTTATCAAGTAAAACAAGAATCTTAAATTTTGATATTCTTTTTTTGTTAAATGACTATACTTGTTTAAAATTTGCATTCAATATTTAACTCAAAAGGTTCGTATGAATGAGTTTTAAGTCTATCTATGAACCAAGTCAATGTATCGTAACGTATTGCGTACCATAAAATACGTATCGCATATCGTAAGATATGATTATCGTATTATAAGATACATAACCCAATAGTATCGCAAATAAGATACGTATCGATTTTCTTATGAATCATATTATAGGATACGTATCGTATATCATAGCATATTGACAACTATGGACAAGGCATTACATGACAACATAAATGCCCTTTCATCAACACTAGGCAGTTTCATTTAAAATTTAAAAAAAAAACATCAAGGTGAAAGAGAATTGTCTTAGTTTCACAACATAAAATGATCAACAGCATGTGACATTCTAATATCAAGTCAAGGACATGAAAGTCCACTATTAATACGAGCACCTGCAAATGATTATAACTACAATCACTTATGAAGCATTTAGAGCTGCACTGAGGGAACAATTGTGCATGGATTATTTTTTCCCTCTCTTAATTTTGGAATTTGAAATTTCGCTTTACGTAATAAATATAGCTATATTTAGTAGCACGTGGAGTTGACAACTTTCACCTGCTAGAAGATGAAGGAAACAAGTGAATGTACATGCAAACCTTGGACCAGGAAAAAGAGCATTTTTAAAGATTTATAAAGGATTTGAATTTGAAGAAACCACTATTCAGAAATGTTGCTGCATGTAGAAAAATGTAAAAGTTTAGCACACTTTGATGTTCTAAAAGATGGATGGCTCGCCTAAGAATATCAAAATGTTAACATCAGCTAGCATAGTAACTATTTAAAAAATTATAAACAATCCACAAGGTTTTTGGTGAGACAGACCAATATTATATTTATTCTCTTATTGTCACTCTCTTGCTTTCTACAAACAATCAAGAGAAAGTAATAATTTTGACAAGCATAAAAATGAACAATAAGTTACCAAAAATGGCTAGTAAAATTAAGCACATGTCTAGCATTCAATTTAAAATCTTATGTATGTGCATAATTTAAATTTTCTTTTACATTGGTGGGTGAGATTGTTTTGAGGGGCATTAAGCTAATTATGAAACCCTTTGTCCATCCTGCACGGGTTTGTACTGTACAGTGAATAGATAGATCAATATGAGTTTTATTTTGAGCAAAATTGATGTTACAATTTGATTGGTACTGTTGAAAAATTACTTAATAAACTAGTGGTGTTCAGTGGTAACAGGCATCAAATTACAACTGGTACAAGTTTAATGACACATGTACAAATATTAGTGCAAACTACAGCGGAAATAACATTAAAAACATTATGAAGATTATTTTCTCAACGAAAAAAAATTATGAAGATTATGAGGGAGTTGAAGTTCAGTAACCCACCTGTCAGGTGGCATTGCATGCCAAAGTTATGCACAGAAAACCAAAGAACTAAAGTACGCCTTAGATTCCCAAAAAAATGAACGGCTAACCAAAGAACGGAATCAAAAATGCTAAACTCAGGCCACAGCAAACTACAAGGCTATCAGTAGATCGACCAATAATATACATAAATTTTCTCTATTATGCATCTCATTTGTTTTCACTGACAATCAAAAAGAAACCAATTTCTTGCCTAAATTTCCCCTTGTTTTACAATCTTAAACCATTTCTCGTATTTTTTGTTCATCATAGCAGTCTAATCATTCAGATAATTCAGTTCACAGTAAGCACTACAAAGAAACCCAAAGCAAATTATAGCAAACACTAGCATATTCTGACAATCACATCTCAGAGATAAAACTGAACATAGTTAGGGTTTATAACCAAAATCCTTTTTTTTCTTTTTGTATATCATAAGAAACCCAAGACCCGAAATCGAAGTAAACCAAAAGCTAAAGAGAGAGACTTGAACTCACATGACCGCTCCAACCACCATCGGCAACGAGAGAAACCTTCTCCTCGGCAACATCTTCTCCCAAACCGCCGAGTCGATCGGATCACAAAAGAAACTAATCTAAACCCTAAATATCCAAAGTTATAACAACTAAACCCTCAATAAACTCACTATTTACAGATTTACCACAAAAAAACATCTTTTTTCCTCGTGGACATTTATGCAAATAAAAATTTAATATGTACAATATGCAAAGATTGTACCTTTAATCCTTTCCATCTTCTTCCTCCTCTTTTTCGTCTCCAAATCCACCGCCCATCTCGCAAATCCGCTCCCAAACCCTCTCCTCCACCGGCACCACCGACAGCCTCGGCTGCCTCAGCAGAGCGAACCCCTCCATGGCCTCCTTCTCCTTCTGGATCTCCTTCAGCTCCACCGCCCGCTTCATCTCGCCGGCCGACCGCACGTCCACCGCCCCTCCGCCGTCATCGGTCTCGTACCAGGTCCTGATCACCTCCACCACCCCGACGACGCGGCGGTGGTAGCGGCCGGAGTGGTAGAAGAAGCAGAGATCGCCGGTTTTCATTTGTTTCATGTTGTTTTGGGCTTGTTTGTTCTTGACGCCGTCCCAGTTGGAGATGCCGCCGTTAGATCGCTGGTCATCCCACGACCAGCTCTCGGGCTCTGTCTTTAGCAGCCAGTAGCGGCGGCGCGTCGTCGTGGGGTTAGGGTTTTTCTCTGAGCACATTTTCATTTTTTCCTGCTTTTTCCCCATTTCTGTGTTCCTTTTTCTTTTTCCTTGTTCTCCTGTTGATTGGAACGGAGACAGGATACTTTTGGTGATGGGATTGATTTGAATTGGCGGGAAAATTAGTCTGGAAATAAAAAATAATAGGAGTTTCCAAAGGAGCACACTTCCCAGTTAACCCACTTCTCAACTTTCGTCAAAATTTCACTTTTTAGTGGGCTCATGAAAATTGGTGTGATTCTTTGAAACTTGCAAAATAATGAGCTGGGAGAGTTTTTACCACCTGATATCCTTAAATTTAAAACTCTCACTTTGTCAATTTTTAATTTAGTAAAAAATTATTATTTTTACTGATGAACAATTTTATTTATGCACGACAATTTACTCATGATGCATAGATTTGAAATTTATAAATAATTACAATTTTTTTTTTTACTAAGTTACCTTATAAATTCTAAATATCTAAAATTTCTTAAACATTTAAAATATTGTCATCGTTTTTATCCTCTGTTCTCTCTATAAAACCCAACAAAAATATTATTTATGCTATTTAAATTTTTAAAAAAAATACATATTCCACAAACTTATCGATTTTTTGACTCTCTAAATTTTAAATTATTCGATTTTACTGTAATGAGCGAAATTAGAGTTTTGAGTTTGAGTTTACTGAAGCAAATGGAAAAATCCAATATGCAATTGGTATTAAAACACAAATCTCATGTACGGATTAAAATTATTCTTAATTTTTGATGCATTTTTGTTTGCAATGATTGTTACTATTTTTTTTTTTTTTGTTGGTGTGATAGACCGGCACTGGTCGGATATTAACATCTAACCAAATTTAATTTTTAAAACCTGACCACGAAATTTTTAGTTCGGATATAAATATCCAACTCAGACAGATTCAATGTTGGGTTAGGAGAAGTATATTGGGTGGAAGGACAAAGCAATTGACCGGTTTGAGGCGAGTGCTCCTTCTGGCAAGATTTACAAAGAGTTCGGCTTGACAGTGAAGAATATCGTCCCGACTACAATGACTCTATAGATTCAATTTAGGATCAAATTTTTTGCGTTGAAAAATCACAAGATTTTAGAATTTAAGGAGATTGAGTTATTAATTGTGGATTATAATAATAAAAAAAATTTAATCTTGCTAAGTTCAATATCTCTATTTGAATGAGCTATGGTTTTAACATTTTTTTTTCATGTCTTCTGATGAAGCAAAATTCAAAACATATGTCATCACTTCCCAATTTAGTATTCACATTTTTGTTAAAAAAAAATTCAAGTATTTGCCTACTTTTGTTCTAATGAGTGAGGGTTAAATTTGGAAGGAAAAAAAGAGTGTAGAAAGTAAATTTATGATGTTTCAAAATTGGAGGTTGTTGTAAATAGTAGCCTAGGCGTAAAAAGTAATTTGCTATGCGTAAATAAAATTTTCGTTTAAATTAAACTGCATATTTTTTATTAAATCTCCGAATTATCCTCCTCTGAGTACATTTTGGGTGAGTTATTAGTGAGGGAGAGGGAAGTAATCTAGGGATTTCATAAAAAAATTACAGTTTGAGTTAAATAAGGTGAGAATAGCAAACTATTAACTAATGACATTAGGAATCCAATAATTAAACTGAGAATTTTAAATTTAAACGTAATAAGTTACACAATCCGATAGTACTGGAGATCTTACTGTAATTACTCTAATAATAAAATAAATATTTATGTTTTATTTATAATGTAAAGATATAACGATTACAACATATATAATTAAATGATACATAGATTTTATATTATATATTTTTCTTTTCTAGTGAAGCTCACGTATAAATATTTTTTTGTAGTATTACATAAATTGAATCCGTACTAAAAATCGAATTGCAGTATTACATAAATTGAATCTGTATTAAAAATCGAATTCGAAACCTCTAACATATTAGAAAATGATAATATCACTAGAGACAAGGCTCATAGGTGGATGTCAAGGGATTGGTATTATTGTATTTGTACCTTTTTTTTATCCAATATGAATAAATATGGATATAAATGCAGATATTTATTCAAATGTTAGTTTTTCTATTTATACTTGGGAAAACTAATATATATATTTAGATTGAATATGGATATTATTCATTATATAATAGTTTGAAGGAAAGTAAACACTAATTTTTTAACCTTGTGTCTGTACCACTGAAAAAGTACTTATTGATGCGTTGTTAAATATTAAATCTGACTAATATAATAAGTTGTTATACAAAGTTTAATTTGTTTAGATATTATACATACATCTTTCGGATATTTATTTAAATTTATCAGATAAGTTGGTACTATTTATATCTGTTGGGCGAGTTCCTCCTACGTCGATATACCGATACTAATATCTACGATATTGAATGTAAAATTAGCGGAAACGTATCTCGTAGACGATTGAATCCCGCGGATGTGTTACCAACGATAAACGTCTGAAATCCTTAACCGATTGGGAGATTGATCACGAAAGAATTAATCCTACTATGATGCTATGCCCTCAATCACAAGGGAATTAATAAGTGAATTAATGTCCGATTTTTTCATAAGAGTTTTTTTTTTTTATGTGTTCACTCGGCAATTGCTTGTAACCAAGAAAGAAATAAATAAATAAATTAGATTCGATTCCATCAAATTTGACGAGCATTCTCGCAATCGTATTCCCTCATCGGAACACATCTGAAAACCTAGCTCTGATACCAACATAAAATTACTGCCCACACACTCGGCAACATGCAAACACACTCGGCAACATACAAAACAAAGGCATATGATCATTTTTTAAAAAAAAAATATTATTATTGCCTGTCGGCAATTTTATGAAACCAAGAACAAAAACACACTCACGGCAACATTCAAAACAAAGGCATATGATTAATTTTTTTTAGATTATTATTATTGCCTCTCAGCAATTTTATGAAACCAAGAACAAAAAACACAGTCTCGGCAAAATTCAAAACAAAGGCGTATGATTGTTTAATTTTTTTTTTTTACAGAAACGTGACTCCCTCTTAAAAGAAAAACATTCTTATTTTTTTGAGTGAATCTTCATAATATTTCTTTTTAATCGTAATTGTCAGTGGGAGAGAGATTTTTGGAAGGGAGATTAATGGGAGCCTTTGCCAACTCTATATCTGCATTATATTTTGTCTCCCAACAATGCCCTTATGGCCATATAAACCAACAATATCCATACCATAATTATATATATATATATATATATATATATATATATATATATATATATATATATATATATATATATATATGTGTGTGTGTGTATATGTATGTATGTATGTGTATATGTATATGTATATATATGTGTGTATGTTGTCTGACATATACATGTATCAGAGTAACCAACAAGAGGATGACAACTTGCAACAGGAAATGAGTTGTCACTCGTTACAAGAAGGAAACTGACAATTTTTTAAATTATTTTATTTTAGATTTTTTTAAGTTGTCTACCCCCCATTTGCCCCTCTTATATGTTCGTATGGATTACATACCTAAATCAAACATTTACAAAAACAATTAATCATTATTAGTTGAAGGATCATCTTTATTCTTATTGGAATTGATAAAATTTTAAAAAATCATGATATTTTGATAATAAAGATGAAGGAGTTTTTACATACCCGTCCCTTAAATCTTTAAAAATTTTAATTTAGTCTCCCAAATATTTATATTTATAATTCAGTCTCCAAAGTTATCTCACTTTAGTTTCCAATCATATTTTTGGCTCGAATTTCCCGTTATATCTCTGAGTTACTTCAGTTTAGCCATCTCTTTCCTCTTCTTCCTCTCTTTATCTTTTTATTGGGTTTTCTTTTCCATTCTTTTCCTATTTCTCTGTTCTCTCTTTTTATTGGGTTATCCTAAGTTACTTTACTTTAGAGATTAGCTGGGAGGAAAGAAAGAGAGGAAAATAATGGAAAGGGAAAACAACAAAAAGAGAAAAAGAGGAGGAAAAGGGAATAAATAATTAAAATTAAGTGGCTTAGTGATATAACGGGAAATTTAAGTTAAAAATATATCTAGAAAACTAAAATAAAGTAATTTAAAGAATTTATTATTTGAGACTAAATTAAAATTTTTAAAGATTTAAGGAACAGACACGTAAAAACACAAAAGATGAAATATCATGTGACATTGTATGGATAATAATAAAAGTTACTTTGAAAGTGATTAAAATTACGTTGAAATATTTGGGATGAATTTGATTGGTATCTTAACCGGCCTTATTCTTGGGCTTTGGGCTTTCCAATTATAAGCTGCGGAGATCCGGAAGTTTCCAAAGGAGCACATCATTTTTCTTAGTGAACCAATAAATGTCCGGATAAAAATTTCGGATAAAAAAAAACAATTCGGATAAAAAAAAAACACAGAGAAAGTGGGGTCATTAGTAAAATTGGTGTGCTCCTTTGGTAACTCCACAGAGAGGGGAGTTTCTAGATGGGCACAACTTTTTTCCTAGTGGGCCTACTTAAAACTTTTGTAATATTACAGTTTTGCCACCTAATTTTTTAGAGCAAAATACTTCTCCCTCAGCCCCTTCGCCCTCGCCCCCTGCCCCCGCTCGCCCTCACCGCCCGCCTCGCCCTCGCCCCCTGCCCCCGCTCGCCCTCGCCGCCCCCCTCACCCTCGCCCCCTGCCCCCGCTCGCCCCTACCCCCGCCCCTCGCTCGCCCTCGCCCCAAATTCCTACAAGTTTCCTGTCCGGGCTAACCAGTCCAGACAGTGTGCCCAAAATGCGCAGTTCTGGATCCGAGCTAGCAAACAATAGAGTTCCCTAATAATTTATTTGGCTCCTTTTTGTTGGTCAGGTACCAAACAATATATTGAATCATCATTTTACTTGAGTTTTCTTCTCAAACGGGCTATAACTAGTAACTTCTTACTCTCCACGAACTTAATATAGACCGAACAATATCCATCATAGATCATCCAAAATTAATGAGAATGAGAATCCGACTTTACTATTTTAGTAACTATATTATTGCATTCTTGTGTGATCCACAAATAGAAATCGATCAGGGTGCTTAGCGTTCATGTTTTTGACTACAATGGCGTCCATCCATTCTATCATTGCATAGGTGGATCCTCAAAAACCATCTAAAAAGAATTGACACAAGTTAGGGATGCCTATAAATATAGAGAGCACTGGATGAATGCAGCTAGCTAGCGCGAAAAATCAAAGCAACAGCAACCAATATGTTGGACCAAGCGCGAGCCGAACCAGAAAACATATCCGTGGCCTTAGTTCCGTTCCCGGCCCAAGGCCACCTCAACCACCTCCTCCACTTCGCCATCCACCTCTCCTCGCGAGGCGGCCTCTCCGTCCACTTCGCCACCTTCTCGACCCACAACCGCCAGGCCCGGACAAGACTCCAAGGCTGGGATCCAAATGCTTTGGACAAAATCCAGTTCCACGACCTCCCATTTCCCTCCATCTCATGCCCCTCGTCCGACCCCAACGCCCCTAACAAGTTCCCGCTGCTTCTCATCCCCACACTCGAGGCGTCGATGGAACTTCAGGCTTCGCTGTCTTCGCTGTTCCGATCTCTCTCCACATCCAATCGTCGGCTGGTCATCGTCTACGACCCGCTCATGTCCTTCGCTTGCAGCGGAGCGGATGAGCTCCCAAACACCGAGGCCTATGCTAACCTATTGAAGCGATCAAAAGAATGGTGAGAGAGAGAAGATGGAGAAGATTGAGGGGAGATTGAGAGAGAGAGAGAGAAGTGAGGGAGACGAAGAGGGAGAAGATGGAGAAGATGAAGGGAAATGTAGTATTTAAGTGTGCTCACTAGGAAAAAATAAGAGATTTTCAAAGGAGAGGTGTGCGCACTAGGAAAATTGGGCTCACTGGGATAAAATCCGTGCCCATCTAGAAATTCCCCCAGAGATCCGTCCAAGGATCATGGGCCGCGGCTAACTATTGCAGGTAATCTCAGGCTTCGACCCGCTTCTCCTATTTCAAATCGAATTCTACCAAAATCCCCGACAAGCAGAAGCCACATGGATCATCGAAACCCGAGATCTTGCCAAATTCATGTCCAATAAGAACCCTAATCAATCCGAGGTTCGAAAATTTTAGCCTACAAGTATTGGGTCTTTGAGAGGAAATTTTCTCCAAAATTTTTACAAGAAATTCGAAGGGAAATTAGGGTTAGGGCTTATCAGGGCGATCTCATCGAAGGCGAGTTTTGCGAACCAAGTTAGTACCTTGTCTACTTGTTTTTATGAAATTGTTCATGATATAGTTGAGATTTGATTATTGCTAGTTGAAAATTTTTTGTTTCAAATTTGGGAATCAAAACCCTAACTGACCATCATTTAGAAAAGGAAAGCGAGATTGCATGATGAAGGGGTTTGATTGCTGTTTCAAAACATAGGAGAAGTTAGGAAACTTCAAACATCAAACACTAAGATTATGCATTGTAATAAGCCCTTGTGTTACTTGATTGTAGAGGACTTGGTTGGGGGGAGGATAAATTTGCAATTATTAGCATTATTTCATTTGCATTTGACAATGTTTATGCATTTTCAAGTTTTATTTACTGATTTCTTGTTGGGAGCAAACAATAGACTTTGATTGAGGAGCTTTGGACGAAGGTGAGTGACTTCTGGCTTACGAGGTAGTTGAATTATCATGCGTGCCTAAGTATTTCATAAATTATATAACAATTTCAAGCAAGCTCTACAATTTTTACAATGCAAAATGCATGCCCTCATAAAAACTAGTAAACAACTTTTACACACTCCTGTACCAGTCGAGACATTAGCTTGTTCCACTTATTGCACCTCCCTGAATGAAATTTTATTCAAGAATTGTGATTCCGGTTCATAGTTGTAATTACCCTTCTCACATCAACATTCATTGTCACTTTGTTGCCATAGTCATATTTCAATATAAATAGTCACATTCACTTGTGCAGACTAGTCTAAATCTTTATGCATAAGATTGCACGTTTTCTACTGGGTCTTGGATTCCCATATGAAAGTGTCCTTGGCCATGTATCCTCTTTTGCTGTAAACCTTATGAGTCGGCTAGTTTCTGCATCTTATGTTTTGCCCAATAACGTATCTGATTAAATTGAACACACATAAAATTCAAGAGCCACATATCACACTAGACAAGCTAATTCTCAAGCACTTTATCAAATAACAATCAAAGCATTAGATTGCAACATTAATAACAATTGGGTGAATATCAATGGTATCAACTTAAGAAGTTCACCACCGTATGCTACCTCACACTATCCTGGAACTTGTATTAGGCTAATTGGAGCTATCTTCTTTGTATTTCATCTTGCAACCAGCAATTGCTATTGTATATGTAATTCAACTCAATAATCTAGGATCAATTGCACAGTCTAAGTGAAGAGTGAGTACACTTGTGTCCTCCCGCTTCCTCCAGATAATGTTGACAAAACCTATGATTCTTCTGGGAGTTCTATTATGTACTGTTGTATTCGAGATATAGCGCAATAAAATTTATTTACCTTTTAAAAAAACATCACTTTCTACTGTTGGATTCGTGAGATAGAGCACTGACCATCAAGACTTCTGCATAGTCTGATGCAACATAATGAACATAACAAGATAATAAAATGATAAAACTTGGGAACCATAAATGTTTATAACCATTATGAATATCAAATTTTGTTGGCTTCTAACATGAAGCAATAAAATGCCAAGCAACTCATTATTGTCCAATCATGAGAGGAGGATCTAGCCAATAGAGTTTTCAAAAGAATATGAAATACCATGAAATTGGCCAATAGAAACAACTCATTATTATACAATGTTTCTTCATGAGCAAATGTGTTTGAAGATTTACCTCCACCCTATGTGGACTAATCAAAAAATTAATTAATAATCCTTTTTTTTCTTTCTATTAATTTTTCTAAATATCCTTTTAAAAATCCAAAATTCATTTTTCTAAAATTCGAAAAGTTATGCAACAAAAAGCGAGTGTTACAAAGAAGAAGATAACTCACATTAAACGTATTTTCGTAAGAAGATCTCTACCAAAATACTATATATGGATGACTTGAATTCTACTATCAGGCAGATAAAGATTCATAAATATCCATAGGATTGGATTAACCTACAAGTAAGATTCCACATCCATTAGAACAAAAACCCTCATCCTAGAATAAGCCTAATTGCCCCTAACACGTGCAGGCCCCATACCTGAGACCTAGCCAGACCCAGGTCTGCTCCGGAGGTGCGGCCCGTGCCCATAGGCGCTGGTTGCGGGCAGCAGGTTGGGACCGGGTCGGTGTTAACGGAGTGGTTCAGGATCAGTAGGATCCAAATCCTAATTGACTGAAAGGTGTATACGAATGTTATCTGCATGAATAAGAGAAATGATTTCTCATGATTAGAAAGTAGTAAATTCTCCTATTCAAGTTCTCTCTTCATGGTGAGTATTTCTAAATTTGCCTAGATACTTTAAGGATTAAACATTTTCTTTCATTCCATCATATCACTTATAGGATAAGAAGCCTATAGCATAGAAGAGACATTTGATTGGTGGCCTTGTACATTTTTCCTACAACATGTTTTGTGCATTCATACCTAGCTCCAGCAGTGACAGGGATGTACATTGCTATCATCTAGAAAACGTTTGTGTTGTCGACGACAACACCAATGACAATCTTACTCAAATCCAATTAGGTACATGTTTCTAATTTAACAAACCCTAATGGGTGAATTCATTTGTTTTTAACCAAGCATGCCTTGGCTATACTGCAGTAATACTTAATCTGCATGCATCTTAACCATCATCTTTAAGACTGAAAAATCATATATGAACAGTGTCCACATGAATAAGAGAGGAAACTCTCAAGACTATATAATAGTGAAATATCGAAAAACGTATTATTATTTTTTTTGTTTTGTACTGATTGAAATCCCGAGATTAGCATAGACACTTTGAGAATAAAAAATTTCCTTTCAACCCATCACGTCATGTACAAGAGGCAAAAACCTATCGCAATAGGTTGTTGGCCTTGCTGACTATTCATGTAGTTTGTATTTTCAACAGAATTAACTTCATTAAATTAATGCAGATTCTTATGGCTGTCCCTTTTTTATTAGAAGAAACTGCCAGCAGATTCTTCTGGTTTTATCTTACACAGCTATTGGCTTTTCTTTGTCTTAACCTTTCCAATTCTCATTACTCTCATGTGAGATCGGTGTGTCATGTTGAGATGCATTGATTTCCTGACACCACAATCAACCTTGTCATATTAGCTACCGTGTCAATGTGACCACTAATGGATGATTTTAGACTGCTGGGTCGTTTGTTCACACTAGCTTTTGCTTGTGAAAATGATGTGTGGGATACAGAGCTCATTTTCCCTGGTGCTCATTGAGTTATTCTTAGGACATGCACAGATCATCAACATGTAAGAGTTAGTTAGAGCCTATACGACATCTATTGTTATTCGTCAACAAGCTAGTGACCTATATAATTCATTGTTAAGTTACATCTGTTGTCACTTGTCAGTGATCTATATAATTCATCATTATAGTTTTCTTTGGTGGCTCTTATTAGTCAGTGCCATCTGTTGGTTTTTTCACCATTGTCTGTTCCTATACCGAAACACTAAGGCTCTGTTTGGTTTGAGGGAAATTGAAGGAAAATAAAAGAAAATAAGGAAGAAAATATTTCCATTGTTTTGTTTGAGAAAAATTTTAAAAGAAAAGAAAATATTTTTTTATTAATAAATATCAAAGAATAAACAATTTTCATCTTTTTCTTTTCTTTTCTTTTTTCTTTTCTTTTTTCTTTTCCTTTTGTCTTTCTTTTTCTCTCTTCCATTTCCTTTCAAAACAAACCCAGCCTAAGAGCACAAAAGCATGAAATAATTAGTTTGTCAATGTAGTTTGCTTTCATTGGTACTATTATTCCTATGTTGAGCTGTAATGACCATCTCATTACAATCTCCCACTAGCTCCAAGAGAGTTCTTGCAACACAAAGTTGAGAGTTCTTGCAACACAAAGTTTTCCATCGAGTCTCTTCTTCATCATCTTATTATCTTTGGACAATCATTTGTCTTATTTTTATCTATCAAGGCTTTGGGTTAGGGCTTTGCTCTTTAACCTGGGAGGGTTTTGAATTCTTTAGCCCAACCAAGCTCCAAGAATTCTTTTTTGGATAGAACAAGGCATGAAAACACTCACAAACTCTTATTTGGACGAAAGGTAAGGCTTGTTTTGACCTCTGGGTCGTTACTATCCTAAGTAGCGGTTCTTGTAGAACGATAATAATTTTTTACTTATAACTCCGATTTAGTTTTGTTGGCAGTGGAAATTTCTAAGTAAAAATGGGTTTTTCACAACAGAACGCGGAGCTAACTCTGTAGCTCCGCGTTTAGCTATTTTAGCCTCGCGTTTGATCAAAATGCGGAGCTAATTTATAGCTCTGCGTTTTGGTCTTCTAACTCCGCATTTTAATGTGATTAACTCCGCGTGAGCAGATAACCAGAATCATAAACCGATTAAGATTAAGATTTGGCCTTATCCAATACCCAAATTAAGTCCAATCAGAACTCTAAATCAAGAGATTTAAATCAAAACTAAGATACTTGATTAGAATCCTTGATGAATACAAATTCTATTTAAATAGAAACTCTCATATTGACCTAAGACTCTAAATACCTTTTTGAGGAAGCCCTAAGGATCTTTTTTGATCATCGATCTTTTCGATCATCTTTTTCGCATCTTGGAGAATTCGAGTTACGCGTGAGAGTCTTGAATTCGTGAAGACCAGAGAAGATCAAGATCAAGTCGGCCGTCATCTTCAAGAGAGAAAACCGTCGTCATCAGATCGTCAAAAGAAACTACTAGTTAGATCCTACCGCCACATAGATCCCACGTTAATATTGTAAAAGAGAGCGATAAGTTATAAATCCTCTCGTTTGTTCTTTTTCTTATTCACTTTCATTATAATTAAGTTATTTCAATGGAACGAAGCAAAATTTCTGCTGCGAACAAACTGGCGACCATAGTGGGAGACATCTCTTTCACCAAAAAAGAGATCGTGGCACAATCTGACGTCGAGAAGATCGGATCCGACGTGAACATGCTAGTCGTAGAGATCGACCAACAGAAGTACGAGGAGTATCTCTCCTCTGAGTCAGGTAACTTGACCGAAATGCGATGCTATCGTCGCGTGCGCTTCAATACCGGATGATCGGTTAATCGGGTATGCACTGATAACCGGGGACCCGTGGAGACCGCGGCCATAGAGCCGTCGTTTGGACAGGAAACCATAGCAGAGAATGGCCTCTTTACTGTCGAAGAAGGCTTGAGAACTGGATTGACCAGAATCCAACTTTGAAACAGAAATCGGAGAGCTAGGCGAAAGACCCTCAAAGCCCGGGTTAAACGCGAGGCTAATTTCGCAGCAGAACGCGAGGCTAAAGTCCATTGCAAACAGGCTTGTGTCAATAGCAAGACCAGTCAATATCGCGATAAACGCGAAGTTGCAACTTGCGTTAATCGCAAGTACAAGCCAGCGTGTGATTCTCCACGCGAGGCTAAAACCGAGCTTAGCGATAAACGCGAAGCCAGTAAGACTTGCGTTAATCGCAAGATTTCTGACACTCGCGTAAATCGCGAGGATAAACATTTCATAAAGCCAGCGTGTGAAGATTCTCCACGCGAGGCTAAAACTGAGCTTAGCGATAAACACGAAGCCAGTAAGACTTGCGTTAATCGCAAGATTTATGACACTTGCGTAAATCGCGAGGATAAACTTTTCATAAAGCCAGCGTGTGAAGATTCTCCACGCGAGGCGGAAACTGAGCTTAGCGATAAATGCGAAGTCAGTAAGACTTGCGCTAATCGCAAGATTTCTGACACTCGCGTAAATCACGAGGATAAATTTCTCTTAAAGCCAGCGTGTGAAGATTCTCCACGCGAGGCTAAAACTGAGCTTAGCGATAAACGCGAAGCCAATAAGACTTGCGTTAATCGCAAGATTCCTGACACTCGCGTTAATCGCGAGGATAAACTTTCTTTAAAGCCAGCGTGTGATGGTGATTCTCCACGTGAGGCTAAGACTGAGCTTAGCGATAAATGCGAAGCCAGTAAGATTTGCGTTAATCACAAAAATCGCGCTAAACGCGAAGTTATGACTTGCGTTAATCGCAAGAATAAACCAGCGTGCAAGAATTTCCTTTCACGCGAGGCTAGCATTTCAGAAGATAAACTTCTGCAAAAACGTCAAGCCAGCGTAAAGCGCGAGGCTAGCATATCAAAATGCGAAGCTAACTTTCAGCTCCGCAACACAAATCGCGAAGCTACTTCTTAGCTCTGCTTATCAAAACGCGAAGCTACTGCTCAGCTCTGCATAAATCAACTTGAGTATAAAATCAGGGTTGATCATTGCACTGTTGAACCAGGACTTGACTCCAATGGTTCCAAGAAGCTCCAGTGGGCCCCTAGACCCTCTCAATGGATGAGTGGGCCCCACAACTCCATGTCTAAAGCCACTGACCTCAGGGAGTATCTAACCAAGAAAAGGAATATGAACCAAGTCCAATCTGAACCTACTTGTCATTGCCAGCAGCTTATGACAACAGTATCTGATGTAGTGGACAGTTGCTGCTGTAGTAAGAACAAGGTATCAGTGTTCGACCGGTTGACTGAGTCAGATGAAAACCCTGCTAAAAAGACAAAAACTGCTCCCCGAGAAAAAGAGTGGAGAGTCGTAACTTCTAATATGGTCAAAAAGGAAAAGAAAATCATAGAAAGGAATGATGATTCAGAATCAAATGACGAAAAAACTCATAATTTTACCCGACTTAAGTCAGGCGCTGTCCTAGCTCGAAATTATAAGAAACTTGTAAAAGGATCTTATGACGACGACAGTGACAATTCGGCCATAGCTTCTCCTCGTTCTTCGGTGTCATCCAGATTACAGAAAACGACCTCACATATGGCAGATAAATCTGGCGATATTGATTAGATGATGAAGCCCAAGAGCAGATGATTCGAGGTCAGCAAAAGGCCATTGATGACTTCAAACTAATGCTTCTAAAAGTGGTCGAAAATACCCAGAAGATAGCCAACGATAAAGCTAAAACTTTTTCGGAACCGCTACTTAAGACAAATGAAGAAACTAAAGAAGAAAAGGCTTATTCGGCACATGAGAATGAAGGTAAATATTCTTTCCATGATCTTCATGAAGAGAAGATGGAAAACCTACAGAAGCAACTAGATGCGTTAATGCAAAAGAAAGAGCTAAATGAATCGGGGGTTTCAAGGCCATATCCGCTTGAGTGGGACTTCGTCCCATATCCAGAAAAATATAAACCCCTCAAATTGGAGTCATATGACGGGAAGGGTTCCCCAAGCCATCACCTATATTACTTTTTATCGCAGGCAGGTCATCTAATGGGAAATGATCCCGTAATGACTAAAATATTTGCCAGCACTCTGCGAGGGCCTGACTTTACATGGTTTATGCAGTTGCCCCCGGAAACCATAAATGCTTGGTATGATGTCAAGAAGCAGTTCTTGGCGCGTTTCTTTGAGGATGATACCGAGATATCGGTTCATTCACTCCTTGCGACGAAATAAGGAGAAGAAGAAACAGTTAAGAGTTTCATTGAACGCTTTAGGGAAAGATCCATGTATTGTCGACGTGGTATGACCCAAGAAACTCTGGTGGAAACCTGTAAGCATAACTTCAGGACTTGCATGCTGATAAGAATGTGAGCTGTAGAGTCTAAGAATTGGAAGGACCTGTTAAAGTAGGGAGAGCATGCGGAAAATATTATTCGCCGGATTGAGGAATCTCGTAGCACAAGAAACTCTATAAATAACAGGTCATATCCACAGAATCCTAAAAATAAAGGGAAGGCTGTGATGGTGTCAATTGTAGATCCAAAACCAAGATCTCAGAATCCGAGAGGTGCAGGTCAAAATAGGCCCCGACAAGATAGAACTTATACATTCAAGACGGAGTAGACATGTACTCTATTCCATCTCCTCCTTAGAAAGGGCATGTTGAAACTTCCGAAAAATGGAAAATCGGAAAACGCTGGTAAAACCAACGAGTCTAAATATTGCCTGTACCATCGGAATGTCGGGCACCCAATTAAGGATTGCTATCCTCTTTAGAACCGAATTCAGGCATTGATGGAAGCGGGGATTCTCATACTTAAAAGGAACAGAAGAAAGTTTATGCAAATATGACAACTTTAGTGATAGGAACCAATGAGTTCCCTGCCAGAGCGATCCCTGTACCAGTAGGGAAGCCAATATCGACACCAAGCACGGGCAGCCCGCATTTGCAAGCTAGCCCCTTGGGTACGCTCCGAACCACAGCTGCAATCGAGTCGTTCTTATTAGCTAGCAGCCAGATTTGGTTGGGGATGCCAAAAATATTGACGATGATAAATATCATGTTGCTTCCACTACTCATGCTAGCAATTGGAATGGCTAATTGGGTGCTATAAATAAAATTTTTTTGCCCAATGTTGTTAAAACGACTGGAAGAGGAGATCAAGTTTCTCGCCAACTCTATTATACTGGGAGTAAAAGTATAAAATTAACTACCCAATGCTAATTAAAGGCAAAGAGGAGAGAAAATCAATTCCTTAACAACTCATCATGCTGAGGGGAATAGTATGGCTAGCCCAACTCAAACGGTAGTTGGTAAAGGCTAATCAAATCTGTTGATAGTTAGGGGTTTGCTAAAAATCTCATAAATTCTGTCATGTTAAGTTCCTACCTCTGCAGTGAGATGTAGTTCAGATTACGTGTGAGAGTCTTGAACCGTCTCCACCAAATTACTAGGCATGTGCAATTAGGCGGCTCTGCTGAAATCTGATGATCATGACCCAATCATTTTGGCATGTGCAAGTTCAAGTTACGCATAAGAGTCTTGAACTGCCTCCATCAAACTAAGGCATGTGCAATTAAGCGCTTCTGTTTAAATTAACGATCCTGACCCGATCATCCTGGTGTAAGTAGTTAAATACTTTCACCAAACTATCATTTAGCTCTGTTCAAAGGGCTTTACCGAGGTTAATAATTGCAACCCGGTCGGTATTAATGATCTAAGTTACGCAGATGAGCCTTGGATTGTTTTACCAAAGAAAACGACGAACTATTTTGATGACAAGTTATTTATTGTGCAAGCAAATTTTGTAGCCAATAGATAAAAGAAAAAAAGATTTGTCTTTATTCATAAAGCAAAAAGTTACAAAATTAGAATGAGTTATAGCTCTCCCCAAAACTTCAACTTATTCATCGACTCGTCAATAACTCGACGACGAGTCTCCTCTATCGAGTGTTGAGCTTGCCGGCGCAAGTCATCGTCATTTAATGCGAATTGTTGGGTCAACCGCTGCTCAATTTCCTGGTTCACATGCAAAAGATCTCCTCTGCAAATGTCAACTATGATCTGTTTAAAGTTCTTAGTGGATCATCTGAAGATTCTGCTACAAGAATCCTAATGAAGATGCACAAGTTGAATTCGACATGCTACAAGTCCTTATACTTCATTCATGATCATTTCTATCGCTTCGGAAAGAAACAAAGATTGTCATCTAACAGAAATAGTTCTCAAGAAAACTTAATGAGCTGCCGCAGAGTTCTTGTAACTCCTTCAAAAGTTTACCTTTTGAAGCCAGAGCTTGAAACTTGCAACTATGATATAAAGTATATGCTTCTGGCTTCCTTAGAGTTACTTTTGCTGATGAAAATTGGTGCATGGCTAGCCTTTGAAGATAGACCAGAGGATAGCTGCGCTCCATGCTGGGCAGAAACATCAGCAGGTCGCCAGACTGGTAGAACCACATGCACTCCTCTTCAAAGAGGATCTGGTCTGAATGCCCTATTGCATCTCCAAAGAGAAAAGCGGGCTTCTCCAACACTTCTCGGTTGGTGGCCTCGAAAGCTGCATCGGTGATGATCTCCCGTGCAGTAGCAGGGTGGTACCTGATTAATTTCTCCCTGCACTCCCTCAGACCCGGCTTGTATGCAGCTAAAACAGTGGTAAAACGGAATTGGGCCGTCAGATCCGCACCCCCAGCGAATCCGAAGTAGTACCTATGGAGGAGAGCGTCCACTGAATACCCCACTGCAAAAGAAGAATCAAGAGTTAGAAAAAGATTTGAGAAATCCGGAAAAATCTTCTAAGTATAGAAACGCGAAGCTAAAAATAGCTCCGCGCGAAGCTAAAAATTAGTCCGCGTGAAGCTAAAAATTAGTTCGCGCGAAGCTAAGGAGATAGCCTCGCATTTATAAACGCGAAGCTAAAATTCATAGCCTCGCGTTGAAACACGACAGCTAGTCAGAATAGCCTCGCGTTTCCAAACGCGAAGATAACGCGATAGCTTCGCGTAGAAGAAGGCCAGAGACCTTTCATCTTCTCCAGGCCGTACGGCCGGAAAACGGCGGTTTCGCCGGTAAAAGGAGTGATTAGCCGGTTAAAACCGAGCCAAATCACCTCAAAATTCTTCTGAAGAGTCCAAAAGTTGAGATTTTTACCTCCAATGGGCGCGAAATGAACTGGTTCGCCGCTGTGCCCGCTGCCTTGGCCGCTGCCGCCGCTGCTAGCGCCGGCCGCCGATGGAGAAGTGGCGCGAGAGGAAGTCGCGATCTTTTTGGGTGCCATTCTAATGGAGAAAATCTACGGAAAATCAAAGGAAATTTGGTCGAAAATCGGTCGAGTCGCCTGAACTCTGATCGCCTGAGCCCCGATCTCTGGAAAATTCTTCGAATGAAGTGAGGAAGAAGAAGAGTTAAAGACTCTATTTAAATGAGAAAACCCGTTCCTTCGTATTCGGCGCGAGAATTAGAGTAATTATTGAGCAGTTACCCATTGAAACGCGAAGCTACTGGCTCCGCGCAGGTATACAAAATGCGAAGATAACTTGGTGTTTTAACTCTGCGTTTCAGTTTGAAGATCCAAAGTATTTCAAAATTTGCTAAAGTTCTAAACCATTTTGAAAACTTTAGAGGGGGTTCTGTTGGTAGTGAAAATTTCTAAGTAAAAAGGGGTTTTCCACAACAGAATGCGGAGCTAACTCTGTAGCTGCGCGTTTGGCTATTTTAGGCTCGCGTTTGATCAAAACGCGGAGCTAATCCATAACTCCGCATTCTGGTCTTCTAGCTCCGCGTTTTGATGTGATTAACTCCGCGTGAGCAGATAAGCAGAATCATAAACCGATTAAGATTAAGATTTGGGCTTATCCAATACCCAAATTAAATCCAATCAGAACTCTAAATCAAGAGATTTAAATCAAAACTAAAATATTTGATTAAAATCCTTGATGAATACAAATTCTATTTAAATAGAAACTGTCATATTGACCTAAAGCTATAAATACCCCTTTGAGAAAGCCCTAGGGATCTTTTTTGATCATCGATCTTTTCGATCATTTTTTTCGCATCTTGAAGAATTCGAGTTATGCGTGAGAGTCTTGAATTCGTGAAGACCAGAGAAGATTATGATCAAGTCGGCTGTCATTTTCAAGAGAGAAGACTATCGTCGTCAGATCGTCAAAAGGAACTACTAGTTAGATCCCACCGCCACATAGATCCCACGTTAATATTGTAAAAGAGAGCGATAAGTTATAAATCCTCTCGTTTGTTCTTTTTCTTGTTCACTTTTATTGTAATTAAGTTATTTCAATAGAATGAAGCAAAATTTCTGCTGCGAACAAGTTTATTCTTTTTTTAATTGAAAGATAATTGAAAATTCTACCCTTGTTTACATTTTTTCTGAAATTCCAATGATAACATAGCCAAAATTTGATGCAAAGTCGTTGATTGTGCAATGCGAGGTTGCTATTGTTTAGATACCCTCTCTATATTTCTTTTATAACTTTTGATATAAAAGAAAATTCCAACTCGAACTCCATCTTGTTTGAAAGAAAATCCAATTTCTTATAGCTTTCGTGTTTTACACTTTTCCAGATTCCTACTTGAACACCTTCTAAAACTAACTTAAGATTGATGCATGTGCAAGATGTGAAGCTTACAAACGTGAGTCTTGTGCGAGAGGTGCGAACCTGGGAACAAGATCTGCGTTTTGCTCAAGCAAAGTGCGGATCTTGCATTGAAAGTGGACCAGTGGGTCATCCCAGCATTTTGGGTTGCGTAGCTTGTAATCCCTCAAATATACCCCAAAAGTTTAGTAGACATTATCATATTTCTGAGCAAGATATTACCGATGATTCTACCACAGGAGTGGTTATACAAGCCTTTAACAATAAGACACTACACAATTAGAGTACACAGGCAAAGAGAATATATTGCTACGGTAACCCATATTATTACATAACATTATCTCCAAATTACAAACTGGAAGGGAAATACAAAAATAAATAGTTAACAGTAGTAGATAGCTTAGCTCGGCTTAGATGCAATTACCTATTTAGACAGGAGGAGATGCTCACTGTACAAAAGATTAAAAGTTTAAAGCCAAGTATAACGGCTAAGAGACAAAATGTATATAAGACAAAAGTTGTGGGAGAAATGTAGTAATTGACTTGCTCAGAGTGAGTGAGCAAATTCTAGTACCTATGAGTTGTCTGTCTAGAACTCAAGCATGCAAAAAGTCATGGACGGCCGTTTTTTCAGCGTGGACAAAGATTCCTTAGACCAAATGAGAGGCTTAGTCTGATTCTAGCACGCAAGCTATTTCATAGATCTCCTTAGGTTCGAAAAGGACGCAAAATAAGTTAAATCATTCTAGAATTGGAAGAATTGTGATGCATAACCTTGGAATAAATTGCATATGAAACAAAGTTTCTTGTTTACCTGAGGATATCCAATAAAGTACAATATGGCATGAAATGTTTTACGTTGCTTTCTTTTGATACAAATAATTTACCGCTTCTTCCTTAGTTATACGCATAGCTTTTCTTTATTGAAGAAAAATTTGAGAAGAAAGAAGAAGAAAGAATCTTCTTGTGTGCTTACCTCCTATTAGTTTATGGTGAACAAGCTCACAACAGAAGTATTGCTCCTCTGTAGATTCTGTATTTCGTGTCGTTTTCCGATAATAAAAGTAGAGTGTTCTAGATGTAGTTAGGAAGAATTGTATGTGCTTTGCAAAGAGAATTTTCAGGTAACATAATGTTCAGACTTTGAATTGATTCTATGCCAGTTGTGATACAACGTGGAATATTGATCCAGAAGAAAGTAGTAACACGCTTATAGCTTTTGTTGTTAGTTGCACTTTGAATCCCTTAACCAATCCCAATTCTAATCCCATGCTCCATAATACATGCACGGTATACCTATACGCATGCACAACAGCAGCAACAACAACAACTAAGCCTTCTATTCCAAGTACTTGGGACAGACGACGTGTTGTTCATGCGTTTACTTATATGCAAGCACAGCAACAACAACAACAACTAAGCATTATATCCCAAGTATTTGGGGCATGCGACATGTTGTGCATGTGTTTACTTGTATGCATGCACAACAACAACAACGACAACAATAACTAAGCCTTATATCCCAAGTACTTGGGACAGGACAGGTGACGTGAACCAAAAGAGAATCACGCCTGATTGACCACATGAATGATACTTCTTCACTCATTCCTATCGAGTAAATTTCCTCATTCAAATTTCTAGCATCCATGTCTTTTCGTATTACTTGCATCCGTGTTTTCTTCGATTTTTCCTTTACTCTTTTAATTTGTTCTACGTTAATAGGTCTCTTGTTGAACTGGTGCATTTATTTTGTAAAAGATCAAAAATTCAAAACATAATTCCTATGAGTGTTGTAATAGGATCTATATTTCCATCCTCGGCCTTGGTAGTCCTGAGGGGAGGCTCTTTCTATATTGTACTAAAAAAGGGCAAGACTTTATTCTTTTTTTAGAGATAAAATTGTGAAACGAATATCCCCAGTATTTCCTTTAAAATACAATAACCTAATATTCTTTAAATTTATACAATTCAAGATTTATTTGCTTGAGTAAATGTCACAAGAGGGATCATCCGTCATCTTCACTTGGAATTGATCTAAGGTTTTTCGATAAGTTGTTCAAAATGAGACTTGAGACAGAGGAACTGTTCGTAGCCGGAAGTTCGAGAAGATGTAGAGCTCGGCCTTATTCCTCCATCGAAACTCATGCTGCATGGAGACCTGAAAAAGTAAGCTGCAACTCCTGCTAATTAGGGATGATAATGAACGTGTTCATGAGTCAATATTTGGTTCATTTTATACAAAATTTTAAATTAAAAAAGTAACTTTTATTTTTCTGATTCAAAATTTTATATAGAGTTAAAAACTAGTACGTAGATGCGTTTATTACCATTCATACTGTGCTAATTGAATAGAAAATCGGGAGAGAGAATCCAGCATAGCTTTGCATAATACTAATAGAAAATGAGATCACTTTCAATGCCAACTGTAGTGATTACATGCACCATGCTTCTCTCATCTCAACTCAGGTCTCTTTAACAATCGGATGCAACTCCATGGGCGGAGAATCTATTGAAAGTCAATGGCTTTAGATTATGGATACAATTGCATGTCCCCCTAACATTCTCCTCTCTACCAACCAATTTCATCTCAAATTCATACATCCCTCATTCTAATTTTCAATTAGCTAATCATAGGATAGGCACATAAAAAGACGACATTAAATCAATCAGTTCTGAATTGCGTGCCATTGGATGGCCGGGGATCCAGGAATTCAAACTAGAGGAGCAAAGTTATTTGAGATCGAATTGTTGGGACAGCTCATCGGGAGTGCAAGGGGAGAAGCACTCCTGTTAGGATGGGGGCTCCGGCAGAGCACTCAGAAAAAAAAAAAAAATTCTATATTATAACAAGTCAATACATGAGTAAAACATAATCCAATGAAGATTCAAATTATTATTATTTTACAAGTCAATACATGACTAAAACATAATACAATGAAGATCCAAATTCTATTTGTTGATTGAAGAATAGTTTTTAGAGAGTAACTTGGAAAATTGCAATATTTAGTAGCTAAAAACATGCTTTAGTCTGAAATTTGAGGGAAGCAGACTCATGAAAGTTACAAACATTAAGTTATTATTATTTTTTGATTAATTACAGTTAGACCCCTTATAGTATTGGAGGTGTGTAATTTAACACCCCTGAAGTTTGAAACTCTCAAAAAACTCCATGGACTTAATTATTTTCACTCTATTTTTTTTATTAAATTGCACTCTTGTCCTTTAAATTCCTATTCTACCCTTTAATAAAAAAGGAGAGGAAATGTGCTGGTTAAAAGGAGTGATGAGAGTATAATAGGAATTTGAGAAATAAGAGTGCACTTAAATAAAAAAGGAGAGTGAAAATAACTAAGTTCAGGGGGTTTTTTGAAAGTTTCAAACTTTAGGAGTATTAAGTTACACACCCCAAATACTATAGGGGTCTGACTATAATTAACCTTTTTTTTTTTAGGTGGAGCTGTTAGTCGTCCACATCGTTTCGGTCTCCATGGATGGCAGTGGTAGAAGCTCTAAACATCTAGGTGTTGGATTTCACAAGCAAAATATCAATGTATTGATAATCTTCAACATCAAATTAACATAGAGTTGGTAAACATCAACCATCTCAATATTCCATTTAGACCCATCTAATGACTATCAAACAAACAAACCACAAAAGATAAATAGAAGCAACAGCTGATCATGGAGCTTCAAGAGCAAAACCACACTCAAAAAACCAAACCACTACAACCTTTTTAACTAACATCTACACCATTATTATCACCACCATCATCAATATTTTCTTAAAGATCAAAGGGATCACTACAAATGATGAACAAATTGAGCACATGATCAAGGCTTGTTACTTTGGGTGTAGATGTAGTCGGTGTGTGCAGCGAGAGTCCTCCTCATCAGACACTCCTCCTCCCCAACTCCCTCACAGCCTTCATCAACTTTCACCGGGATCGCGCCGCGGATACTCTAAAATCGACCAAAAACAAAATAAGCTGTACATTAGAAACCAAACATACAAGAAACGAGAGCATGACTTGGTATTTCGATGCATACCTTGGTATCGACAGGCTGTTGCCTGGCAGCTTGGACTAGAGATACTGAGACGAGCATGACAATGAACACAAGAGTCATGGCCTTAGACATGACGATGACGATTCCGAGTGTTGGATATGTAAGTGTTTAAATTTACAGAATGATTGTGATAGCTTCGCAGGTGTAACAAAGATTGTGGGCGGGTGGGTGGATTGGATGGGTTTGCTGAGAGGCAGAGGGGGTAGTGTATAAATAGAGAGGGATTGGGTGTTGGGGGGAGTTAATGGGGAGACATGTTGGAGTTATCTAGAAACTAAGATTGGTGTTATTTCGGTCGTTGGTTATTTTACTATCAATTGGTGTATATATCTTATTGAGGTCATGGTTTAGTCATGTAGGTTGGCAGAAGGAACTATTAATGTTGTTCGCTAAGTTGAAAATGATATTATGGGTTATTAGAGGAGAAAGGGCCAAATGTGTAGGCCTTTGGCTAACAAGTTTATTAGCACCTTATCTTTAATAAAAATAATGGTAAAAGGCTATGATATACAGTCACGGCAATACCGACACCAAATACGATACGCTGATATGAAATTAATTCTAAAAAATACATATAATATGCATGAGTGACATGTAATATTGTAATAATAATATGTTGGGATCGAAACTTCCAATGGGACCTTGAACCACAACTAGATCACATCATCGTTATAAGAATCATACAATAAGCAAAAGAAAAACATAAGAGAATTACGTGGTTCAACCGACCAAGTTCGATTTACGTCCACGGAAACAATAAGAAAGATTCATTATGAAAAAAAATATTTTACAAGAAGAGATTTAATTATTTTTCTACCTCCCTCATAATAACAAAATCTGTCTCTCTCATTCATTTCTCATCTGTCTCATATCACATTCAATACACACACACACACACACTCATTGTAGGTGAGCCGTCAGTTCAGGGAAAGTTATGTGAGCTAGCGACAAAACTATAATAATCTAATAATTTTCTTCAATTTTTTTTTTTACAATTACAATCTCTACCTCCTTAACTTTTTTCGGATTAAGTTTCATAAATTTTGAAGTTTATTTACCCTTTAATCAAGTGCATACAAAATATTTTATTCATTGAAAACCATTAATTTTGTGTTAACTTGATGGATGATCAAATCAAAACTAAAACCCAAGAAATTTGGTATGAGTGAATCTCAGGGGGTTGAGATCGTAATCCAAAAAAATATTTTTTTAAAAAAATTATTGAAAATAGTGAAAATGAACTGTAGTTCAGATAACTTGTATGAGTTGTCAGCTCATTTATATTTTCTCATATATATGTGTGTGGGCGTGCGCGTGTGCACGCACGCGCGTGCGTGAGGGAGAGAGAAAATAGAAAATTCACGTAGCGATGAAAGTAGTTATGAAAGTATTTCACAACTACTTTTATCTTTTATTTGTTACTTTGAGTGACACCACTCTTTCCGTCGAAAGGCGTGTTTCTTTTCATTACCATGGATTAATAAAAAATACAACAAAAATATCCAAATTACAATGATAAAGAAAGAAAAAAAAACAAACGAGAGAATTATACATCACGTCTCTCTCTTTTACAGAAGTTCGTGAGTTCTAAAGTGGCTATGGAGCGTTGCCGTTGTGCTCCGTTGACGATCTAACACCCAAAATCAGTTTTCAATATGGAGAATAGTTTCTGGCCAGCGACTCTAACTACTGGACGATGACTCTCTGCAGGAAAATCTAATCTCTAATCTTTCTCCTTCCAAAGGATCCCAAAATCCCCTCTTGGATCATAGTTATAGATTTTAGGGCTTCCTTCGAGATAAGGATGGAATTCCAATCAAATCTATCTTTGAATTCGTATTTAGATACGAAATTTTCGATTCTAAGTGATTGGATTTGATTAGAATCGAAATTCAGATTGAAATCTGTGCGGGGCTGTCATCCCTGTGCGGGGCTATTAGCCTCGCGCGGGTCTATTAGCCTCGCGCAGGGCTGCTTACCTCGCGTGCATGAGGCTATTTTGCCCCGTGTGGATTTTTTTCTTATTTTTTATTTTTTTCCGCTTACAAGACCCCCTCTAAAGTTTTCAAAATCTCGTTTATTGATGCTTAATGAGTTTTGAAATACTTTGGACTTCAAATCCTTGAGTTTCTATCACCCAAGCTTTACTAGGATTTAATTACACGGGGCTAGTAGCCTCGCTCAAAATAGCATCGCGGAGGAATAGTAACTGCCCTGCAAAATTTTAGTCTCTTTTGGTGCCCTCTCCTCCTTAAAATAACTTTCATTTACCACTTTCTCTCATTTTCAAGAAAACCCATCTTTTTCTCCTTTTGAGTTTCTTCAAGTTCCTCTCAAATTCTTCGGATTTTTTGGATCAATTTTCATCATATGGCACCAAAGAAGGCCTTTATCAGTCGGAGCGGTGTCGTTTCAGCCTCTCGGCCGATCGTTGTCATCTGAGCGTGTCGATTACTCGGGCACAAATAGCCACGATGGTGATGGTGGTGAAGTTGCATATGACATGGATGCCTATGAGGAGAGCTACTTTGCTCCTGTTCTTGACACAAGCAAGTATAGTCACCTTCGTCCTGAGGAGTTGGAGACAATCATTTCTAAGAATATTTCTCCTCTTGCTACATCGATTGGCTTTGCAGGTGTTCTTTTGTGTATAGTCCTCATCAATGACTTGATTCTGCTTATATTTTCATTATTCGTTTATTATGTTTTTTTTTGCAGATGTTGGCGCTCAGCTGAGCAGTCTGCTAGTCGCTATTATCGTAACTTTGCCTCCACCTACGGTAGCAAACATAGAGGTCATTGTTACCTCATCATCCATTGATTCTGGTGTGGGCCCTCGACCAGAGTGCCTCCTATGTTTGAACCATCATTGATGTTTTCTTTTGATAGAGCAAGATCCAGCACTGGAAATGTCCTAAAAGAGAGTCCTCCTTTAGAGTCTGTTCCCATCACCACCATCATAGTGACTCCAGGGGGTCCTCTGCCTAAGATTCTAGTATCAGCTCGTCCATTGTTGCAATCATTGACGCCGCACATCACGACGGTATTAAGCGGCGAGACTTTTCATAGCATTGCAACACCTTCTGCAACTCCTGCTCCGATATTGGTTCCAACTTCAATGCAAGTCGTTTCTGATGACGATCCACTTGAAGAGTTTTTTCAACACAATGTCATGGACTTCTTGCGTTTGTTACGACGGTGTGTATCCATGTTCTTGTATGGCTGTCGTTCGATCAAGCTTGGGTGCCTGATATTGCTAAACTATCTGATCAACATTGAGAATATCGGGGGACCAGAACGAGTTGTTTCTTATTGGGCTCGCCTGACTGCTTTAGATGAGCAGGTTTAGTCATTGGAGACTCTTCGACGAGCTGATGTCACTGCTATAACAGAAATTAAAGTTGCTCGTCGCAGGGCAGAATTGTTCACACGACAAGAAGAGTTTTGCCACAAAGAAGAAGCTTGTACTACTGAAATTAGTAACCTCCAGGTAAATCAAGGGGTCATTAATGGAGATACATAGCAGGCGAGGCTCAAGCTGGATGCCAATTAAGCTACTATAGACCGTGCTCGTGAGATAATCGCCAAAGCCCAAGCCATTCTTGCAATCGCTTAGGCGAAACAAGATGAAGTGTGGAAGAGACAAGATGAACTTGTTCTGCGTCATGGCCAGCTTCAGCAGGAGGTCAATATGCGGAGTAAGGCAATTGAGAATGTTAGGGCGCAAGTTACTCAGCAGCTGGCCATCAATGATGGCGAATTATGCTGCCAAGTGCTATCAACTGTAGAGGAGACCCGGTAAGCGGCTCTTGAAGAGGCCGAATCAATTTTAAGGGTTTTGGGCAACCTGTAATTATTTCATCCTCTCTTTCTTTCCTGCTTTCCTTCTTTTGAACAATAAGATTATTTGTACTGCCTTACTTTCTTTCTTTGCCTTGTTATTGAATAAATAATTTAGTTTCAATATGCTGTATTGTTCATTGCTCTGGAGTTGCTGTATGACATTCTTGCGAATATTCCGAGAATTTTTGAGTCGATCTTTTTAATCTGTGGTACATGACGTTGTTTTCATAGTCACTTTTTCTTTTTTTCTTTTTCTTTTTGAAATAGACTTGTTTGGAAAGCAGACAAAGTCGATGTGAAAAATGGGTCTGTGAAATTGTGGATTTTGGAAGATAGAGTTGTGGAAGATGGAACTTATCATGGGAATGGTGGAATTATAACAAGTTTAGTTTCGGAATTTATAGTGGGGTGACTCGCCTAGAAAGCAGACAGAGTTGGGGTGATTCGCTTAGATAACAGACATAATTAATTTAAAATTTGGGTTTGACTCGCCTGGAACGTAGACAGAGTCGGAGTGATCGGGTTATGATCAAGAGTTGATTCGTCTGGATAATAAATAGAGCCAGAGTGATCGGGTTAGGATCATAGGTTGACTCACCTGGATAACAGACAGAGCCCAGGTGATTCGTCTGGATAACAGACAGAATCGATGATCGGGTCAGGATCATAATAATAATGGTTCACTGAAGTATTTATGGGATGATTTATGAAGTGGGTGAGAGAATCAAATCTCGCTGCCAGATGTAAAATCTTAACATGACAGGTTTGCGACGAAGATCGTTTATATGGTGATGAGATGAATCAAATCTCGCTGTCAGATATAAGAGCTTAACATGACAGGTTCGGGATTTTTAGCAATCTCCCAGCTGTAAACGGATTTGGCATGCCTTTACCAATCGCCATTTGTGTTGGGCTAATCATACTATTCTCCTCAACATGATGAGTTTCGAGAGTTTTGTTTGGGTTTAAATGCCAAATATTTTCTCTTCCCTTCGCCTTTCAGTTTTGGGCTGTTTAATTCCTTACACTACCCCTAGTATGGTAGCGTTGGCGAGAAAGATATCCTCTTCCCGTTGCTTTAATGACATTAGGCAATTCATGCTCCTACCTCAGCATGATGAGTTGTCGAGCATATGATTTTCTATCCTCTTTGCTTTAACAGTATTGGGTAATTCATGCTTTCTTCCCTATCATGATAGCTTGGTAAGAAACTTATTTTCTTCCCTTTACTTTAACAATATTGGGTAATTCATACTTTTACCTCAGTATGATGAGTTGTTGAGGGTTTTATTTAAACTTAGATGCCAAACATCCCCTCTTCCCTTAACTTTTGAGGCTTCGGGCTATTGATGATCATACTCTTACCCTCAGTATGATAGGATTGATGAGAAATTTTTAATTTCTCTTCCCATTGCCTTGGCGGCAGGACAACAAATGTATGTATTCATATATATTTACATACTTTTTTTTCTCTTTTTTTTGTTTTTTTTATGTTTTTTTTTTTTTGCATTCATTTTGCCATTCCAATGGTTAGCAAGAGCAGTAGAAGCAACATGATGCCAATCATCAATATTTTCAATACCCCCGGCCCAATCTGACTGCTAATAAAAGAAGACGATTCAGTCACAGTTTTGGTTTGGAGTGTACTCAGGGAGCTCGCTTGCCATTGCCGACTGCTCGTGCTCGACAAGGACGCTGGAAGGTTCAAATTCTGCTACGCTAGCGTTGATTGAGTGTTTTCCTCGGTTTTTCTTGAGTTGGCAGAGGAAGTTCGTTGCTCGTCTTTTAATGAGTCTAGACATACCCCCATGATTTATCCTTTTGTGGTAGAAATCAGAGAGAGTCCCTTTTGCTTAAACTTATGCAGGTCGGAGTCTTCACCACCATCTTTCCAGTAGGGATTGGAACTGCATCAGCTGGTATTTTCGAGAATCCCATGGTAATTGTCGCTGCATTTGTGGATACCTTTTTTTGCTCTGGTCTCAACTGGATTACCTTCGCATTAATGAGTACCTGGATCTTATCCTTGAGCATGTAACAGTTCTTGGTTGGATACTCGACATTCTGGTGGTAGAGGCAATACTTGGGATCATTCTTCTTCCCAGCATTCTTTGGCTTTTGATTTTCGGGCAATTTGAGCATTCCTTTTTTAGTCAACAAATGGAAGAACGTAATCGTCTTTTCATCCTTGAAAACGTATGTTCGTTGCAATCTAGAGAAATCTTGATTATTCAGTGGCTTTTTGTTTGTAGCGCGTCTGGTAGTCATTGCCTCCTTTTCCTCAGGGCGGGATGATTGTAGTTGTAGCCGATTCATGGCCATCCTCCTCTGAGCATGGTATTCATTGATATACCGGATTATATCCTCCACTTGCTATTCTTGTTTGACCAGATCTTTCCAGGTTTTGGACTCCACCGCTCCCATCTTAATAAGTACATTGGTTTGGAGATTGTCTTTGCAGGTTTCAACCAGCGTTTCTTGTGGCATGCCATGCAGATAGCACAGTGACATCTCTCGGAAACGTTCTACAAAACTTTTCACGGTCTCATGCTTTTCTTGTTTGTTTGCAAGGAGAGTATGGACCAAGATCTCCATGTCGTATTTGAAGAAATGGCACATGAACTCCTTCTCTACGTCAGACCATGACTTAATAGTCCCTGGAGCAACTGCATAAACATGTAAATGCAGGCCTTCTCAAGGTAGTTGCAAAAATCTTGGTCATTATGAGATCATTCCCCATAAGATGACATGTCCGTGCCCAGAAGTAATATTGGTACTGGTTAGAAGAACCTTTTCTATTAAAATATTCTAACTGTAGAGACTTGTACTTTTCTAGGAAAGGAGCCGATTCCCACTCTATTGGGTATGGTCTGATAATGCCAACTTCTTGCAGTCCGTTTGGAGCATTAGGGCTTCCAGCTGGTCATGCATCTCCTGCATTTTCTCTGCATGTGGTCGATGACAAATTTAAACTACTCTTCTTTTCCTAAATTTCCACCATCATTTTTTGGTGGCTTGTCAGATGGTTTCTCCGTTTTGTCTTTCGCGTTCTTTAGCATATTTTCTACCACCTTTAGAAGTAGCATCCGGAGTTCGTCAAGATCCTTTTGTTGCTCTTGAATCAAGTGTTCTTGAGCTTCGAGTCTCTAGTTCATTTCACTAAAGCTCCCTGTCATATGACTACTATTTCTTCAAATCGAGAAGATTCACATGACCGAGGTGTTGCAATAACTGAATGATCGCCATCTTCTTCACTTTCGCTGTCCGTACCCCCAGCTAACTTTTTTGTAGTTTGGTGGCGCTAGAATTTCTGACTGAAGTTGTATATAATGATGAGCTTCTGTATCTGTAGAGTATCTATCTCCTTGCGGTTTCTTTCTTTTATTCACCATATTCGAAGTCACGAGTAAAGGTTTTTCATCATTGGTGATCTTTCTTCTGTGAACACGCCTTCTTTTAGGCATATCGTTCTTTGGCTCGATTATTTGGCTAAAAACCGAAGGTCGGGGCAGATCACAATTGCAATTGGTGAATACTGTGGAGATTATCTACTTATAGTGGCATAATGGACGAGATTGGGCCATCATCCTCTTGTTATTGAGAGATTCTCGCAAGTCATAACTTTGACGAGTCTCTTCTTTGCTATAGGTTCTGGAAGAGTCCCTGCTGTGTTTGTGGCAGTCAGCCAGTATAGAAGATTAAAACTTCTGTCCTGACGAGTGTACGCCCGAAAAATTGAATCTTCCTTTATATGCCAATTTAATTTTGAATTACAGCAATAAAAGAAAAATTACAAAATAGAAAATTGAGATTACAAGAATGGGGATCGATTGATTTCGATTCCCCTTTATTTTTGTGGGTCTGGCAGCGGTGGAGCTTTGTTTCTGTACTCCGTTGACGATCCGATCTCTCTGAATTGAGGAACTCCTCTCTGGATATTTGGACTCTGAAAAATTGGACTCTTCCCGAAAGGATCTCCCCCCAATCCAAAAGTCCAAAAGTCAAAAGTCCCCTCTCCCGTTAAATTCCTGTATTTTATAAACCGAAGAAGCTCGAAATCCGGCTCAATTCTCTCCTGCGGGTGGCAACCCGCGGGATCGCCTCCCGCGGGTCGCAACCCGCGGGTGCTCCCGCGGACTTGCGGGTGCAACCCGCGGGTGTGCCCACTTAGCAAAAATGAATTTTTTTTTTTTTTTTTTTGGTATCTACATAACCCCCTCCAAAGTTTTCGAAGTTCTATATTGAACCGTACTGAATTTCGAAATACTTTGGATTCTTTAATTTTGGTTATAGACCTTTTAAAAGATTTGGTCGATAGAGATAACTGTTAATATATTTATTTATTCCATAACAAGCAGAGGTATGATTTTAACGTACTCATTAGAGGACAAGCAGAGGTATAATGTTAACGTGCTTATTTCAGGTCAAGCAGAGGTATAATATTAACGTGCTTATTTTAATCCTAACCGTTCAGTGACATCTAGTATGACGAATCAGGAAAAGACAGAGGTGACATTAAACGTGTCTTGGAGCTTAACCTATTCAGAGGATCTAGTCGTGATAGGGACAAGCTGACTAAACAGAGGTGACGGTTAACGTATTTAGTTTTGGAATCGGACTATCAGAGGTAACTGTTAACTTGATAGGGAGATGATTTTCGTCAGAGGTGATTTTTAACTTAACGATATCAAAAGTACGTTCATCAGAGGTTGTAATGTTGGACTTAATAAAGTGTGAATTTTCTTTTCTGTCAGAGGTGAAATCTTAACGTGACATGGGATCGATTTAATTAGGATTTTATCTCTTTTGATTTTGAATTATGATGTCAGAGGTATGATTTTAACTTGACTAATATTTTGGAGTGTCGCTTGCTCTGTTGGAGCAAAATGACAAGAAAAGTTTTGCTGTCAGAGGTGAAATCTTAACGTGACAGGAGATTTATCTGATTAGGATTTTTAGCAAACCCCCAGCTATCAACGGATTTGATTAGCCTTTACCAACTACCGTTTGAGTTGGGCTAGCCATGCTATTCCCCTCAGCATGGTGAGTTGTCAAGGATTTCGTTTGGGTTTAAATACCAAACTTTTCCTCTTCCCTTTGCCTTAGCAGCTTAGGGCAGTGATGTATTCTTATATTCGGATAAGAATACTGTTGTGACAGATTTGTGGTGGGATTTTTAGCAAACCCCCAGCTATCAACGGGTTTGATTTGCCTTTACCAACTACCGTTTGAGTTGGGCTAGCCATGCTATTATCCTCAGCATAGTGAGTTTTCGAGAATTTCATTTGGGCTTAAATGCCAAACTTTTCCTCTTCCTTTTGCCTTAGCGGCGTTGGGCAACTCATACTTTTTACCCACAGTATGGTGGGGTTGGCGAGAAATTTATTCTCTTCCCGTAGCCTTATCAGCGTTGGGTAATTCATACTTATTACCCCCAGTATGGTGGGGTTGGCGAGAAATTTATTCTCTTCCCGTAGCCTTATCGGCGTTGGGCGATTCATACTTTTTTACCCCCAGTATGATGGGGTTGGCGAGAAATTTATTCTCTTCCCGTAACCTTATGGGCGTTGGGCGGTTCATACTTATTACCCCCAGTATGGTAGGGTTGGCGAGAAATTTATTCTCTTCCCGTAGCCTTATCGGCGTTGGGCGATTCATACTTTTTTACCCCCAGTATGATGGGGTTGGCGAGAAATTTATTCTCTTCCCGTAGCCTTATTGGCGTTGGGCAATTCATACTTTTTACCCCCAGTATGTTGGGGTTGGCGAGAAATTTATTCTCTCCCCGTAACCTTGTCGGCGTTGGGTGGTTCATACTTATTACCCCCAGTATGATGGGGTTGGCGAGAAATTTATTCTCTTCCCGTAGCCTTGTCGGCGTTGGGTGGATCATCATTTTTTTTTTATTTTATTTTATATATATACATTTTTATTTCTTTATCTCTCTTTTTTTTTTGTTTGCAATGATGTCCTTTTTTTTTTTTAGGTGATGACGCCTAGCATTTTAATTTTTATTATTTATTTATTTATTTATTTTGGTAAGCGATGAGGCCTTGCAAATATATTTTTATTTATTATTATTTTTTTGTTTATTTTTATTTATTTACTTTTTTTGTTTATATTTTTATATATTTTTTAATATTTTTTTATTTTTTTTATTTTAATTAATTTTTTTTATTTTATTTATTTATTTTTTTGGCATCCGCGGGTGCATCCGTTGGATACAACCCATGGGTAGAGCACTCATACTGCATGTTTTTTTCTTTTTTTTTTAATATTTATTATTTTTTTAACTTTGTCAATTTTTTGTGGGCGATAACACCCTTTCCTTTTTTTTTCTTTTTTTTTTCCTTCTTTTTTTTTTTATTTTTTGCCTTTTTATTAATATTATTTTTATTCTTTATTTTTTTTTTGTGCGGGAGAGAGGGAGAAAAGTGCGCGTGGCCCAGATGGGTCCCACCCATCTGTGGGTTGCGTCCCGCCCCCGCGCTTCCATATGTGGGTTGCGTCCATGTGGGTCCCAAGATTCCATCTGCGGGTTGCATCCGCGCTTCCATATACGGGTTGCGTCCACGCGGGTCCCAAGATTCCATCTGCGGGTTGCATCCTGGAGTTGTATCCAGTCTTGTCAATTTTTTTTGTTTTTGGGCGATAACGCCTCAAAAAAATTTTTATTTTTTTTTTATTATTTTTTTTTTTGACAGACGATGACGTCTTGTCATATTTTTTTTGGGCGATGACGCCTCAAAATTTTTTTTTTTTTTTTTTTTTTTTTGACAGACGATGACGTCTTGTCATTTTTTTTTTTTTGGGCGATGACGCCTCAATTTTTTTTTTTATGGGCGATGACGCCTCATAATTTTTTTTTTTTAACAGACGATGACGTCTTGTCAATTTTGGTGGGCGATGACGCCTCACATTTATTTATCGTTACCCGGCGATGACGCCTCACATTTATTTATCGTTACCCGGCGATGACGCCTAGGCTCCGAAAAAAAAATTTAAAGATTGGATTGCGCCGCCCAAACTCCCACTGTGGTCGCCAGTTCTTGTACGCCCGAAAAATTGAACCTTTGATTCCATTGCAAAATTGATGAATTACAATAGGAATTTAGATTACAAAAATTCCGAAGAATCACAAGAACGGAAATATTGGTGGATTCCCTTTTTTTGAGTGGGTACGGGTGGCGGTGGAGTCTTGTTGCTGCCTCCGTTGACTATCCAACTTGAAAGGGGATCTGTGAAGAAAACCTGCTCCTTCTGATCTCTCAACCCTCTGTGAAGAATTGCTCTGCCGGCTCCAAAGAAAAATCTTCCCTTCTCTCAACTCCAATCCTGTATTTTATAGACTGAGAGAACCTCAAATCCGGATTGATTCGCTCCTGAAAAACCGGATCACGGAATATCAGCAAAGGAAACAAAATAAAAATACGGAAAATAACCCACGGGTTGCCACCCGCGGGAGCTCCCGCGGGTTGCCACCCGCGGGAATCCTCCCGCGGGTGGCAACCCGCGGGGGCTCCCGCGGGTTGCAACCCGCGGGGGTTCCACCCGCGGGAGCTCCCGCGGGTGGCAACCCGTGGGTTATTTTCCGTATTTTTATTTTGTTTCCTTTGCTGATATTCCGTGATCCGATTTTTCAGGAGCGAATCAATCCGGATTTGAGGTTCTCTCAGTCTATAAAATACAGGATTGGAGTTGAGAGAAGGGGAGATTTTTCTTTGGAGTCGGCAGAGCAATTCTTCACAGAGGGTTGAGAGATCAGAAGGAGCAGGTTTTCTTCACAGATCCCCTTTCAAGTTGGATAGTCAACGGAGGCAGCAACAAGACTCCACCGCCACCCTTACCCACTCAAAAAAAGGGAATCCACCAATATTCCCGTTCTTGTGATTCTTCGAAATTTTTGTAATCTAAATTCCTATTGTAATTCATCAATTTTGCAATGGAATCAAAGGTTCAATTTTCGGGCGTACAAGAACTGGCGACCATAAATTGGATTGCGCCGCCCAAACTCCCACTGTGGTCGCCAGTTCTTGTACGCCCGAAAAATTGAATCTTCCTTTATATGCCAATTTAATTTTGAATTACAGCAATAAAAGAAAAATTACAAAATAGAAAATTGAGATTACAAGAATGGGGATCGATTGATTTCGATTCCCCTTTATTTTTGTGGGTCTGGCAGCGGTGGAGCTTTGTTTCTGTACTCCGTTGACGATCCGATCTCTCTGAATTGAGGAACTCCTCTCTGGATATTTGGACTCTGGAAAATTGGACTCTTCCCGAAAGGATCTCCCCCCAATCCAAAAGTCCAAAAGTCAAAAGTCCCCTCTCCCGTTAAATTCCTGTATTTTATAAACCGAAGAAGCTCGAAATCCGGCTCAATTCTCTCCTGCGGGTGGCAACCCGCGGGATCGCCCCCGCGGGTCGCCTCCCGCGGGTGGCAACCCGCGGGAATCCTCCCGCGGGTGGCAACCCGCGGGTGCTCCCGCGGACCCGCGGGTGCAACCCGCGGGTGTGCCCACTTAGCAAAAATGAATTTTTTTTTTTTTTTTTTTTTTTTTTTTTGGTATCTACAACGAGGTCTTGTTCTGGCCTTTGTAGATACTGCATAGAACCAGGGCTTAATCTTGAGTTCTAGACTGTTTACGCGGGGCTGAATAGCTTGGGATTTCATTTTTTGTGCGGCGGGCTGATTAACCTCGCGTAGAGATATGCTAGGCTGATTAGTCTCGCGCATGGAATTAGTCTCATGCATGGAATTAACCTTGTACAGAGAATTAGCCTTGCACTTGGAATTAGCCTTGCACAGAAAATTAGACTCGTGCAAATGTATGCTAGGCTGTTTAGCCTGACGCTTGGCATTAGCCTCGCACATAGTTGTGCTAGGCTGTTTAGCTTGGTGCGCTTGGCATTAGCCTTGCACGTGATCTTGAGACCAGATTCATCTTGAACTTGTCTTTTGAAAATTCATCACTGTGCTCGATGATTTCGATTGCGAATTTGAGTTCTCTTGGCTTTTCTTCAGTATTTTATTTAGCCATGATAGAAGGGGATTTTTCCTTTTTTCAAAATTTTGGAATCCGAAGATCCAAAGGGGCCATATTCAACGGGAGTCCCTTTGTCATTCGAATTTGTAATTTTGACCTTTTGCTATTCAGAACTCGAAGATTCGAGAAGTTCCTATTTAACAGGAATCATCTCGTCATTCGAGTCTATCGCTTAGACTTTTCCTTTTCCAAGATCAAAGATCCAAGGGGCTCCTGTTCAACGGGAGTTCTCTTGTCATTCGAACTTGTACTTGGGGTTTCCAAGTGACGATGAAGCCATCTTTTGACTGGACTAACCGATCTAGAGAATAGATATATTGGGTTTGTGTCTCGCATCCGTTGAGTATCCAGATGTGATCAAGAATTATAAGGAGTCCCAGTTGGATTTATGTTAGAAGACCAGAGTTCTAATTGGATTGGAACACCAATTAGATGGTGATAGTGTTATTCTAATGGGATTAGAATATGAACACTATATATATCTCTTGTATGTGATATGAGAGAGGAGAGTAATTTTGACTTAGGGAGATGCTTCTGTTATTATGAGAGATGCGAGAGGTAGAGAGATACTTGGATCTCTTGTTGTAACCTATTTTTCTTATAGTGGATATTTCTCTCGTTGCTCCCGTGGATGTAGGTCAAACTTGGTTGGCCGAAATACGTTAAATCTTGTGTTTCTCTTATGTTGTATTATTTTTTTCGTCTCTACGATCTCGATGGGGGATTTGATCCCCAACAATTGGTATCAGAGCCGGAGTTATGGATCCGTAATCGAGATTGTGAGATGGTGGATCCGATGTCGAGTCGACAACGAGTTGGTGGAGGCATCAAGGCAAAATACAATAAGAAGAAGAAGAGAAAAAAAAGCCAAATACAACCAGTGATGTGCACAACTGGAGGCTCTAGCAATGTGCACTAAAAGGAGTGGCTGATAACTAAGATGGATTCTGAGGCACAGATTGACGGTTCTGGTTAATCAGAGCGTGGATTGAAGAATCGGTGTCCGATTAAGATGATGTAGGAGTCGAATCTTATATTTTTCAACATTCCAGACACAGTGGTGAATGCAGATTGGGCAAAATCCACTATTTGGAGTAGATTTTGTATAGACCAGCAGTGATCAAGATGATCGAGAGATCGATATTGATCGAGATGATCCATAATCGATGGTTGGTTGATTGTACGATGATGAGATACGTCATGGTACTTCATGTTGATGGATAAGTTATTTCATGACATGATAAAGCACATGGTAATATATAATCATCTGTCTTTGAGAGTTGGTCATAGTTTTTGGATTAAAGTGGAATACAGTATATCGATCATTTTTGTGTGTTGCACAAGATGATAAGTGATTGAGTACTTAGGAGGTCCAGATGTTTTGACCGAGATGGAGCACGGTGTAGCGATTATAAGCGCTTGGTGAAGAGCGTGGTGTAGTAATCGTGAGTGTTCAAGAGAGTATGGTTTAGTGTTCATGATTGTTCGAAGGAGAGCATGATTTAGTGATCATGAATGCTCAAGTATAGAGGCGATGATGATTATACAACTTGTTCCCAGTCGGTGGAGCATGATGATCGTGTGGTAGATGTCTGCGAAGTGGATAACGAGAACAACAGAGTTTCTCCAAAATGCATGGCTCATCGGATACAAGCCAAGGTGGAGATTGTTGGGTTTGTGTCTCGCACATGTTGAGTATTCAGATGTAATCAAGAATTACAAGGAGTCCCAGTTGGACTTGGGTTAGAAGACCAAAGTTCTAATTGGATTTGAACACCAATTAGATGGTGATAGTGTTATTCTAATGGGATTAGAATATGAACACTATATATATCTTGTATGTGATATGAGAGAGGAGAGCAATTTTGGCTTAGAGAGATGCTTCTGTTATTATGAGAGATGCGAGAGGTAGAGAAATACTCGGATATCTTCTTGTAACCTATTTTTCTCATAGCAGATATTTCTCTCGTTACTCCCGTGGATGTAGGTCGAATTTGGTTGGCCGAACCACATTAAATCTTGTATTCCTTTTGTGTTGTATTATTTTTTTCGTCTCTACGATCTCGATGGGGGATTCGATCCCCAACAAGATACTCCTCATATGTATAGATACTACTCATATTTATTTTGATCAATTTCTATGATCAACATTTTCATAAACTTACCAATTTTATGGATATTAGATTGGGCCATGATCTTCTTATCATTGTAAATAACTTCTCCCACTGTAGTCACCAGTTTGTTTCTGTCGAAAAATGCGTTTCTTTTCATTGCCATAGATTAATAAAAATTACAACGAAAATATCCAAATTACAATGATAAAGAATGAAAAGAAACAAACGAGAGAGACTTATAGATCACGTCTCTATTTTTTACAGAAGTTCGTAGGTTCTAAAGTGGTTATGGTGCTTCGCAACCACCTTGTGCTCCGTTAATAATCTAACACCTAAAATCAATTTTGAACATGGAGAATAGCTTCTGGCTGGCGGCTCTTATTGTTGGACGGTGGCTCTCTGCAGGAAAATCTGATCTCTAATCTATCTCCTTCCAAAGGATCCCCAAAAATCCCCTCTTGAGTCATATTTATAGATTTCAGGATTTTATTTGAGATAAGGATGGAATTCAAATCGAATCTATTTCTAAATTCGTATTTAGATACGAAATCTTCGATTCCAAGTGATTAGATTTGATTAGAGTCGAACTTCGGGTTGAAATCTAGAAGGAAACATAATTTAGAAACTGAAGTAACCCCGCGTGTGCGAGGCTGTCATTCCTGCGTGAGGCTGTTAGCCTCGCATGGGGCTATTAGCCGCGTGCGAGGCTATAGCCTCGCGCAGGGTAGCTAGCCTCGCATGCGCGAAGCTAGTTTGCTCCGTGTGGCTTTTTCTCTTACTTTTCAATTTTCCCGCCTACAACCACGTATAATTATTTTATTAGGCCACCTAAGCGCTAGTGAAGGAACCCTCTTCACCGCCAGTGAATTTTCTATTTTCTCATATACACACACCATTATCATCATCTAATTGGTATTTCAAACTAATTAGGATGCTGGTCTTTTGACTCAAATCCAACTGTGACTCTTTATAATCCCCATCACATCTGAATACTCAACGGATGCGGTACACAAAACTATCATACTAAATAGTCAAGATTTTGTAAAAATAGAATGGAATCTTCTCTCCCACAATTAACTTTTGCCTCACATGCACCCATATGATTTAGTGAAAATCTTCCATGCAAATTAATAAAATTTCACCATGCAAATTAATAATCAAAAAGGAAAAGTAAAAGAGATGGTGATGCATAGAAGCTTCTAGGGGTTTCCTCAAACGTTCACCTCTCAAGACATTTGAAATATCTTTGCATGGTTGGAGTCTAATTAGTCTTAATCCCATGTCAAAGACTTATATATTAACATTAACTACTCTAGACCTTTCTTAATTAAGAAGTGTTTGAACTTTGAATATTGCATGGGAAAAATACATGTAAAAGGGATCTAAGGGCATTGACAAATGAGAGCATAAATAGCTTTATTTTGTGTGTTCATATTTGAGCGTCAAAGTTGCAATCTTTTGGTAGAAGTCCAAATGATGAAGCTTTTATCTTTATCTTTTTCTTTTGCTCCATGTTGTTCTTTTTATGCGAGACTTTGACCTCAAAGGCAATGATAACAATTAGAGGCATGTTAATCGTTTCATCATTTGGCAATGTCCTTAGCAAAGAAAGAAACTTTAATCGAACAGTAGCATGGCTGATGATTAGTATCAACTCCTCAGTCAATCTTATCCGGCTATTCTTTAGATATATAACTTTATCATCTATCCCATGAAAATATTATGTGTCGTCGTATAAGATATATTTAGGTATGGATTGAGTAGAGCGAGAAAGATAAATGCATGGTTAAATAAGATTAGATCCAAGAGACGGGTAGAAACTTCACGTTAACTCGTGCGTTTTGACCTTTTGTGGATAATGGATATAAATGGTTAAATAGAACTGGATCCAAGAGTCCAATAGATATATTACGGATGACTCTACGTGATCAAGGTTATTTGGCTTTGGCACAAATATGAGACATATGATGTAGCCTTCCTTTATAGGACTACTAGATTGACAATCCTTATTACAAAATGATATGTAAGAATAGGGGCAGTTTCCAAAGGAGCACACCAATTTTCCTAGTGAGCCCATGTTGGGGCGAACGTTGGTTCCAACAGGGAATATGATGGGTCTAAATACAAAGCTGAGAACCAGTTTGACCCAAAATCTTAAGCCATTAGGTCAAGACCCCAACTTTATATTTAAACCCATAGATTTTTTTTTTTTTTTTGTCATATCCGATGTGGGACTATACTCACATATGAAGTAACTTAACAATCTCCCCCTTCATTGTGAGTATACCAATTTAATTTTGACAACCATCCTCGTGGAGGTAGACACATGGAAAACCAAACCCAAAATTAATTCGACCAATTCGGGCTTCAAACATCGGCTTCACTCCCCCTTAAGCCATAACCAGGTCCATTGACCTGATGACAAATTCGTCCGAACTTGGGCTCTGATACCAATTGTTAGGGAGAACGTCGGGTCCAACGGAGAGCATGATGGGCCTAAACACAAAACTGAGAACCAGTTTGACCTAAAAGCTTAAGGCATTAAGTCAAGACCCTAACTTTGTATTTAAACCTATAAACTTTCTTTGTCCTATCTGATGTGGGACTATACTAACATATGAACTAACTTAACAATCTCACCCTTCGCAAATATGAACTAACTTAACAGCCCACTTCTCTGTGTTTTTTTTATCCGGACTCAAAATCCAGACAATTATAAAGTAGGCTCACTAGGAAAAATGGTGTGCTCATTTGGAAACTCCCAAAATAGGGCGCCTTACAAAATAAGGCATTGCTTACATGGGACAACTCTATAACTTAGAGGCTTGTAAGGTCCCGGTATCTGCACTCTATGCTCACCTCAAGAGGAGAAATTTCCATCACTTGTTTTGCAAAATTTATGTGAACTATCCTAGAAAGGTGAGTGTTTGCATAGATCTATATTGATTGACGAAGCCCATAACTTTTGAAAAATAGGAAAGGGGAGAGAGTCACCCCGCGATGATCATGAAATATCATGTTGTTGCATTGTTACCCGTGTTGTCTGAAATATATGAATTGAAAGAAATAAAAGAATTTTGATAATTTAAAAAAACGAATACTTTTTCTTGCTCTATAAAATTGAGGTTGACATTTGTTTTTGGACAGCTAGCAGTTTAGATGAGGGGGAGATACACATCCCCTGCGAAAGAGACCCCAAGAGTAGTCTAAATCTTCGACCCTATCTTGAGCACCCATCGACGACAGAAGAAGAAGAAAAAGTGGTGTAGATTCCCACCGTAGGACAGAAGGAATGCCTTGCGTGTTGAGGTGGGATTTCCAGATAGGAGTGAGTATCGGTCGGTTTGATTCGGTTTTGGAGGAAAAAATTCATACCGAAAACCGAACCGAACTAATAGAACCGATCCCGAAACCGAAACCGAAATTCCAAAAAAACCAAAACCGAATTTTCTGTTCGGTTCGGTCGGTTTTCGGTTATTTGGATTTGAAACTAAACATGTGATAAACACTTGTATTTTATAGGAAAGATAATAATTTTTCTTACTATTTTTTTCTTTTTCTACCTATTAAAATAACAATAATATGTTTTTTATCGAAAATTTAAAAGAAAAACATATTGAAAATAAATAAAAAAAAAGAATAAACTACAATGGTAAAATTTCGGTTTTTTCGGTCGGTTTTGGTTGGAGCTAAAGCCACCGAAATCCGATCCGAAATTTGAAATTAATTTCGGTTTTTAAACCGAACCGAAAACCGAATAAACCGAACTGATTGGTTCGGTTCGGTTCGGTTTTCTACTCAACCCTATTTTAAGAGCCACGTGGATCATGTGCAATACAAGACAACTATTCTGACTTATATTTATAATTATTTCTAGTTCTTTTTATTTGTGTTTGTGGTCCACTACTCAACGAGAGGCCTATGTATGTACTAACTATATGATTATTCTGTTTCGTTAACTTTCAATTAATGGAATGCAGGGAGTTTATGCCCACAGTTTATGCTAAAAGAAGTTCTCTCCCCTAGCTTGAAAGGGGTATGAAGTTGTCAATAGTTTTATGGTCTGTAGGTGTCAACAACTTCTGGGCAAGATCCTAGCTTTCCTGCTGTTTAACCTTTGATTGACCAAAGTGGGTTCTGATCTGTCAGTTTGTTGATGGTTGAGAGCCTGCAAGTTGGTATGTTTAAGGCCATACATATTCCTGAATTTGATTGGGATTTGGCTTTTTTTTTTTTTTTTAATGGTAGGGAGTGTTCCTTGATCCTTGTGATCGAATCGACATGATTCTCTTTTGGTTCATGGAGCCTATTCCGAGCACTTGGGATAAAAGGCTTACTATTTGTTATGGAGAGTCTTTCCGTGCTTTCCAGGCCACTAGGTTAATCCTTTGGCACAGTGGTGTCTCTCTTCATCACATGCAAGTAGCAGGAAAAGGGATCACATAGGCACGCCTTTATGTCGGAGATGGAAAACGACCGAAAATATGGTCCTTATATGTAGCATAGCACATCCCAAGATATGGATAATATTTAACGACGTATTGAAAATAAATATGTCAAGTTTAAAATATATAAACAATAATTATGCACTACTGCCACATCACCATAGAAACATATACAATGATAGCACAGTATAGAATTAGAACAGTAAATTTACTCCAATAAGTGACGATCAGGTCAGGTCAAGTCTATAGGAATAAATTTACTATTCTAATTCCATATTGTGTGTATATATGTGTGTTTGTGGTGATTGGGCAGTGGTGCATAATCATTATGTTCTTAGATTGCAGAGTCGGATTTGGAGTTAGAATCGGAATCGGAATCGGATTTGGCCATTGATTAGGATGGTTGAGATTGACAACTAAGATCTATTTCATAATGTGCTCTGATATCATATTATGAAATAATCAGAACCAACTAATTTATTTTGTATGAGTCAAGAGATAGATATATTTATACACATCTCAACACCATACAAGCAATCCAACAGGCTATGTGGGACTAAACCCAAATTAACTCTAAATACAAAATAGTTTTCTAATCTAACAATTATTTATGTATTTTAAGTTTGACGTATTCGTTTTCAGTACGTTATCGATTTCTACTCATACCTTGTAATGCAGGGTATTGCATTATAATAATTCACGAACAAGTGGCTCTTATGCAAGACAAACAACCTCTTTGTTAACAAGTTGCATTGGCCTTAATTTGAAGTAGCACAATCAAACTCAACATAAGAACTCCGAGTATCAGACCAACTTGATCAATGATGCAACAACTTGATTAATTGCTCATAAAGTATCAAGATTGAAGTCATTAAATTCTTGCGATGGCCTCATTGCAAATTGGATGAATGTCCTCAACGGAGAACTTATGGAACCGAGAGACGAAACAATCCTAATCGATCCACCGGCCACACAAGCGAACACAAATTGTGATTGATATGAGCGAGAGAGATTGGCTACAGTGGGCCTTATAGTGCGCGACCTTCACGTGCTTGATGTGGCTTTCCCCATCCTTTGCAGCCGAGCGATTTTGAGATAGTTAGGTTTCAGTTCAAACTTATCGCCTTAGAGAAATATACGATGGAGAACCCCAAGGCTTCACACATACGAGTGACACAGACCCACTACCGATAGAATTTTCAATAGCACATCACACATGGTGGATGGTTGCGTAGCCAGGACTCGTATTGATATATCATTTTGGACATGTCAGCTGTTAAATAGAGAGCAGGTGTACATTTCAGAGAACGAGGGAGGGCCGGATGACCGCATGGAAGAACATGAGCGATCACAGGAGTCTGTTTCTTTATTAGCTTGCTTAACGGCATAAGCCATGGTTATTTTTTGCTTTTATGTATGCTAATTAGGCTGAACATTGATCTAGATAACTTATTATGTACTAGTCTATTAACCATCCTTAATGGAATACAGAGACTACTTAGTCTGTCGTTTTACTTCAAAACTACTTTAGTTGGACCTAAATGTACTCTACACTATATAAGCAAGTAACAATAATAGAGATAAAATCACAAATTTTGCAAACCCGCGATGCAATTGTGATTCAACTGATCACAATACCGATCTATCTCTATGGACAGTAATAAATAATCTCTTTTATAGTATTTATAATAATAACTCGTAAATATTGAAGCCGTATCTGATTGAACAATAACCCCATGAATGCTCGAGTTGTTTTCCAATAAAAATTTTGTTGAAGACGCTATGCTTTCACTGCACCTTTGCCAAAATGGATAGTTCTTGGTCTGTTCTATTCAAAATTTTAAATTATAAATAAAAAAAAATTATTTATTTTTTTAATTCAAAAAATAATATAAGGGAGTTTAAAGGTTGATCCTTGGACCCATCAATTTTGATCCCTAATCCTGATAGAGGTATGTGAACAAGTTTGTGAGAAGTGACTTTTTGGTAGCTACATGTATGAAATTAACTCTAGTATTACAATTTTTTTACTCTCTTTCAAATCATTTAATTAGTTTGTCCTTTAGGACCCATGAAGTTTGAATTTAAGGCCATATTATTCAGAAATAATGAAGTATTTGTTAGTTGCACGTCTAGTATTATTGTACGCACTCCAAACATAACATTCCTAAAATGACAAACATATTTTTTATGTAAATAGGCCCTAAATGGTTTCTCTATGCACACACATTTGTTCTGTAGTTGGTAAAAGTAAAATAGCAAAGACTTGTACAGAATAAGCAATGATGGGGGATGCAGAATGAGAAATACAAGCCTTGTATGGCAGGCCCATTGTAGACCAAAAGTTAGGATATTCCTGTGTCTGCTTCGTAAGAATGCCATACTCACTTGGGATAACCTTCGAAAAAGAGGATGGATCGACCTGAGCATGTGTATACTTTATAAAAATGATAGCGAGTTAGTAACATAAATCACATTACGATGTGATTTCACTTCAGGAATTTGGACAAAATGCACGGAGTTGCTAAATATTAATATCTCTAGAGGGGTGGGAGGTAACTAAGTAGAACTTTTCTACTAGATCCTAGGTGGTAGTCGCCGCCGTATTTTCAGCTACATGTAGTGACATTACTGCTTGGACAAGTTTCCTTTCGAATTCCGAAGTAATGGCGGACATGACTACATCCAAAAGCCAAGAAGAGGATCTTACTGTTCACATTGAAGTTACCGAAGACAAGAATGTATTGGAGGAGGTGGTGGATTACATGGAGGGATAGCATTTATCTCCGGAATTGTAAGGCCTATGCACTTTATCATTTTGTAATTCATTAATATTTATGTAAGGTTATGTAATATTTTGGGAAGTCAAGTATAGATACTCAGTAGTCTGAGATCACTTACATTTCATGTATGTATGTTCTGTTAAAATATCATTAATGGAATGCTCAGGACAACCACCCATCGTTTTGGCTTTTAAAAAACAATTATATGTTTCCTTTTTTTCGCATATTATATGTTATAGCTTTCAAGCAACAAACCTTGTATCATTTTCATGTATACCTAGCTACCATGCATTTCCAATTTCTTAATATTCATGTCCTTGTTCTTCAACCAAAACAATGGGAGTTTCTAAAGGGGCGCACCATTTTTCCCAATGAGCCCACTTTGCGCTGTATTTTTGGTCCGCTGGACAGTCATTAAGTGGGCTCACTAGGAAAATGGTGTGCCGCTTTAGAAACTCCCCAAAACAATTGTCTCATGATACACTACAGATTCCTTTGTCCTTTCTCATGATTGAGCGAAATACTTGAGGAAGCATGTGAAGTCAAGTCATCTTAATTTTTCCTTTTTCTTCTTATCATAAATAGATAGTGAATTTTTGTATCTTAGTAGTCTACATAGATATACTCTTTTCTAGAAGAAGAAAATAAATACAAATATAATAACACCAATACGTGCTCTTCTTCAACTCCGATTTACCCGTGAGGAGTTAGGTAGGTGTTGAAATATGTGGACTGATCGATGACGCTCCTCGAGCCAATGAAGAGAAGAGAGAGCTTAATTTTAAAATAGCAAGGATATTAGGTAGAGTTAGAGAATGAATAGAAATATCACACCTTGGTCCATTTATAGAATGATGGAGGAATTCTTCACATCTTGGTCAATTTATAGAATGATGGAGGAGTACTTGGCCATTTGTGATGGGGCCGACTCCTTGGATAAGGTCTAGTTGTGTCATGTGAAAATTTGGCCTCTTACTAGGCTGGCTCTCATTTGCCCTTTATTTCCATTGGGCTTGGGCCAGTTACGATTGGGCCTAGGTCGTGCTCATTTTAATTGTTTCTGTAGTAACATAAGTTTCTAATTTTTTTTTTGACACGATATGATTTACATCAAGAAATTTAACAAAGTTTTTATGTAAATGATTGTGTCAGTTGCTTGGTATTCCAATAGTTTTTTTTTGGTTGGGCACTGGGCCTCCGGCCCATTTGGTACCTGCCATGTAGCATTTACCAAACTTTCCTCTTTGAAAAAATCATCATGTAATCCAAACTCAACACATTACTTACGATTATTCCAAAATCTTGTACATGTGAGGGTAGACTTGTAATTTAGTAATGTAGCATGTTTGGGAAACTACTAAAAACAGAGGCGTTATATCAGTCTCTCACCAAATCCAAAACTCATGTACAATATAATATGTTTAACTGTATTATTTATTTATTTTATTTCAGTAGTTTACAAATGAAATATAAGCTTTTGCAAAAAATTTAAAACACAATGGAGCATGAATCTCTCGAGATTCCATGGCCCTTTGTTTTACTTCCTCCCACTAAAAGTGGATATGGAATCTCTTCATCTATCTTCCTTATAGATTAAGAAGGAAAGGAACCCTTTTTCTTGCTTCTTGATGAAGTTCATGTTCTTCCAATAGAAAGAGCTGTAGGCTGGTGAGATGATGACAATTTTTCTTTAGGAATAATGGTGGGTAATTCCTCTTGCGTTTCATTAATTAGAGCTTAACAAACTAGATAGAGTGCATAAGATTACATAATACCATTAGTCTCTAAAGTGAAGATAGATTACAAACTATATAAACTAAAATATGAAAAACAGTTACAAACACCACAACTTAAACCCTCCATGCAGGTCCCATCCCGCAAATAAGATAGCGGTGATCTGTACCCATCTCACTGCTCTCTGGCATTGCCTCTCAGATCTATCACATGGGATGTCTCTGCTCAGTGGGTTGCTAAACCGCCTCTGTATCCTCGCCCTCTACATCCTTCTGAAGTAGATCTAGGCATTTACGAGGATCTCGCCTAGCTTGGGTGCCATGTGGACAACTGAAATAGACCAATTTACAACTTTTAAGATTCAAGACTGAATTTCCATGTGATAATTACTAACATATTTCTCTTCTTCTTCCTCTGCTCCGTGGGCTACTAAACTCCCTCTATATCCTTGTCCTCTATCTCCTTCTGAAGTAAATCTAGGCATTTACGAGGATCTCGCCTACCTTGGGTGTGAAGTGGATAATTGATATAGACCAATTTACAAATTTTAAGATTCTGAATTTCCATGTGATAATTACCAACATCTTTATTTTCTTCTTCCTCTGATCGGTAGACTGCTAAACTCCCTCTATATCCTCGCCCTCTACCTCATTCTGTACTAGATCTAAGCATTTACGAGGATCTTGCCTAACTTGGGTGCGATGTGGACAACTGAAATAGACCAATTTACAATCTTTAAGATTCAAGACTGAATTTACATGTGATAATTACTAACATATTTCTCTTCTTCTTCCTCTGCTTCGCGGGCTGCTAAGCTCCCTCTATATCCTCGTCCTTTACCTCCTTCTGAAGTAGATCTAGGCATTTTCGAGGATCTCGCCTAGCTTAGGGTGCGAAGTGAATAATTGATATAGACTAATTTCCAAATTTTAAGATTCAAGACTAAATTTCCATGTGATAATTACTAACATCTTTCTCTTCTTATTCCTCTGCTCAGTGGACTGCTAAGCTCCCTCTGTATCCTGGCCCTCTACCTCCTTCTGTAGTAGATCTAGGCATTTACGAGGATCTCGCCTAGTGTGGGTGCGATGTGGACGAGCGAAACAGACCAATTAAAGACCTTTAAAATTCAAGACTGAATTTACATGCGATAATTACTAACATTTTCCTCTTCTTCTTCCTTCATCGTTTGCCTCTTCAACCCCATATATTCCTTCTCTCCAAAGTAACTCTGCTTTAAAGTTGACTACTGAAAAAGAAGAGCAAGGCAGCGTCTATGCTGACCACATGTACATGTTTTTGACATGCGGACGAGAGGTTCCCAGTGACTTCTACAACCTACCTTTATAAAATCTATCGATAACCTTTATAAAATCGCTTTAAATCTTTTGAAGGATTCGAAAAGTCTGCTGCGATTATGGCCAACGTGGATGATGTATCGGTTGTCTGGGCAGGTGGGAAGTGTTCGGAGGTGCTTAGACCCCATGTGTACTAGATGCATGCATGCATTCACTTTGACAAGTTAGCTTTAAGCACATACCATGCTATCGTTCGCAGTTTAATTAAAGCATGTTGTTTTCATTCATTCAACGTTAATTTGTTTGGTCGTATATCATATTGCTAATCTCTTGAACACCCTTTATCGTGTACTTGTCGATGAAGCGGATTTGGGTTGGTGTTGGTGATTGTCTTGATGATGAAGTATATAGGTTGGTGTTGTTTTGGTTGTTTTGATACTGTTTGCATGGAAGTTGAGTCGTTTCTACTACTTCATGGATTTGTTTGGATAAGAAGTAAAATGAAAGTTACTTTTATAATTATGTGGCATCTTCACTTCTCAATTTTACTACTTTCCATTGATTTTGAATGGAAGTAGAGTTGGAAGTGAAAAAAGTAATACTATTTTATTATTTTGTGCCTTTCTCTCTTTTTCTTTCTTCCAAAAAGATAAATATTTTATTTCTCGTCCATCTCTTCTCTCTTCCAAAAAGTAAAAAAATAAACATTAGAAACATATGAAATATAATATTTCCACCTTATTATTTTTGAAAGTTACTTCTAATATTCTTCTTTATTTCTACTACTTCCAAACACCCAAACACATCCTAATATTTTGAGGACAAAGCTAGCTCATGATGAAAATATATTCGAGGTTAAGCTCAATTCACCTATTCGTAGCTACCTTGATGGTATTTAGTACATAGTATGAATTAAACTATAGCCATAGAGAAATAGTGTGCACATACTAATATCTGCAGCTGGCACTACTCCTCTGCAGTCACTATTTAAGTACCTCCATGCAAGGATACTCACTCCTGGTACCTCCATGCAAGGATGATAATTGACACGTCCATAAGCCAATTTTGGCACTCACTATATAAAATTTTGATTTAGAAAAATAAAATTTTTATTTTTAATTCAAAATTGTATATAGTGCGGACAAAAAATGGACTCATGGATACATCCATTACCATCCCTAACCACATTACATTGTTCCATTGTGTAAGTTGCAAATATTGTTGAAACTTATATGTCGAATAAATTCTTAAATTTTGAAGCATCTCACCAAAAAAATTTTGAGAGTGAAAAGTTATAGCAAGTCCTAGCTGATGAACCATCTTTTGTTCTGGTGAAGTACCTAACGTATTTAGATGATTCGGAGTGAAAAAGGCATGCACAATTTTTGCAGTTAATAGAGAATAATATAAATAGGGAACTAAGTTTATTGAGATTAAATAGATAAATCGATGAAAATGTAAACTTCAGAGAGAGAATAAATCAAACCAGATAATATCAAGAATTTATATGATTCGAAGAAAGTCTTACATCCACATACCAAATCAAACTTCACTAATGATAATATGCACAATTGCGAACCTTGGATTTCTCAGATCTCTCAAATTTACAAGTTGATCTATGGAAGAAAAAGATAACTACAAAAACTCTCAAAAGGTTTTCTAAAGACAGTTCTCCAAAATCTCAAGAGGACGCAAAAGAGATCTTCATCATCTCATATACCAAAATCCTTTCAAAACCCTCTTTATAAATTATGCTAGGACCAAATCCTAAGTCAAGTAGTGCTTGATTAGCCCAATTTCAAGTTTAAAACCACCTTAAAAATCCGATCAACATATCATGCCATCCATGGCACTTATTTACCATCAATGGCCAACTTGTCTAGTCATTGCCATCGGCATAGGCCATCGTAGGCCCACCGATGGCACAGAAACTTCCACGGATGGCAAGTCTATGAAATTAAGCCAAATGCATAGGTAGAAGTTATGGTGAATATTGAGCGAAATTATTTTCTATTTTAACACGCTCCTTCCTTCACGTTGAAGGTGGACATAAATCTGGGCGTGGATTGCTCTGATACTATATTAAAGTCCCTTCCACTGTACCAAAACTTCGAAATTATAATGAAAGTTGAGTGAAATTATTTTGTATTTTAACATATAATTTCTTTGTTTATCTCTCCTCTCTTTCTTCTCTAAGTCCTATATTAATCTAATCTAGTACACTCCCTGTCCCTCTTTTATTTTCTTATTACATCATTGTCACAGCCTTTATCTATCAGAGTCGGTTCCTTAGGGGAGTTTCCAAAGGAGCACACCAATTTTTCTGGTGAGCCCACTTTATAACTGTGAGCACACCATTTTTCCTTGTGAGCCAGGACCAAAAAAAAAAAACAAATGCAGAGAAGTGAGCTCACTATGAAAATTGGTGTGCTCCTTTGGGAACTCCCTTCCTCAGGCACTGAGATTGAATCTTGATGGATCAATGGAGTCTCAAAGTACATTTTCCTAGCTCAAGAAAGGAGGCTAGACGGAGAGGGTTGACTCACTAAAATCGCATCCATTGTCGGGGCACAACTAAGCCCAAATCAAGAATATCCTTGCACCAGAAGTAAGAATCTCAAGCATCGATCCTATATTGCACAGTTCGTTCCAAAGACAATGATTTGCTATAGCACGACCAATGCCATGCAACCTCGTGTCCTCAACTCCTTTAACGAAAGAGCCAGTACCATGTAATATTATGTCACAGAACCCCCCGTATCTTTGTCGCAGATCCGAACCCATGATATGTGCAGCTGACGTGTTGGCCATGTTAGCCCAATTCTGCATCAGCATAGCCTTTAGTTTTTTTTTTTCTCTTTTCGAGCTCCCATGATCAACTCCATTACACCGTTCTCTTCCATCGAACCAAAAGCAAAGTCTTCCTTCATACCGAAAAGAATTCTAAAGCGAGCCCAGCATAGCTTTTCCATGGCCAGCTTTCGCCTTAGCAGGCCAAAGCCGCGACGAGTGTCAAATTGCTGTTGTGGTCACTTAACAAAGTAGGGTTCAATGTTTAAAACACCGATAACAGTAACGTAACGTTTTAGCTCTGCTAGGATTATATCGCATATAGCGTAACGCATAACGTATCTCCTATTTATTTAACAAAAATAGATATAAAGCTATATAAAGTAATTTTTATAAATTAAAAATTAAATTTAAAGTATCTATAAAAAGAATATAAAATTAATTTGTAATACATAATCTACTCTAATTTTATATTAAGTTTTACAATAATTTTCATACTTATCTTCATAAATTATATTAAGTCTACTACCGTATTATAGTCATCATTTAAATAAGAAAATAAGATTTCAATTTTTATTTCAATTCCAGTTATTATCATTATTGTAATTTATATTTTGTAATGTTCAATTTTACTTATTTGTAATTGTTGATTTCAGTTCAGTTGAAAATTCAATAGAATCCCAAAGTAAGATATTTCAGCAATTGGAGAGGAATTACAACAAGCTAATAAGAAAATAATCACAAATTAACAAGTTAGTAATTTTACAAACAATCAAACAAGCCAAAAACTAATTAAATAATAAAATTACAGTAATTCACTAATAATCAAAATAATAATCAATAATAATATAGAAATTACTAAATAAATAATTGTAAATAACGTAACATAATATAATTTAAAGTAAATATGACGTAAAATAACATTGAAAAAAAAAACGTAATGCTACGATATACTGAGTTATTTGTAGTTATTACGTAGCATTGGGATTCCGTTAGGTTACGTAACCTAATATAACGGGTTTCATAATGCGTTATTTTCAGCATTGGTAGGGATATATCATATCCTTAGATGCTTATGAGTTGCCAAATCTCTCAGCGAATTCCTTAATCACGTGTCTCGATACCATACCCATTCTTTTCTAAATCTAATGCTGAAAGCTTGTACTGAAACTGAGCGTAGAGCAGTTCTCCATGTAGCTGCCATGTAGTTGGCCATGGAAAGAGAAAAGAAAGAAAAAAAAAAAAGGAAAAAATTAAAAATGAAAATAAAGGAGCACCTAACAAAAGCTTACCAGTAATTTGGAATCTTTCCTATCAATCTCATGCCCACCATTGTGAGCAAATACCTTTTCTTTAACTAGGAAGAAACAAGAGCTGTTCCCTGGATGCCCCCTCTCAACTCTCTGCATGAGAGAGGGTGTGCTCACTGGGACAAGTGGTGCGCTTTAACAGTATTTTCTGACGGAAAAGTAAATCCTTAGATAATAAATCTCATCATATTTTGACTATTCGGAGAGAATGTAACAGTAGAATTTTCAACGACAATTGCCTCTTGATTATTTTATTTGATATCAACTCTTAGACAGGTACTTCGTTAAACGATTCTAGGGAGATGCAAGAGCATAGATACCTCTAGAGTGATGGAGGTCCCTAGCTACTTGTCACCTGAAGACCCCTTGTAGATGGACCCGGCGCCCTCTATCCTACAAATGGAACACTGGAGAATATTCCTATGGTTATGACTTCAAAAACATCCTTTGCATAGTAACACATTAATAATTTGCCAGACAATGTAGGATTCTGTAGGTGACCATATGGATTTTAGAAGTGCCTTCCATATATTCAAGAGGTTAAGTGACACTTTATTCCGTATAGTATTTAGTTCCATATTAAATTTAGTTTCGTACGCTTTCGGTTTCGATATCTCGTTCTGATATTTCTGAAGGAAAAGTAATTCCTTGGAGATATTCCTTCTTTTTACCCTGAATATTTCACCTTCCCTCTCTGCTAATTAAAGTGGCTACTCAATTTGGCTACACATAGTTGCATGTAATGTGATCAAAGAATTCAGTATTATTTTGTTTTTTTGCATATTATATACAGTAGAAGAGCTGCATTATCACACTCGAGTTTCTCATTCATTCTGAACATGCAGCCAAGCTGATAATTGATATAATAAAAACCTAACAAATCAGATATCATCTTGTATTAAGATAGTATGAGTTATTTATTCTATTAATTTGAATTGTTAATAACTCTTGAAAGATTTATTGCAATTAAAATATTGTTTTGTCTTTATCTGTACGGATGTCATTATAGCTATTTATATACTCATGCTGAATCTAATAAAATACTCTTAAATTTTCCAATCCAAAAAATTCCAATTAGCCTGCATCATATATTTCTATTTTCTTTCTTTTTTTGCTTTTTTTGTTTTCTTTTTTAACTCGGATCAAAATGTGGGAGCAATCTCATCCATCTTATCTTCCGGCACAATAGTATAATTTTTTTTTAAACCTGCAAGTAAAATGCAGGTCCGATAGGAATTGAACCTGCAATTGAAAGTCTCTTTTACTGTACTAAAACTCCGAAATTGTGATGAGAGTTGAGGGAAAGTATTTTGTATTTTAACAAGAACTTTCTCGTTAGGAATCAATCTTCACGTGATAAATAGTGACATCACGTGATAAATAGTGACATCAAGTTGTGATCGATACTCAGTTTACTCTTATAATATTCAATTGCTCCCGTTTACTTTAAGGTTTAGATGCCGCTCAATTGTTCTTTCGGCTCTCATATTTATTTTACACATGACTAGCGACCAAACCTCCTCCCCGAAAGAACTTTATGTACTATGTTTTTTTTTCCCTTCCCTTTCAAGAAAAAACTATACAAACTTATTCTTCATGGCCATGGGACTTTGCTAATGATTGAAGAGGAATTTGCAGGGTTAGCAGAGTAATATTCAAACTTTTGCCTAATCGATAGCTCATATAGAGGCCAGATCTAGCCCCATCCAGCCACTCAAACCGAGAAGGCAAAGTTATTTTGGGGTCGAGTCGTCTAAACAACTTGTAGGGCAAATCGCTCCTATCGGGGGTCCAAGGACAAGAGCCCTCGGTCCAAAAAAAATTCTATATTATAATAACATGAATTCAACGATAAAATTGAAATTTTGTAAGTCAATACATGTTTGATGAATTATACTAGAGTTTTGATAATGATTAATATGTTCTTAATTATTTTTTATTTTTTTTATTTTTTACAATGACGAGAGAAGAAATGCAAGTTATGGAAATAACTGATCGTTCGGATATGAGACGAAGTCCTAATTTCTGTCGGCATATTAGAGAAAATAGTTTCTAGATTGAAACTTGGAAAAAGACAATATCAGAAGGTGAAAATTGATTTTAATTTCGATTCTTTGTACTTAGGAAAAGTAGGCTTGTAAATTTGATGGAATTATATTAGGATAGATGGACTTCTTGTTAGTTGTTCATATGTGAGTATAGTCCCATATCGGATAGGACAAAAAAATTCTATGGGTTTAAATACAAAGTTAGGATCTTGACCTAACGATTTAAGTTTTTGAGTCAAACTGGTTCTCAGTTTTGTATTTAGACCTATCATATTGCCCGTTGGACCCCAGGTTCGGACCAAGTTGTTATCGGGTCAATGGATCAAGTTATGGCATAAGGGGGAGTGAAGCCCAAATTAGTCGAATGGACGATTGCCAAAATTAAGTTGGTATACTCACAATAAAGAGAGAGATTGTTAGTTGTTCATATGGGTTTAAATACAAAGTTGGAGTCTTGTTCATATGGGTTTAAATACAAAATTAGAGTTTTGACCTAACAGAACATTCTCCCCAACACTTCTGGTTGTATTCTTCTTAGTTGCACAATAGACATCAATTATAAAATAGAATTCGTATTCTTCTTAGTTGCACAATAGACATCAATTATAAAAATAGAATTCTCCAAGTACGAATTAATAAAACACAGAGGACTATTTTTTATGTTAACAAAAAAAAAATTGGATTCTCCTAAAAATTTAATTCTGCAATCAAATTTGAGAAGACATGAAAATTTGATTGTTTGCAATAATTTAGAATACGACATTTCTTTTTAGTAGAATTTTTTCAAAAAGTTATACAATTAAAAATAAAATCATAACAAAGAAACACCCTTTTTTTGGCTTCTTTTATGCTAAGTGTACTTATACAGTCACAAATTATAGTTTTTTTTTAACTAGACAAACATATACACATATATTATTTATAATATTATCCAAATTAAATTCGCTCCGGGAAAGTAAAACTCCATTAATAATGAGCGCATGATTTGCAGATAACTTTCAAAAATATTAATCACCTGTCATCTGATTCCTGTTCGGGTAGAAATTGATAAGATGTCAGCAGTAAAATTTTGAAGTTTTAACTAAAACTTTTCAACGCCAAATTCTCTATCAACCCCCACCAATATTACCAATTTCCACTTCCACGTCAGCACCAATTGTGTCCCGCCGTTGCCCAAGGCCCTGGGCCCCAAAAGATCCCTTCACCCCCCGCGCCTTCCTTCGCTACGAAGCCAAAAACTGCGGGCCCCAGCCGACGCCTACATCGCTCTAACTTTTTCCACATCCGGTTTTCACCCACTTTTTTAACCCGTTCACTGACACATGTGGGCCCCATATGAGATTTCAGTTCGTCGGATGTAGTCGTGGGCGCATCAGGAATTTCAATAATTTTAAAACATAGACCTAGTGCAGCCTGACTCAAAAGTAAAACCGTATCCATACGTAGAAGCGCCCCCAACCATCCACGTCACCGTACTCCCCTCCGCCGGGGCCCATCCCCCCGTCCTTAAATACCCCTCTACTCCACTGCAAATCTTCCCTTTTCCCACTCTCTCTCCTCTCTGCCCCAAATTTTCTCACACTGTCACCATGCTGCTGCCATTCGAATCCGGTTCCAACCCGAACCCGCTACCCGCTTCCGGCCAACCCGAACCCGACCCATCTCTCACCCCGGCCGAGCAACGGAAACTCCGGCGCATGATGTCCAACCGCGAATCCGCGCGGCGGTCCCGCTTGCGGAAACAGCGGCACCTCGAGGACCTCCGCTGCCACGTCAGCAGGCTGCGGACGCTGAACCGGGAGCTTGCGAACCGTGTCGGGCTGGTCTCGCACCAGACCATGCTGGTTCGGTCCGACAACGACCGGCTCCGGACCGAGTCCAGGATTCTGGTTAACAGGCTGTCCGTGATTCGAAGAATCTTGATGGTCCGGCAGCTGAACCGGTTATCCCTGCCGTCGACCGCCGCCTTATGTGGCGGGTTCGGGTCCGGAAATGAGCTCGCCCTGGCTTCACTAATGGCCTAAAGATTAAAAAATTTCGGACATATATAATATATAATTAAATTGCTTAATCAGGGAGAAGATCGTCATTTCGCTTTATCCATTTTCAATTTCTCTCCCGCTCTCTCTCCATCCTGTAAATTGACGGTTTTTCGTGGCGGGAAATTGGCTTTTTTTTTTTTCCCATCTTTTTTTTATTATTTTTCCTTTTATTTTGAAAACCAGTGGCAGTTGGTGTAAAATATCTTAGTTTTTGTCATAATTAAGCTAATGGAAATTATCGTATTTGTGGGCGTTAAATTGACGAGAAATTGACTTGTAATCGAGAGTAATTGGACGAATTATCGAAGAAAGTTGTCATTATCCCTGTAAAGTTTGAGAAGGAGGTGGGTTTTTTTTTTAATTAATGCCACTTGATTGATTAACAGATTAATTAACTAATGTGCTGAAAGAATGGAAAGCAACTTCTGTTGTGCGCATCGCACGTGTAATCAAAATTTTTGCGCCAAGATTCGTGCAATGGATTGATGGACGGACTGTGACTCTTTCTACGATTAAGTATAACAGAATAAAGGGAATTTCTACAGGAGCACGTCTTTTTTCAGTGAGCACACCCCTTGTTTTGAAAAGAAAGAGTTAAATTCCTAATGAGCACACTAATAATTCACAAAATAACCTTCTTAACGCTTCTCACCCATGTTCTAAAACCCAACTGAGATCCAAACTTTTCCTACTTTTCTTCACCTCTCTCGAGCTCCAGCAAAATTCTAGAGAAGCATGCCTTTTTTCCTAGTGAGCACACTCACTTTTTTGAAAAAAGAGAGTTATTCCTAATGAGCACAGTAATAATCCACAAAATAACCTCCCTAACACTTCTCACCCATGTTCTAAAACACCTGAGATCCAAAACTCTCCTACTTTTCTTCACCTCTCCCTAGCTCTAGCACGACTTGAGGGTCCACCACCCCCGCTCCCGACTTGAGGATCTGTCGTCCACTACAGCTCGCGCAGATGGAAAGTGGGGAGAGTAAAGAGGTTGAAGAAGAAGGCACTTTTGTCCTAGAACATGAATGACAAACTTGTCAATCAAAGCAAATTGTTAAGTGTGCTCATTAAAAAGGTGTGCTCATCTAGAAATTCCCCGGAAGAAATGTCAATTCTAATAAAATAAAAATAAAATAAAAAAACTTCTAATGTGAGATTGTTGTGCTGCGGTCGGTTGAAAAATAGTATTATCTTTGTCCAGAAGCAATAATCTTGTTTTATCAAAAACTTGTCTTAAATTTCTTATTTATTTCAAACCCCAACATAACCCTCAAGATATGTCACACGATAAAATCCATAAAAAAATTTCATCACCAAAACATCACAAATTTTTTAGTTTTCACAAATTCCAATTGGATAAGATGAAATTTTAAAATTTTATAATGATTAGTTCCTACTTATTAAACTAAATTTTCTTCAAATATATGTTATGATTAAAAATCGATAACTAAAATATAAAAGAGGGTGACTGCTAGTCTATCAGGGCTCAATTTTATGGTAGTTAAGAAATGCCTTGTAAGTTGGGCCAATAGCAACTAGCCAATGGGCTTTAATGTAATTATTAACACTTTCGGCCTTTTTGTTCGGAAAATTTTATTAAGCACACACCTTTGCTCACTGCATCGAATTCTAAAGTCGTAAAAAATTACAAATTTGTTATTATTTATTACAATTAATTTTTTAATTTTGGTTGGAAATTAATCTCTTTACTGATTTTAAACTTTATAAATTAATTTCTTACTAATATGAAAACTGTTCGGAAACTAATTTTCAATTGAGAAATGTAGCTATCTTGAGCAAAGTGATGTGCATGAATAGATTTCTGATAGTGTTTGCGAGTCGGTTGTCTTTTTAACCCACCACCATGGTCATGTTAAGAGTTTTGTCATAATTTAACGTGTTACAATCAAAATGATGTGGACTACCAAATTTTTTTTTTTTTTTTCCCTTCATGCGCAAAAGAAGTACATAATATAAAAAAAAACTAGCATTGCAGTCATCACAAAATTTTTATACTTCTTTTTATATTGTGCGAACTTTAGGATATCCTACCAAACAAAGATTCCTCAAGGAATATTATGCTTATGGAGTAGAATGATTCCACTGTCGAGAGGCATCAAATAATTTTTTACTTGCTAAATTTGGACTTTCTGATTTTTCCTAATCAAAATTTACTAGTGAAGAGGAGAAATTACCAAAGTAAGAATTAAACCGAGGAAATCAGAATAACTACTTGTCCAATCAAAGTCCAAGCTTTCATATGTCTTTTATAATAGAAAAAGGATTTTTACATATCGGTTCCTTACATCTTTAAAAATTAGACTTTAATTCATGAAATCTTCATATTTTGATTTTAGTCCCTAAATTTTTTTTATTTACTTCACTTTAGTCCTCTTAGATAATTTTTGATCTGAATTTCTCATTATACTCCTGAAAATAAGGGAAATAACAGTTGTTTCCCTCCCTTCCAGCTTCCTCCTCTCTTTCTCTTCGTCTAAAAAACAAAGTTTGGAGTTGAGATAACTAGAGTTATTTAAACTCTACTTGTATTGCCAAACAATCTTCAGTATAGAGTTTCGAAATTAGGTTAACATATCTCTACAAAATACAGAGGCAGAGATGGTAATGGACACGTCCACGGGCTAAATTTTGGCCCGCTCTATACAAAATTTTGAATTAAAAATAAAAATTTTATTTTTCTAATTCAAAATTTTGTATAAGAAGAACCAAAAATTGATCAATGGATGCATCCATTACCATTCCTATACAGAGGTAGGATAACTTTAACTTTGTTTTTGGACGGGCCTAAATTGGGTTTTTTTTTTTTTTTTCCGATGGTTTACTACTTAAAAGGATGAATACTATGATAAAAATTGGCCTAGTACATGTAAAAATTTTGTTCGTAGGTACATATTTTTTAAATCTTTATACTTCATATGCTGATTTAAAAGCTCACAAATTTAGCTAACTTAAAACATAGAATAAGTTCATTACACTCCTTGCAAATGGAATTTTCTTATTTTGGGGGAACGAAGTATTTTTCCTACTATTTGCAGTATTTCTTCTTCATGAAAATCAAGAAATTACTCGATCTATTTTGGAACGATTGTTATGCTATATTTTCCGCAAATGGACATGTACGATGAAAATTTTGATCAAGGTATAGAAATTTCTATTACGAGTGGAAATTGTTAAGTTAGTTCATATGTGAGTATAATCCCACATCGAATAGGACAAAGAAAGTTTATGAGTTTAAATACAAAGTTGGAATCTTAACCTAATGGCTTAAGTTTTTGGGTCAAATTGGTTCTCAGCTTTGTGTTTAGGCCTATCATGCTCCCCGTTGGACTAGTCTCATATCGGATAGGACAAAGAATGGCTTATCCTTTTGGGTCAAATTGGAGGTAAACAATATTTCAAATGAGTACCAACTTATCTTTTAAAATTTTACGAGTGGCAGTAAGAGAGTAGGTCTATGGGAAAGGAACTAAAATAGAGAAGGCTAAATTAATTTTATGCCTTTAAATATTCAATATAAAGTTTCTTCCCTCTTTGTTTTAGAATTTGTCCATAGTCTCATTAATTATTCAAATTATAATCTCCCGATTGACATATGTAAGAGTTGAAGTGTAATCGATGGCTGATTTTTTAACACCAGTGAGATTTGAAATTGGAACCTTCTTCTTACAAGTAAGGAGCATGATCAGCTGAATAACATGCTTTCAACAATCCGCTAAACTTTTTTTTTTTTTTTTGCTAGGATAGACCTTCATGGATCAAAACTAAAACTATTCGTATCTAGTGTCGAACACGTTCAATATTGTTTTCGGAGAAAATCAGGAATCTTTCCATTGTCATTGAGAAAATTAAAGAAGACTACAGAAATTTCTCTTTTTTTAAAGAGACGAGAGGACTTATAGAATATGTCGCTCTCTTTTTACAGAAGATCGTTGGATCGAGACAGATATGAGGATTGGTCCGTTCCTCGTTGACGATCCGACGTCAATGGTTGGAGGCGTTGGAGATTTCTTGAGCTCGTTCTTTTTTTATGATCTTGGAAGAAACTTGGACTCTTACGCGGGAGAGAGATCTAGCTAAAAATCTTAAAAGTTCTTTTTGAGTCCCTCAAGAGGGGTATTTATAAGCTCCAGATTGTTGAGAGAGTTTCCATGTAGATATAAATATAATCTTGTTGTAATCTTGATAAGATATTTGAATTTCCTTTTGATTAGATTTGCTTCAAAATTCATTATATCTGGTCCTGATTCTACACCGAAAATCAATTAGACTCAAATGAGAATTGTAGAACAACAAAAATAATCTGAGGTGGGGCCCACTTTTTATTGAGATGAATGCTGGGCGCGAGATGGAGGCTAGGCTTGCGTAAAGAGGTTGGGCTCGCCATGCGAGGCGGAGGCTGGGTTCGCCAAGTGAGGCGGGGGCTAGGCTCGCGCAAGGAGGAGGCTGGGCTTGCCACGTAAGATAGAGGATAGGTTTGTCACGCGAGATGGAGGATAGGCTCGCGCAAGGAGGCTGGGCTCGCTGCGCAAGACGGTTGACCGGCCTCGCCGCATGAGGCGGGCAACCTGTCTCGCGAGTGAGGCTGGGCTGCCAGCCTCGCACCCACGTCTCGAGGTTGGTTGCCAACTTCGCATCTACGAGTGAATATATATATATATATATATATATATATATATATATATATATATATATATATATATATATATATATATATATATATATATATATATATATATATATATATATATATCAAGTCCACAACTCAATGATGAGAGTTTTCCTACCAAATCAATATAAAAGTGTTACATCCAAACTTTTATGTATACTAGTACCAGCTCATTCAGGAATGATAATGAATACATTCAGGAATGATAATGAATACGTTTATGGGTCTATTTTTAGTCCGATCTAAACAAAATTTTGAACTAAAAATAATTTTTCTAATTCAAAATTTTGAGTATGATGGGCCAAAAATTAGCTTGCAGATGCGTATGTTATCATCCCTGAGCTCTATGTGAGGCTCCTCCACTTGTATCTCTCATCCAAATTCATAACTATCATTGGCTAATGATTCCTCAATCAGGTTGTTAACTTTAAAGGCACAACACAAACACAAATACTTGACAACAACACAAGCCATCAAATCAAATCTCAACGCATCTCATAAACAATAAATCCACGACTAATGATATAATTGGGCACATAAGAGAGAGGAGCAAGTTGGTATCTTTGAGGCAAGTGAGACAAGAGAGCTAAACTTATTTGGACTCTAATTGGTGGTGGATGATCCTCCCCCATAATCTCTCTTAATGGGCGTACTTTTAAGATCACCACTAGCAATTGTTGGCCTAAGTTGTATCAAGCTGGCTAGAGACAGACAGAAAGTAGAGATATATACTGAGTTGGTTATATACCAAAGTTGATATCCGTGCGAATATGAATGAGAATTGACAGATCCAAAGATAATATCTTGCGACCTCTAATATTAGGCTGAAGAAGCAAAGGGTTAGAAAGCTCTCTTACTCCGCTATAGCAACTCCACTACACGAGTCAAGAAGGATTCAAGGAAGGTGATCAAAGGATCTATCTCGATCAATCACCACATTAAAGTACCCTGCAAAACAATGAAGAGGACATTCGAGTTCTCTCTTCTCAATGTTTAGTTATAGTTAGGAATTTTGTGTAGTCTTTTCTTTCTTCGCCGTGAGTTTTGCAATTGTGAATGATTGTAGCAATGAAAGCAAAGCAACAAGTGCTAGAAACTTTCACTGCTATGTTAAAGGAAAGCATGGACTAGAAATGATAATGGACGTGTCCAGGGGTCAATTTTTGATCCGTTCTGTATAAAATTTTGAATTAGAAAAATAAAATTTTTATTTTAATGTAAAAAATTATATAAAACAGTTCAAAAATTAATATATGGACGCCACTACATGAAAAGGGGGTATTTTGCAATGGTTTTCGTACAACAGTTTTAAAACCATTGTAATATAATATATTTAGTAATGCTTAAATTAACCGTTACAATATATCTGTATTTTGCAATGGTTACTATGTAACTCTTCTTAAATCGTTTCGATATATTATATTTTACAATGTTTTTACAAACTGTTGCAAAAGATAGCTTATTTGTCACGTTTATGTTGAAACACTTATTTAGTTGTTACTAAATGATTATTTTGTAACGGTTTAAACAATTATTACAAGAAAAGGGGGTATGTTGCAATGGTTTTTTTGCAACAGTTACAATTGATCTTTATTTTACAATGGTTACTATGTATCTCTTCTTAAACCGTTTCGATATATTATATTTTACAATGTTTTTACAAACTGTTGCAAAAGATAGCTTATTTGTCACGTTTATGTTGCAACGCTTATTTAGTTGTTGCTAAATGATTATTTTGTAACGGTTTAAACAATTGTTACAAGAAAAGGGGGTATGTTGCAATGGTTTTTTTGCAACAGTTTTAAAACCATTGTAAAATAATATATTTAGTAATGCTTAAATTAATCGTTACAATATATCTGTATTTTGCAATGGTTACTATGTAACTTTTCTTAAATCGTTTCGATATATTATACTTTACAATGTTTTTAGAAAATGTTGCAAAAGATAGCTTATTTGTCACGTTTATATTGCAACGCTTATTTAGTTGTTACTAAATGATTATTTTGTAACGGCTTAAACAATTGTTACAAAGTAACATTTTTTTTGTGACAATTTTGATGCAACATTTTAAGAATCGTTTCTAAATATTAAAATTTAATGATGGTTAGCATAACTGTAACAATAAATTCAAATATTTGCAACGGTTTATATACAACGGTTAAAAAAATAGTTGCTAAATAAAATATTCGGAAATAATTTGATTATCCAAAAATAGAAATAATTATTTATTAATTAAGCATATATATATATGAGGAAACGGGAAATACACTGGCGGTGAAGGCAGTTCCTTCACCGCCGCTTAGGTGGCCCAATAAAATTATAACACGGAGCGTCATTCAAGGTAACAAATAAATGAATTCTCTTAAATGACACCACGTGTAATAATTTTATTGGGCCACCTAAGCGGCGGTGAAGGAAACTTCCTTCACCGCCGGTGTATTTCCCGTTTTCTCTCTCTCTCTCTCTATATATATATATATATATATATATAGAGAGAGAGAGAGAGAGAGAGAAAACGGAAAATTCACAGGCGGTGAAGGGAGTTCCTTCACCGCCGCTTACGTGGCCCAATACAATTATTACACGTGGCACCACTTTAGGTAGCAAATAAAAGAACTTCCTTAACCACCCTTTGAGTGGCGTCACGTGTAATAATTCTATTGGGCCACCTAAACGGCGGTGAAGGAACTCCCTTCACCGCCGGTGAATTTCCAGTTTACTCATATATATATATATATATATATATATATATATATATATATATATATATATATATATATATATATATATAAAATTTTTGTACTAGTGAAGTTTAATTTAGAATCATATATAGCTAAAATAACATGTAGTGATATTTACGATAACTTTACATATACGTAAAATTTAGTCGTTACCTTATGCATTTAACCATATAATTAGAAATAAAAAAATTTCAGAAATAAAATATATTTAACAAAAATTATTCCTTTATTTTGTTTTTTTTTTCAATTTATTATTTTTCTTTTGCATCATTTTTAAAAGAGAAAATTTTGATATATTGATGTTAGATAATTTATCGAAAGTATAAATATTATATATATATTTAAAATAATTAAGTTTTTTAATTAGGATATTTCTCACGAACTGAGAATGTACTATTTATGCATAAAATATATCTAATTCACATTAATAATATCACAACTCTAATTAAAACTATGATCCCATGCATGTGGTCTAATATAAGAATTTACTCAGTTTCAAACATAGAGTATGAAGTATTTTTTCCTGATACTTTTTAATCTATAGGAATTTTCGCTCAGTATTAAACAAAAGTTCCTTAACGTCTTCAAGATGAAGTCTATATATATATATATATATATATATATATATATATATATATATATATATATATATATATATATATATATATATATATATATATATATATATATGAGTAAACGGGAAATACACCGGCGGTGAAGAGAGTTCCTTCACCGCTGCTTAGGTGGCCCAATAAAATTATTACATGTGACACCACTCAAAGGGCAATTAAGGAAATTCATTTATTTGTTATCTTGAATGGCGCCATGTGTAATAATTTTATTGGGCCACCTAAGCGGCGGTGAACGAACTCTCTTCACCGCCGGTGTATTTCCCGTTTCCTCTATATATATATATATATATATATATATATATATATATATATATATATATATATATATATATATATATATATATATATATATATATATATATATATATATATATATATATATATATATATATATATATATATATATATATATATATATATATATATATATATATATATATATAATATTTTATTTTAAATAGATCTAGGTTTCAATTCTACAAATATGTTATATATGTTTTAGAAATATATAATATGTAATAGTAATTTTGTTTTTTAAGAAATATTTTTAAACATAAATAAGTTAACTTTCTATGTAATCTAATTAACTTATATTTTTACATGAGATATTAGTTTTTTAAAAAATAAACTTTTAATAATATTTAAAATTTAAAAAATTATTTTTAATAAATACCTAGGTTTATCTCTTCACGACGTTTCCTCTCCCAATATACCCTAGTTCCCGTTCTCTCTCTCTCTTAACCCAACTTCTCCCATTCTCTCTCTCTCTCTCGTTTCGTTCCAAAATAAACTGACCGACCGTGCCGCGCCGCTCCGCCTCCGATGCCTCCGCTCCGTCTCCACTTCGCCCAGCCTCCGCTCCGATCACCCTTCACTCCAAATCCGCTCCACCCCTAGCCTCCGGTCAAATCCGCTCCACCCCTACCTCCGCTCCACCCCCGCCTCCACTCCGGTCCGCCCCGACTCCGCTCCACCCCTGCACAGCTACGCTCCGCCTCCGCTCATCTGAATGCCGGCTCATCTGAATGCTGGCTGCATAGCGGTCCACCTCTGCAGTGTGCACACGCCGAATCTCCCGAACTCCTCCACTGCGCCTCCGCTCCGCTTCTCCTCCGCACCACTGAATGCCAAATGCCTCGTGGTCCACCTCTGCAGCACACACAACGAATACTTGACAACAACACAAGCCATCAAATCAAATCTCAACGCATCTCATAAACAATAAATCCACGACTAATGATATAATTGGGCACATAAGAGAGAGGAGCAAGTTGGTATCTTTGAGGCAAGTGAGACAAGAGAGCTAAACTTATTTGGACTCTAATTGGTGGTGGATGATCCTCCCCCATAATCTCTCTTAATGGGCGTACTTTTAAGATCACCACTAGCAATTGTTGGTCTAAGTTGTATCAAGCTGGCTAGAGACAGACAGAAAGTAGAGATATATACTGAGTTGGTTATATACCAAAGTTGATATCCGTGCGAATATGAATGAGAATTGACAGATCCAAAGATAATATCTTGCGACCTCTAATATTAGACTGAAAAAGCAAAGGGATTTAGAAAGCTCTCTTACTCCGCTGTAGCAACTCCACTACACGAGTCAAGAAGGATTCAAGGAAGGTGATCAAAGGATCTATCTCGATCAATCACCACATCAAAGTACCCTGCAAAACAATGAAGAGGACATTCGAGTTCTCTCTTCTCAATGTTTAGTTATTGTTAGGAATTTTGTGTAGTCTTTTCTTTCTTCGCCGTAAGTTTTGCAATTGTGAATGATTGTAGCAATGAAAGCAAAGCAACAAGTGCTAGAAACTTTCACTGCTATGTTAAAGGAAAGCATGGACTAGAAATGATAATGGACGTGTCCAGAGATCAATTTTTGATCCGTTCTATATAAAATTTTGAATTAGAAAAATAAAATTTTTATTTTAATTTAAAAAATTATATAAAACAGTTCAAAAATTAATATATGGACGGTACATACCATCCCTACTCCCTACTCGCTGCATGTGGCCATCTTGGCCTCAGTGGAAGAAGGATTTGGTTATATGAATTTCATGAAGGAATGGGGGGCATAGAGATATTTTCTGATTGCGAGAGATTAAGCTTAGGAATGAGAATTGACGGGTCTAAAATCAACCTTGATCAGCCCTATTCGAAAATTTAAACTAAAAATAAATTTTTTATTTTTTAATCCAAATTTTTTGATAGGATGGTTCAAGGATTAGCCTTTAGACCCATTCATTCTTATTCATGATTTCTGTTTTTATAAACAAGAGATTAAATTTCAATATATATATTATTATGTTTTTTTTTTATTGGTAGAAATTTTATTACTTGTCTCATTCTTCTTGTAAGTTTTCTTTAGCACTGGTTACTTTGTTAAGTTTGTTATATAAATAAATCAACAGTGGACTGATTATGAGGAGAAAATCTTGTAAGAAGAAGATATTCCCTTAACTATTATTTTAGCTTATAAAAGGACATCATTTTGGTAGAAATATTGGAGTAAACATGAAAATATAAAACCTATTATTTCTCCTCTTAAAAGGTCTCTTCTTTGGCCCTTAAGATAATTAAAAAAAAGGTCTGTTATTCTTTAAAGATGTTCTACGAATTCTTCTAAAATCTTTTACTTCAAAATTTAGGAGTTTTTCACGCCAATGTTAATGATAGAGATGTATCTGTACCGTTAGGAGAGCAGCTGGTAATTTTTCTTTAGGGTGGCATTTTTCATGTGCTCATTCCGATGCTATTTTGCTTATTTCATCACATGGACTTCAAGTTTTTTGGCTCATATATGTGAATGACGCGATGTGATTCTCTTTTAATTCATGTAGGTTGTCACATATATTTAAAAAATATTTGAAATAAAAGTTTTAGTTGTTGTTTTTAGGATTCAAGTTTTTATTGTTACTATTATTATTATTGTCAACATTTTACATCAAACTGGCGCCAATACTTTTAGCATCAGATTTCGATTTTTTTTTTTTAATCAACGATAATTACCTCACATACAACTTTTTTTAAAAATAAATTATTTAATATATGCAGGCAGAATGAATAGGCAGTGACCTACTGCAACTGGACCAAGAACTTTTGGATGTGATTGCAAGTGGAGTTTCCAAATGAGCACACCACTTTTCCTAGTGAGCCCACTAGGGTATTTTTAGTTCGGATAACCCTTGAAAGTGGGCTCACTGGGAAATATGGTGTGCTCACTTGGAAACTCCCGATTGCATGAGACTGGACATGTGGAAGTAGAGCTTGAATTGGAGCAGCAGTGTTTTTAAAAGAAAAGAGGCATATTTTGAGAGAGGAAAAAAGGCTTCTTTTTTTTTTTTTTTTTTTTTCTCTTAGAAGAAAATGTCAAAAATATTATTCTTCACCATCTTTGCCTCTCAAACTGTAAGAAATACATTCCAAATTCATATATCATATTAAGGGCGATCATTACTTGGTTTTTGTCAATTTTTGCAAAACTGAATCAAATCGATTAAAAATAGAAATCGAAACCGAACCAACGATTCAGTTAGGAACCGTAATGTTAATGAAATTAGCTTAAAATTTATAATTAAATCATTTAGTAAATATATCTCTTCATGATATCTAATGTGGATTGATTGTCTATAATATAAATATATATACATATATGTATTTATGTATGTTTATATATATTTTTTTTTGTGAATATATATTTTTTAAATAACTCGGTCGGATAGATTCGGTTTTCCTTATTCGGTTTGGTTCCGATAGATTAATTCGATCGGTTTTTTATTGAACTTCGCTCACCCCTATCTTATATAGTTTTTGGGTAATTTTTATTTTTTTGCTACTGGTTATATGTACATATGCATGCATATTTTAAATTTAAACTTTCGGAAAGTTTAAAGGTGTTTTTTTTTTATAAATTATTGTGTTATTTAGAATTATGTTAGAAGACTATGGAGTTTGTACATTATGCATGAAGTTCTATGAATGGAAATTATTTTCTACCTATAAGAAATTCAAAACAATTAAGAAGAAGTTTTGTTAAGGAAAAAAAAAAAATCCTTACCTTGAAGGGCAACAGTGTGAACATTAACCCGTTACATTTTGTTTTTAAGAGAAAAAAATAAAAATTTTATGTTGTTATGTATAATAATAAGATCGCTGTTTATTTTTGTTTTTACTAGTCAAACTCGCACGTATATTTTTTACAATATTATCCAAATTGAGTCCCTAGTAAAAATCGAAATCAGACCTATACCACTTGGGCCAAGCTCTCATAGGCAAAATTGTTGTTTATTTACTTAGAAAACGACTTCTTTTCAGTAATTGCATGTTTGGAATGGGACATTTTCAGTAAATGAGATCTTTTCTATAATCACAATTTAGAAAAAAAAAAATGGAACTAACAAATCTCTATTTTTTCTTCCTAAGATAAGTCATCAACTATTACGCTCTTTTATATATATAATCGGAAATATCTTTAGATCAGATCTAACTGTCGTTGAGAAGCCACCTTTCTGCACTATCTTTGTAAGCATCTCTATGATTTCATTTGCGATATGATTAGGATATGTATTCTCCTCTCTCCAGATATATTGCAGGTAATGATTTGCAAAATGAGTTCCCAGTATTCGGACATCGCGAAGTAGTGAGGAGAGTCATAATCATCATGGAATAACAGCCGTTTTGTTTAGTGAAAACCACAAATTTTATGTAATGAAAAGTTGGAAACAAGCAGCAAAAAGAGAACTATCTTGTTCGTCTTGTAGCGCTTCTTCAATCACTAAGGCAGAGCTCGGCAACCAACAGAGAGGTCCAGTGATCCATGGCCCCCGGCCCAATGCCCAGCCCATGCACTGGGCTGCCAGCTAAAGTGGCAAAACGGGAGGGTTTTTGGGGGGTGGCATTGGAAGCTTTGCTTTTTATTTAGTAGTACTCAATATGCCTGTCTCACTTTGATAGCAGCAGCTAGCGATGTTCAGTCGGTCGATCGAGTTTTCTGATCGAATCCGAAGGTAGAAAGCTTCGATTGTTATTGAAATTTTTTTTCGACCGAATTCTGATCGGTTTCGATCAAAGTTGAGCAAAGTTGTTAGAGTCGGTGGTGGAGTTCGTTTTTGAACGTTCAGTTGATCGATCAGTCGGAAATCGGAGTTTTCCAATCGGATCCGAAGGCAAAAGGCTCCAACCAAACTCTGACCGATTTTGATCGGATTCAAACAAAGCTGCCAGAGTCGGCATTTTTGTTCATCCCTAGCAGTAGTAGCAGCCGCCAAACCAGCCAGCCTCTTAGGAAGTCCTGCAACAAATCAGTTCCATCTTTCCCAGGAACATCTCTTCTTGGAGGCATGGGTTCAACAAGCAGAGGATATGCTACGTATTTTGTCCATCATATTCAAAATTTAAATTAAAAAAATATTTTACTAATTTAAAATTTTAAATAGAGTATATCAGCATTTAAATCCGTCCAGAGAACCATTTGTTGAATCTCAGTGCTTTAGGAGAGAAGCCCTCGAGGATTTTTTTTTTTGTTTTTTTGGTCCATCTTGCCTTATCCTCTAAAGTTTTAATCTTTATCAATTATCCCTTCAATAAATCTGAGAATCAAACTTTATAGGCATTATTCTGTGACGATAAGAGATAAAAAGGATGTCATAACATTTATTTATGTACGAGACGTCAAAAGTTGGAGACTTGATTTATTGTTTTAACTTTTGCTGCAATCATGGTGTAATGCAAAATTCTGGAGGCATACATGGGTTGCTTCTCGAGGGGAATTTCCAAGGGACACCACCTCTTGTAGTGAGCACACTTCCTAAATTTGTAAAAAAATTACAAATTTACCACGTGACTTTTTTTTTCTGCATGGCTGGAAATTAATCCTCAAACATTATTAAAATCATGAAGACCGTTCAGAAAATAGTCAGAAAAAATATACTCATGAGGTCAAGTGGTGTGCTTCTTTAGAATGTTTCCTTCTAGAGAGGAGCAGAATGACATACAAAAAGGGCAGCAAGGAGTTGCTACAATGCAGGCAGCAAACGAAGAGGAGGACAGTGATGATGGATGACATCACAGCCGTTCATTTCATCAGAAGTTTGCGGAAGCATGCCTGCCCCTAAACTGGCCTTAGCAAATAGGGAAACTCAAATTGAGCACACCACTTTGCTCACTGAGCCTGTCTTTCTGAGTCAATCATTAGCCCCAAACTTGATTAATTTCCGAACAAGTTTAACATCAGTCCGGATATCTTCATAATGTGGGTTCACTGAACAAAATGCTGTGCTTAAATAGAATTTCCACCTGAGTAAATATCGTTCTAGTTTTGTTCTCTAGGGTCCTTGAAGCCCTATACCTTGCCCCTGAGGTAGGGGAATTCTAAATGCGCACCGCATCTTACCTAGTGAGCACCACATTCTATGGTAAAGTGATTTACAATATAGGGGGAAATGGTGCTAAGCAAGTCAAATGTGGTGCGCATTTAGAATTTCCCCTTAGGCAGAGTCAGAGACACCAGCCCTTAGCCTCTGCCTTGTCTGTTGTAGGGTATGTCGGTGTTATTGTCACAGTATGCAAAGTTGTTTCTTTTCCTTGTAAATCAGAATTTTGTCTCAGCTCGAGTGAGATTCTTCACAAGCTTTCCTTCCAATTTCCCAAGTTGGGAGGCCTCTAATGGCCTCCCCTCTCAAGCAACTACCAAGGAGGCTGTTTGAGCTGCTACAAGAGCAGCAGGAGCCTTTCCTCCTCGAGATCAATGGCTGCTCCAACTCCAAGAGTCGAAGAAGGTCCAGAAGGTGCTGGAGACTGAGAAAACCAAGAACTCGCATTTTGCGGGGCATCATAACGAAGTTTGTCTGCTGGAAGGCCACAAACAGAGACCTGAAACAGGAATGGTTCAAACTTTTCGATTGCTGCTCCGGAGCGAGATGCCTGCATGTCAATGCTGCATGCTTCCACCGGTTGTCCTTGTGCAGAGAGTTCGGGTGGCAGGAGGCTGGACACAGCCCGGTGTCAGTGCTGGAACTGCATTCTGATGGGAGCTCCTCTGATCACAACCACTGTAAGTATACAAATCAAGTTCTAGCAATGGAGGAAGAGAACCCTTCAACCTCAAGGTTCAGCGCGCCACCAAAGCCCGTGCGAATGCGACCAAGGCAGCTCCTTTTCGACTTCTTGAAGGAGAGGGAGGAAAAGAGTTGGGATCCTGGTGAGATTTTCTATTGGAATAAGCAAAGGGGAGATGGCGCGACGATGAGTCGCTTGCTGGAGTTGGATTTACGTGAAGCGAGGGGGGGATGGATCACCCAGTTCAATGGTGAGAAGAGGGAGATTGGGATAGAAATAGGAGGCATAATCTTTGAGGAGATGAGGGCAGAGTGTGTGCATGATATGCTTGGCTTATGATTATAATGATGATGATGATGAGTGTAATTATGAGAGTGTAATTTAGCCATTGTAACTATTTTAATCTTATTATTGTTTTTTTCAAGGATTTCATATGTGAGTGAGTAGAGCCTGTATAAGAAAAATTTATGGATTTAAATATAAAATTAAAGTTTTAATCCATTATTTTAAACTTTTAAATTGGATTATTTCTCAATTTTATGTTTAAAACTCTCCCCACCACTTTTGTCTCTTGGACTTTTTTGATTTGGAGAGAGGACAGAGTATATCTTTTCTAGTTGGTGATGATCAATTGAGGACAAAATATTTCTTTTCTCGTTGGTGATGATCAGATTTGGTACATGGTATCTTGGCATTATTATATTAGCATGTTCAGTTTAAATTATCATCCTACTAATGATTCTGTGAACAAGTTGCTTAGTCAGATAAGTTAAATGTTGGAGACTTGGAGGTTAGGATATGGTGAAGTTCTAGCAGAGATGAGAATTGGCAAGTCTATAGCCAATACTTAGTCCCTTTTGGTTAAAACTTTGAATTTTAAAAATATATTTTCATATTAAGAAATATTTTTTCAATGGTAAAAAATATATTTTTTCAATGGTAAAAAACATAGTTACAAGAATGGGTATTCTTTTTCTTTCAAAATATTCTTCCCCACCCCCCACCCCCCCAAGGCATAGAAGGTTTTTGTTGTGCATGACACCCATAGGGCAGCTCCTTTATTCGGAGCAGAAGTCCCCTGGTGCAACAGACTATTGTGCATTAACTCTATTTAGAACCCGATTTTGGATAGGTTAGAGAGACGGAATTTAAAAAAAATGTAAAACACAAAAATTATAGAAAAAAAATTGAATTTTCTATCTACCAAAATACGTTAGATTCAATTTATCAATAAAAAAAAAAGCCAAAATACTGAGAGAGTATCTGGATAACAATGCAATAGCAGCGGTGCAATCCATGACTTCTTCTTAAATTTTAGTGAGGTTAAAGTTAAAATTAGCAAAAACAAAACAAATAACAGTTTGAAGTAACTGATTTTATTTTATTTTTTTTAAAGAAGAAGAATGAATTTATTTGAAGATATAAAATGTAAGTTATGACTATACCACCGAGGACTATTATGCAAAATAGTAGCTTATGCATTAGGTCATGAATTTCTCAATTAAATAAGAAGATCTAGCGGTGTTTTCTTGCTGAAAGAGTTGAGGGGAGGGTTTCTAGCTAAGAACTACAATACTACATAAACTATGAGTTATTTCCTACTAAAAAGATAGATGCATGATTCCTTGCCTTACTCTTTCCGCAAGAAGTTCTTAATTTTGAGGGTTTATTGGAGGATTCATCTTGGAAAAACTTTTGAAATTGAGTCTAAAGCTTGAAAAGGGGAGAAGGTGAAGAATAATGAGAAGAACGGTAAGTGAGAGAAGGAGACCTAGTTTTACAAGGATCATGTAAGAGAATGTGAGAAAAACGGTGGAGACTGAAAGAGATGGGAAGAGTTTATCCTTTCAACCACTGCTCTATGCATAGTTATAAGAGTACGTAGGTCAATAATTGACATAATTCAATGGCTCATGCCATGAGACCAAATTTAAAGAATCAAAAAAATATTTAGAGAAAAATGAAACTATAAAATATAAATAACTGCAGTGTCGATTCAGAAATCGGTCGAACCAGAACAATTTTAGAAAAATACAGAAATTCTAATAAAAAGTAGAGGAGTTGCGCCTCTCACTCAGAATCCAAAAACTAAGTTATGGATTAAAAGATAAGCCCAACTCATTCAAGATGATCCACCATCTCGATGTTCAAATCCTGAATCGGTAAGCCAGTGGTTATTAAAAAGAAAATTTTCTTCGCAATCTAGTAAAACAAAAAAGAATATTTTTATTTTTGGTAAGGGTATAATCATCATCATGCACATTTATGATTACTTGTTCATGATGCATTGGTGAGTCGATGTAACCTTAGAGATGATACCAAGCAAAACAGCATAAGGACGTGGCAGACGAACTAAATGGCAGGTCGCAGGTACACGCTCCCATGAATAATATTGCATCCTACAGAACGCGTACCAAATGTCAAGATGCAGTTGTGGGATTATTTACAGGTGAACATTTCTATTCATACATGGCCATCTGAGTTCCTATGCCTCCATGTGAATATTTATTGCATCTCATCGAAAACATCGAAATGGTAAACTGTTCAGGCAAGTCCCTGGCAACTGCTCATGGGAACTTCAAAAAAGCACGCCGCTGGCCTTTGTGAGCACACTTTTTTTGTGAGCCCATCCTCTCTTTTGAACCGTGAGCGATTTTTCTAGTGAGCACATCAAAATTTCTCTCTTTTGCCATGTTAGGTTTATGATTTGGTGCCACCGCTTGTCGGGTTCTAAATTCAGATCAAATAATTAACTATTCAGACTTCAATTTTGGACGAGTTTGCCTAATTAGTGGATTTGACTATTTCTCCTAAATTATAGTGGGACCTGATATCCGAACTAAACACTATATGTTTTGGGCCTAATTCCGGTCACAAACAACTCGTCCCACCGACACAAACAACTCGAAAAATTCTTTTTTTTTTTTTTTGAAGTCTTGAACCAAATAACACCTTGAGATATCGTAGAAGATTCACTGCAATTTTAAAGAAAAAATTAGAAAGAAATAAGAGATTGTCTTTAGAGTTTTATGGATTCAAATATTTGGGTGAGAGGTTTTATGGGGTGACTAAGAGAGGGTTTTTGGAATGAAGGTAAGGATAAATAAAAAAATGACAAACTTATAAATATGTGAAACTTAATGCTCGCTAAGACCAGTGGTGTGCTCTTTTAGAAATTCTCCTTGCTCATGGAGATTGGGATGTGCCTGTAGAATTACCCAATGGTCTGACCGAATGCTGAGAAGGCCTCTGCAGAAAAATGCCTAGCATATCGATTGGCTGGGCCAAGCCCACTTCTTTCTACATTTGACAGGTTAAGGGCAAGTTAGTAATTTTATCCCCCTCTTGTCATTTGCATCGAGATAGGGAAATTCTAAATGTGCATCACTTTCCTCTTAGTGAGTACCATTTTTCCAAATCACTTACTATAGGATGTGGTGCTCACTAAGTCAAGTATGGTGCGCATTTATAATTTCCCGAAATATGTGGAACTTAATGTGTGCTTGCTAGGACGAGTAGTGTGCTTCTTTAGAAATTCCCCTTGCTCACTGAGATTGGGGGTGTGCCTTTAGAATTACCCAATGGTGACTGAGCGCTGAGATGGCCTCTGCAGAAAAAGGCCTGGCCTACCAATTGGCTGGGCCAAGCCCACTTCTTTTTACATTCCACAAGTTAAGGGCAAGTTAGTAATTTCATCCCCCTCTTCTCATTTGCATCAAGATCAGGAAATTCTAAATGCGCACCACTATCCTCTTAGGAGCACCATTTTTCCCTATGGTGCTAATCACTTACTCTAGGATGTGGTGCTCACTAAGTCAAGTATGGTGCGCATTTAGAATTTCCCTAAATATGCGGAACTATGAGTGGTGTGCTACTTCAGAAATTCTCCTCATTGGGGCCTCCCTTTAGTAGGGGTGAGCAGATTTTCGAAACAACCGAAAAACCTGACAAACCGATCCGATCCGACCCAACCCGTTCGGTGTGGTTACTTCGGTTATTGGGTCAGGTCGGTTATAAAACCGAACTCCCATTCGGTTATCGGGTCGGGTTTCGGTGGCGTAATCGCCAACCGAAACCGACCGAAAAAACCGAACAGTAACCCCATAACAGTATAACCCATTGAACTCGACCCGTTACCCGAAATATTTATTCAATCCAACTAATTCTCTCCACTTCAGTCGACTGCTCCTCTCGCGATCTCCTCTCCCCGATTCCGATTTCCGAACCCTAAAAATCCCAAATTCCCAATCTCCTCTCCTTGATCTCCGATCTCCTCATTAACCGGCGCAATCCTAATCTCTCGACTCTCCTCTTATCCGATCATCCCTAGCCGGCTAGCCCTCGCCCGATAACCCAGTCCGGGCGCTTCATCGGCTCATCGCTTCATCAGCTCACCGCTATTTCAACTTGTATATGTTTTTTCTTCTCTTATTTTTTGCCATAGTAAATGGTGAGGGAATCTAAGCAATGAATAGTTAGAAACAGCACAAATAGGAGAAATGAAATGAAATAATAATCTTTTAGGAAAGTATAAATTGTAGTGAATTTGTATACTCACTTTTCTATTTCCTGGTAGTTATTTTTGCTAGCTATATAGCATGTGAGGTTTTAATGTTTTTTTGGAGAAAATGTAAAGATCCCATGTCATCTTGAGACAGGAATGTGTTGATATGGTTATTTTTGCTTTTAATGCATGTAATATTTCTTTTGTCTGTGTTGATAAAGATGTGGTTAATCTAGATAGCTGTGAAGAGAGAAGATAAAATCCCAGATATCGGTTTTAATCATTTTTAGCTGGTTCAGGACATAGGAGATAGATCTCTTGGTTATTAATATAAGTTTAACTTTAAAATCCATGGAAGAAGGATCGGTTATTTTTTTTACTTACCTACATGCATGGCCCATGGGTTAGTAAGCCCCTTTAACCAGGATTGACTTATCTAATTAGTATAACATTCAAGTTTGAGCACTTCTGTTACTGTGAACCTAAAATTAAGTGAATTTAGGTAGTTTTATGCAAACTATTCTCTAGTGAACTAACTAAAATAGTTCTTGATATCATAAATCCATCAGAATTATAATAGTAGGTTTGTTTTGTCATTGTTATTATTGACTGTAATATATGTTGCAAGTTAATGATAGCTGGTTTTGTGTAATTCCTAATAAGTGCAGGCTGTGCAGCCTGACTTAGATTTCTAAAATTGAAATAAGTTAGTTCTTATCTAGATAAACTTCCATTATTAAGTAGTACTTATGTGGACTTCCTTTTTTATTACTTTTAGATGGCTCAAAGCCGTGTTGGTGAGACAAACCCGAATGAGATGGTTAATATCATTGAAGATGCACCAAACCTAATCAGTGAAGTTACACCAACAGGCCCAACAGGGCCAACACAAACAACTAATAGCGGGCCTGTTAAAACTGGAGCTTCTAAAACAAAAAAGGAAGGCATTATTTACAAGATCTGATGTCTGGGACCATTTTATCAAGTGAGATAAAGAAACTGATGGCATGTGAGAAGAAGGAGATGAGCCGCTTGATGAGGACGGATGCCAATGTAGGTATTGTAGAAAAGTCTATAGTTGCAACACAAAGAAAAATAGTGCGTCTTCTCTTAGAAATCATGCAAATAATTGTAAAGAAAATCCCTACAATAAGGACACACGCCAAACACAGTTAAGTTTCCAACCAACTAGAGAAGATGGAAGGGTAGGAACCTTAACTACATGAAAATATGATGACAAGGCGATCAGAGTTGCATTATCTGAAATGATAGTTTTAGGTGAATTGCCTTTTAAGTATGTAGAAGGTATTGGATTTAGGTTTTTTATGGCTATTGCGTGTCCCAAATTCATGATCCCGTCTAGGTGGACGATAGGAAGAGACATCTATCAACTCTACCTAGACGAGAAGATTGCATTAAAAAAATATCTTTCAGAGATATTCCACTATGTTTGCCACACCACTGACACATGGACATCAGTTCAAAAAATTAATTACATGTGTCTTACTATTTATTGGGTTGGAACTAATTGGAATCTCCACAAGAGACTTATAAATTTCTGTCCTACAACAAGCCACAGAGGTGAAGTTCTTGGAACCATGCTAGAAGCGTGTCTATATGACTGGTGAATTGAGAGATTGTTGACAATAACGGTTGATAATGCTAGTTCCAACGATAAGATGATACAGTATTTGAAGAGAAAAATTGTAAATTGGAATGATAAGTATGGTACATTCTGGGAGGGTGAATATCTTCATGTACGTTGTGTTGTACACATTATGAATCTTGTTGTGCAGAATGGTCTGCATGCCAATATTGAACCCATTTTAAGGGTTCAAAATGCTATAAAGTATGTACAGCAATCACTTTTACGGTGGACAAAATGGAAGAATTGTGTTGAGAAAGAAAAAAATATCAGTTGAGACAGGAATGTGTCTAGATGTACAGACGCGTTGGAACTCAATATTCTTGATGTTACAAGCGGCTAAGAAATGTCAGTCCGCTTTCTATCAGTTCGAGCTAGAGGATTCTATGTTTATGCGAGAAATTGGGGGTGATAATGGGAAGGGCATACCAGATGAAGATGATTGGGACTGTATTGGGCGGTTGTGTTGTTTTTTGCAAGCTTTTTATGACTTGACTCTAACGGTATCAGGCACTTTATATGTAACATCTAATATTTTTCTTCATCAGATCACGAATATTGAAGGTGAACTACATGAGCCTATGATAGGTGATGATATACTTGCTTGTAAAATGACTCATAGGATGAATGAGAAGTATAATAAATATTGGGGCAATTGTGATAAAGTAAACTTATTGATATTTATACCATTGATTCGCAATCCTCGATTCAAGCTAGACTTTGCCCAGTACGTGATAGGAGAGATGTTTAAATCTCAAGGTGAGAGGAGCTGTGCAATGCCATCAAAGTTGGAGAGAACTCTTAAAGATTTGTTCAATGAGTACAAAGCTATATATGACAAGGAGAATGGTATTAGAGATGATATATCAGTGAGACTATCAGAACCTTCAGCGGTTCGGGAGAGTGGTGCAATTAAGAACATCGCATGTTGGATAAGTTCTATGCACAAAGTTCATCTTCGGTGTATATGCAATCAACTCAAAGTGAATTTGATAAGTACTTGAATGGTGCCAAGGAGATTCCAATTATCGGTAAGGACATGTAATCTTTTCCTATACTAGATTTCCGGAAGGTTAACAGTGGAAGATTTTCAGTATTGTCAAGAATGGCTCGAGATGTGTTGGCAATTCCAATATCCACAGTAGCTTCAGAATCGGCGTTCAGCACCGATAGGAGAGTTCTTGATGCATTTCGAAGTTCACTCTCTATCAGATCCGTCCAGTGCCTCATTTGTACTCAAGATTGGCTTCGAGGACAATTAAGAGTTCCAATGGTCAGTATCAAAGAAGATTTGTGTGACGTTGAGAAGTTTGATCAAGGTAATCTCCTAAATTCCTAATAGCTCATTAGTCTATTCTTATATTTATTACGTTTATTGAATTCATAAATTATAAGTTCTAATTAGTTTTATTTCCTACTAGATTTGGATGTATTGTCACTGATTCGGTTATCACCAAGCTATGATGCACTGTGCACTTGTAGAAGAGAATAAACAAAGAAGGTGTGTATCTTAATTGTGTTGTTTACATTGGTTTTTGAATATATTCCTTTCACGTTGTTGTTAACACCGTGCATGTTGTGCATTGTGTTGTGCATGTCGTGCATGTTGTGAATATATTCCTTTCACTTTGTTGTTTACACCGTACATATCGTGCATTGTGTTGTGCATGCTGTGCATGTCGTGCATGTTGATGCATCAGTCCAAACTCCAAAGCTCTCTTGCTCTCTCCAGGAAGCTCCTGCAGAGAGCAAGAGAGCTCTCTGTCTCTGCTGCAGGCAGAGGCAGAGATCTCTGCCTCTGCCAGCAGCAGAGACAGAGAGCTCTCTTGTTATCTGCAGAGGCTCTCTTTTTTCCTGCTTTTTTTTCCATTATATTAAAAATTGATTAGTTAAATTTGCAGATAGCTTTCAATTAATCATTTTTTTAATGAATATCTAAGAACTATTTTTTTTCATGCTAAACAGATTTGTAGAACTTCAGGTGCATGATAGAAGTTTGCAACTTATTTGTGAAGACTGAATCCGTTTGTAAAAAATTTAGAAAACAAAATGTTAATTTGAATTTGAGATCATGTTATGTAATTTAACTTGCTATATTATTTTTGTTTGTAATCGTGATCATATCATGTAATATTGTAAATTGTAATGCTTCACTGCAAGTCTGTAAACAAACAAGTAGTTTTTTTTATTAGAATGTAATGCTTAAGTATTAACTTGCTATATTTAATTATTTATTGCTTTATGATTTTCAACATTTCATGCAATATTGATATATTATTTCTGCAGTATAATTAAATTTTTTTGTTTGCCTATGGGGCAATTTCTAGAGCCCTATATATATATATATATATATATATATATATATATATATATATATATATATATATATATATATATATATATATATTTAACTAGACCAACTCTGAAAGCCCAAACTCTTTTTTTTTGCCAATTTAAATGGGTTTCTGGGCCGCAGCCCAGCAAAACCGAAATCGAAGTTTCGGTTCGGATGTCGATTAAGTGGGAACTTCGGCCAGTTCGGTTTCAGTGGCATTTTTTTTGCCAAAACCGAAACCGGCCGATTGATGCTCACCCTTAGCCTTTAGAATTACCCGACGATCCGGCTGCCTGGACTCTGGACGCGGAGAAAGAAGCACGAGAAGGCCTCTGCAGAAAAAGGGCCTGGCCTATCAATCGGCTGGGCCAAGCCCATTTCTTTCTACACTCCCCAAGTTAAGGACAAGATAGTAACTTTATCTCCCTCTTCCCATTTGCTTTCATATCTAGGGTTTCTGATGCTAATACTTTATAAAAGCCGCACGCCGCTCCCAATTCTGTCATCTGCTTCTTTCGAGGGTTAGTTCTTTTTGTTCATTTTTCTTATCCTTAAAAAAAATTATAAATCAGATGTAGATTCTTTTTCTTAATCCATGGGTTAATTTTTGAATTGGGAGTATATTTTTATTTGCTCGCCGATCAATTCAACGATCGGTTTGGAGCTCTTTGATCACTCCCTAAAATTTGAGGCGTTTATAAGCCCTAACCTCAGCAAGTTGAAGTTGGTCTAGGGTTACGCGCGTCTCTATATTTTTTTTCCATTTCTTCCCCAAATTTTTTTTTATTTATTTTTTTAATTTTTATTTTTTTTCTGGGATTCATGAAAGAACCCGTGCTGTGATTATAAAAAATTCCTCGTTCTGATTTGCTTTCATGTAGCATGACAGACTCCTATACACCCATAGAATATGAGCACGCCAATCTTTTTCCATTTTTATGATAATTTTCTTATGACTTATTGATATTTTTTCTTATAATTTTTTTATGTTTTATTGATATTTCAGATCTATGTTTTTTTTATAATTGAGCACTCTTTCATTTGCTTATCAAGCTTGATTGACATTTCTTTGTTGTATTGATATGTTTTTGCTTTGCATTTATTGTTAATTTGTGATTTAATATGATGTCAAATTTTAGACCTTGTTTAGCAAATATTTGTGACATAAAATTCTTTATTTTTGATTAATTGGATGTCATTAAATTTAGCCAGCACTTTTTTACACATTTGCAACTCATGTTTGATGATTAAGTTTATTGATATGTTATCCATGTTTGAGCTCATTCTACAATTAATTGATACTATTTATGCATTATTTTTTGTGGCGCTTTTTATGTATTTTTTAAGTCAAGCATTTTTTAAATCTTATTAAAAAACACTGTACTATTACTTTTGATAGGTCTGGTCCAAAATGAGTTCAAATTATCTTATGGAGGATTGGTTAAAAATTAAGTTCCAACATTTTGTTTATTATTTTAATCTTAACCGATACTCTACAAGAAAAATTTTAACACTGCAAAGACACATTTTAGCTGTTAGGTCTTGGAGTGTTCACTTTATTTTTGAGCACATTTGAATTGGATTGCTATAATTTTGTATCTTGCTATTTTATCGTTTTTAAAGTAATTTTTATCAGAGATTGTGATGAAAATTAAATTTGAGGAGGTACTAACAATATCAAGATGTTTGAAAAATTTTAAGATGTTTCATTTAGTTTTCAGGTCTTAAAATCAAGGGTTAATTACACTCAACCCCTGTAGTATGGAGGGCGTATAACTTTATCACCTCTAAAGTTTAAAACTCTCGCTGAGACCCCTAAGTTTTTTTTTTCCGCTGTTCAGATGGTCTAAGTGATAGTTTTAAAGTTTAGGGGTGACCTCCATACTATAAGGGGCAAGGGTTTAGGGGTGACTCTGAAATATCGGGTATTGTCTATGGGAATAAGGGTTTTAGGATATGTTGTTGATAGGATGGTTTGGAAATATTGCGATACAAGCAAGATTGAGGTCGTGATAGACCTTAAAATTTACTTATGTGTTGTAGTTATATTTGGAAAACCATGTAAGAGAACTAATTGATTTAGTACTATAAAATCCACAGTTGTGCTGCAATTTAACCAAAGATGTAGTGTAGCTCCAACTAAAGTGGTTGGAGCTGCATGTAGTTGGAAATGCATCTAGGTTCACATCGCATGCTGCTTCAGTTGGAGCTTCACACAACATTATTTGGTTGGATCTCTGGTGCAATTGCTTAGCTTGGAAGTCTTCAGTTTGTTTACTTGTAGCTACTTTTCTGACAAAGTAGTTTCTTTTATTGATGTATTCTTCAACTATTGCAGTTGGAACTGCATGTAGTTAGAAATGCATCTAGATTCACATCGCATGCCGCTTCAACTATTGCAGTTGGAGCTTCACACAATGTTATTTTGTTGGATTGCAGCTTCAACTGCTTATTTTGGAAACTTTCAGTTTGTTTACTTGTAGCTACTATTCTAACAAAGTAGTTGTGTTTTTTCTTTTAGTAATGTATTTCAAGTAGTGATGAGATGGGCGGGTTTAAGGGCTGATACTTAGCCTGCCCTATTTAAAAAATTGAATTAAAAAATATTTTTTTTATTTTTTTAATTCGAATTTTTTAATAGGACGGGTCAAGGATTGATCCTTGAATCTGCCCATTCTCATCTCTAATTTCGAGCCTTTGTATTTAGTAGAAATCAGGTTGCGTGTTTGGTTAGGTTTAGTTAAATTGTTAGTGATCCTAATTACTTTGAATGTTGGGCTATCAAAGAGTGAAGATTGGAGCTGTGATGAATTTAACTTTGATTGTCCTCTATATTTCAGATTGTATGTGATTAGAAGCTACTGACAGTTCCAAATCTTAAACAAACCAACCACATTTGACTTTCGAAAATAAATGTTATCTATGTGTGCAATTGAGGTTTGGTCTAATTGCAGTTCCAAGATGAATCCTGACACCTTCTGATTTTGTGTTTGAGCTGTATCGCAAACTTGGTTACTAATGTATTACAGCAAGTAAAGCACATTTTAATTGCATCTTGCATGTATCTCCAAGAAAAAGTTGAATTTGACTACGGAATGGTTCTTAGGAATACCCCAAGATTAAAGAACAATTTGGTAAATAAGAACTATAGCCGAAAACTAGCTCTAGAAATGAGGTTGTGGTGCAACAAGTGAATGTTCCATGTATGTAGATACTATATATGAATGCCAGAGCAAGCCATTTCTCAACGGCTTCCTTTTTTTTTGTTGCATTTATAAGCTATGTGATTTTATTAGTCTTGCAAATGAGTGCCTGGAGGGCACTGGCTGGCAAGTATAGGTGCTGTGTTTCATTTTTATCACTTTCCTAGGCTGAGTAACTTTTGATATTTACGTTATTCTAGTGTGCAATTTTGCTATAAAGATCCTTCAAGTTACCTGTGGAAGATGCAAAATAAAAAATAATTTGCTTGCTGTGTTACTTGGAAATAATGTATTCAACCATATTCTACTATTATTTGGTCAGAGACTGCAAAAATAGTAGCCTTGGAAGTGTTTAAGAGGTAAAATTTTAAGGATTTAATGCCCCTTAAATAAAGGGCACTCATGAACATGCCCTTTGTAAAAGCTACCGGCAAAGGACCAAGGTTTTAAACGCTTTCTGTTGGTGTGTTTTTGCTTGTGGGTGTAAATATTGGACAATGATTAGTTTCATTGACTTCAGTTATTGATTGTGAAATTTTTGGTTGATGTTTCTGATTCATTTAGAGTGGATTTTGTCATTGTTGGATACATAGAGTTGTATTGGATGAACATTTTTGCTGTAATTTTCGACGTGATAAAAAATGACATGACTTGTTATTGATGAAGTTAAGGTGAATAGATATCAACAATGCTCTTGCCAAAGATTGCTCAAGTTCTGTTTTAATGAAATTTATAATTTGCATTCTGCCCATTTCATTAATGTGGAGAGATCCCTTCATAATTTAAAAAGAAATTGATGGGTGCTTTCATTTTATCAATTTTTGTAAAACTATTGGTCTTTGTCATATGATATATGACACTATTGATGGTCTTGTCAAATCTTGACTGGTAACATTCTCTTTTGCCATTTATCCCTGTGATGAAAAGTTTAGTAATCTGAATTTTCTTTTATGTCATGAATGATCTGCGCTCTCCCATCAAAATATTATGATGGGGTTGAGGAACTGTGAGTTCATGCTATGTGGATATCAGGCTATCTGAGGGATGCTTTACTGTTTACCTGCATTAATCTGTGGATTGATAAGTTGTATTCTGCATTGATAATCTCCTTATTTCTCCCAGTCTTTCCTTTTATAGTCTATTTTTTTAATTTCTTAAAATCTGTTTTATATCGATTTTGATGTTGACGATTATAAATAAGAATGTTAATATTGGTTCTTGCGTTCTTGTTTGTCTATAACTGGTTGTATGAGGGTAGTTGCCTACTGAACAATTGCACTAGCATTAGGTATAATGTTAAACATCATATTATCAATATTCAACATATTCTTGTTTTTGACTTGTTCATCTGTGTCATGCTTTATAGGAGACAGCAGTGACCTCAAGTGTCCGTAGCATTTTATTGCTTGGCAAGGGAATCCTTTCTGGCATCTAGGTTAGTTACAGAGGTAAACAGAGTGGATGTTGGTAATCCTATGCTAGGTTTTTGTTTTCGTCTTCATGATACTGGTGCAAATACGAAGATTATTAGGATTTTCGAAGAATTCACCATTCTGTTACGGCTTCATTGCGATCTATCTAGAAACTGAGTTCACTATTTGGATTTGGAAATATCAGTTAGGAGCAAATGTGAAATTTAAGCTAAAACCTTAGATTCTTTAGAAAAAGTGTTGATTCGACAGGGACCGGTGGATTTGAGCAGGAGCCAGCGTCTTTGCTCATGATTGATGAGAAACGAGACAAAAACCCTAGATTCAGCTCAAGGATGGTTGAGGTTGATTGTGGATCGTGATGCTGAACTTTTAAAGCTCTTTGTAAAGGGTTGCTTCTCGAAACGGCTCCCCATACATAAGCCCTCCTCCGTAGATAATGAAGGTGCTCATGCTAGAACATGTGGAAGCCATTTTGTCCACATGACTAACATTGGTTGAACTCTTATATGAATGTAGCGGGTCTCGAAGAGCCTCCCTTGAGTAGAAGGTAAAGGTTCATGCAAGAGTTCGTGGTAATCCAACCATAGATAAGATCAAATGGCTAAAGGTGAAGCCTTTCTTCTCGTCTTTGATCTAAGGCTTTAGACTTGTACTTGAATGTTCATCCGTAGTTTTCTGGTATCTGTCTTGTATTCTATATTGTACTACTTGTTCGTGTTTGGTTAAAATTATATACGATCCCAACAGTCACAGACTCACCGACGTGACATGCTTAGAGTGCTGTGTACACCTGCTTTGTATCAGTCTTGTATTCCAAATCTAATTTTTAGTCAGGAGGGAACTTCCGCATTTACTGTTGCATCTTGCATCGGCCCAGTAAAAATATCGTGCATGTGCTGCTGTTGGAGATGCCCTCTGGAGCAATGTCCTGACAGATTTTCTCTGGGCATCCTTGATTTAACAGAAACCATCATGAGGCAACATCTTGTCTGTTTGTTAACATTGCTCCCTTGGATCATGGATGGTGGAACTAGAGGGTTGCACTGCTCCCTCGGATCGTGGAGCTAAAGAGTGAAGCGAAATTATGTTCTCACCGCGTTGGACAGGAGCCCAGCCAGCAGGAGAAAATATTTCCGTTGTGGGAAGTATGGCCAGGTGGGTCATGAGACTGAACAGTGCAAGCTGAATTGAGGGGATCAGCCTGTTCGGACTTGTCATTGGATCCTAGTGATAGTTGCAAACATTTTGAGTCAGCCCTAAGCCAGATTCGGCCTACTGCTGTCATAGGTATTGCACCTTGGTGGGTCACGATGCTATGCTATTAGCCGATCTGGCCCTGGGACAGACAGAAAGAGATCCCAGCTAGTAGTAATTGCAGACATCTGAAGCTTGACGGGAGTTTCTAGATGGGCACAGTATATTTCCTAGTGAGCCCATCTTAAAAAATATTTTATTTACCATTTTGCCATTATTTTTTTTGTCAAAAATGTCCAGTCTTTATCTCCCTATTCTCTGTCCGGACTAACCAGTCCAGATCCAATTATTGGGTCCGGAGCTGCTAGCCCGAATCTACATTTCTGAAATTAAGATCCCCACTTGCTATCCAAGACCAAACCAAATATTATTCACTCGATCAAAGTTCTTGCCTTTACCAAAACTTACACAATTACGGATCGAAACAACAAAAATCCAGAAAAAAGAACAGATCAAAATCACAAAAAACAGGAGAAAAAAATCCCACAAGCTCTAACCTTTAACCCCTCTAAGAGAAGAAAGGAAATGGCTTTATCTGATGAATGAACAAACGATTTTATATCCAAATAGCATAGCGATTGTAAACTAGAGATTCTAAAAAAGAAAAAGGAGAAAAAAAAAAAAAAGAGAGAGAAGAAGAAAGCAAACATACCTTGCTCTCTTAATTTACTCTCTTTCTCTTCGTAGATATAAAATCCACATTTCGTAGAGTGAAAGAGATAGAGAAGATGAGGGCAGATGTAGTATTTAGGTGTGCTCACTGGAAAAAAAAAATAAGGAATTTTCAAATGAGGGGTGTGCACACTAAGAAAAGTGGGCTCACTAGGATAAAACCTGTGCCCATCTAGAAATTCCCCAGCTTGACTTGTGTGGTAGTTCATTCTTATACTTGTTCTCCCCGCCACACTTTGATTTATGTAGTGTACTTGCTTATATGCGGGACTTCTATATATATTTATTTCATGTATGTGAATGATGCAACTTTTATTTTTTATTTGTGTGATTAGCCGATGTACTTTATTATTATTTTTTATTACCTACTCTACTCTTGGTCCGTGTTATGAAGTTAATTTATGGCACCGTGCTCACAAGTCAGTTTTAGAGCGTGTATGTCGGTATTGTACTCCATTTTTTAGAAAAACGGAGCGTTGCGGATCATATGTATGATAACTGAGTTATAAGTGGGCATTGAGTAGGTTGATGTGCCATGACTAGTAATATATTTATTTGAAAAATCATGTGCACCAATGTTGTTACAAGTTCCGGTGAGATATATGGATACGAGCATACATGTTACAGTTGATATCATATGTCTCAAATTTCTTATTAATAAATTTTCATAAATGAAATATTTAAATAGAAGAACTAGAATGATATTATTATCCTCATCATATTACTTCACTTATTTTGTAAACCTATTTTTTTCAAATAAATATGTAATAATCGGCCATGATAAAATGTGATGGAAAAATATGATGAAATGATAGAAAAGTAGAAAGAGGAGGAAAAGTTAGAAATGAAGGAAAAAAAAAAGGGTGGATTAGTTGAGTAAATATAGAATGATTCAAAATAAAACATGATTATAGAGAGAATTTCCTTTTTCAAATTTGTTGCTTAAGTACTGTCGAATTACACTTTTAGAGCTCCTCATTCTGTTTTTTGTTTCTTTAATATTTTGTACTATTTTTTGTTGTGCTAACAAGTGTATCTAGGTTTCTCGAATCACCCATCTAATCCCTCAAATATTAGACATATCTATCCACCATTAAAGATGAGAATGAGCGAATTCAAAAATTAATTCTTGGCCTCCTATTCAAACTTTTGCTTAAACTATAAAAAAAAATATTATTTTATTCAAAATATTAAATAGGATAGACCAAGGATTAGATATTGGACTCGTCGTTCTCATCCCTATGGACCACGGCCGGAACGCTTCCGTTTTGAACAGAAAGGCTCAAATCACTTATTTTGTGAAGAGTAATATTTTGGCCATTCCACTTCGATGCATTGTTACAATTTAGGATGTAAATAGAGCAGATGTGGAATAGATATAGACCTAGAAGTCAAACTGGAGTTAGCCTCAATATTACCATATTCGTATTTGTTTTCTTCTTTTGGGTATGAAAGTGAATACAATTATTATGTAGAACTATCATACTTGGCATAAAACTTATGCAAATTCATGTGGCATCCAAATATTAAGCAATATTAGTAATTATGATATTCAATTTGAAGGAAAAATATACAATTTTTGTCCAATTATACCCAGGATCTTAGATTAGATCCTAATTGGTCATGGAAAATAAATGAACTACCCTCAATCACTTAATTAGTCAAGAGTGATGACCCGTTTGGCCTCCTTATTTTTGTTATGAGTTTTTTTTTGTAGCAGAAGGGAAAAGGGACAACTGAAAAAGGGGAAAGAAAATCTTAAATTAGCGAATAGGGAAGATAGAGACATAGCCAAGGGGATGGGGGGTTGGGGGGGGAGAGAAAGAAGTTGGAAGAAAGAGGGAAGAAATTCTAATCTATTTCTTGGAAGAAAACAGAGAAGAAAGAGGGAAGGGGAAAGAAAAAAGAAAATTGTGATCAGTTTACTCGGGTGGTTGTAAGAAAAGGGGTGAAGGTATAACGGGAAAAATAGCAAAGAAAGTTAATGTTCTTAACGAAGCTGAGCCAGGAAAATTAAAGTAGAGTAAATTAATAGTTTTGGGGGGACTAATATCAAAAATCAAATATTTAAGGGATAAATATCAAAATATCAATGATTTAAGCGATTTGCATGAAAAAGCCCTTTTAATAACTATGACCACCCACCAAAAATGTGCCTTTGAACACATTATGAAACTATTAAATTAAATATTTTACAAAATGTCTTACTAGTCATCATATATTATTCCGATAGCCAGATAATATTATTGATATCCATATTATATTTTTAAAACGGAGCAGATATAAATATTCATATTTATAAAATATAAAATAAAAAGAAGTTCAGAGAGAGGCACAAGTTTGACTAGTTGCCAGCCTATCTCAAAGCCTCTCTCGTCTCTAATGTTTTTTTTTTTTTTTTTTTTTTTTTTTTTTTTTTTTTTTTGCTATAAATGGAACTATAGTAACATATACTGAGCACCTAATTTTCCCAATGAAAGAGCTGAGCATTTATGATGAAGCTAAATGCATAGGTACATTGCCATGTGAATCTGTACTGGCTTAAACATGGGGAACATATTTTTAAAGTTCTATTACTTTTACATAGAGTAGGTTAGCACGGGAGCTTCCAAAGGAGCACACCATTTTTTTCTAGTGAGCCCAGATTTCCTAGTGAGCCCACGTAGAATTTTCTAAAGAGAGGATTTTCCTAGTGAGCACACTAAAAATTTCAAAATTACTCTTCACCCATATTTATCATCCTCCTCTCCCATTTACTCTCTAACCCCCTAAATCCAAAAAAAAAAACCTAATCCTAACTTCATTTTCCCTTCCCACTTTCCCTAATTCTCTCTTTCTCCTTCTCTACCTCATTCTCCTTCCAAATCTCCCTCTCTCTCCGGTTCTTGGAGGTTGGGCCGTCATCGCCGCCGCCGTTTGGATGCCGCCACCGCCGTCATTAGGAAGGATGCCGCCGTCACCATTGGGACGCCGCCGCCGCCGCCATTCTCCCGCCGCTGCCGTCGCCTTTCCGCCATTACTAGGTGAGATTTTTTAATCTAGTAATTTTTTTTTAAATTTAGATTTTTTATTTTTTGATCAAACAACTCTTCAATATTAGGGTTTCGTGATTTTGTTGGGTTGTAGAGGAGGTAGCAAATTTGGTTGTAACATTTTTTGTTAATTTTTTTTAATATTTAGATTATAATTATTAAGAAAAAATTAATTTTTTTTTTTTGCAACCTTGAAAAATTCAAAACTTTTCATTTTAGCTGTTTGATTGTGATGGAATCTAGGTGTAGTTTTAGTAGCAATGATGTGAATGAAGGAAGAAATGAAATATTTTCTTCACCTCTTTCAAATTTGAGGGAGAAAATTGAATAAAGGGAAGGAGTAATTTAATTTTCTAAAATCAGAATTGATGAGATATCTAGAGATACATTGTCAATTTGCATTGAATAGATCATATATTAGTTCCATCTTAGGTAAGCTTGAAAGTATGCACTTTTATATTATGATTATGAGCATGATTATGATTATTGTTGTTGTTGTTGTTGATGATGATGTTGTTGTTGTTACTAAGATTATGATTATTATGATCATCGCCATCCTCTTTTATCCTGATAGTATAGTGTTTTAAGGAGAGAATATGATAAGCCATTGAAAGAAATTGATTAGTTTAAAAAAGAGATTAGTAGCACGAGTATGGTCGTGACATATTGATACATTGCAAGTTTTAAAAGAAGTACATATGAAGTAACAATAACATGCAAAAAAAAGTTGTATCGACACATGAGGTTTTACAATAAAAGTTTCTTTCCTTCCTAAGTTTTAAATTTGAATTGCTTTAAACATCATAGTATAAAAAAATAGCAACAACAATCTGTTCTTCAGAATTTCATCTCATCTGGATGAAAGGGTTCAACAAAAATATGTGTAGTGTTAAATTCTGATTCAAATCGCAAAAGAGCCAATCCCTTTCCCCATTTGTTTTTTGCTCATTTTATTTGTTTATCACTATATCTGTGGGATTTAATTTTTGAGACAGTGTTAAGAAGGAAACTATGAAGAAAATTTTTGTTTATCACTATATCTGTAGTTTTACAAGTTATATAATATTTTCTGCCAATTAGTAAGGTTTTGAAGAAAATATACATGATAATTGGTATTACCATAATTTAAAATGCAAACATGGTTATAATATTCAAATAAAACAATTAGTTATAGAGGATCAATCACTGTCATGTTTACATGTGTAGGTCAATTTGCAATCCAGTTTGTCTAGTGTGATTATTGTGTTAGTGGCTTAATTGTGGAGCATAATGTGTGTATTGATATGAATTTTATTTTGTGTTGACAGAATAGATGTCGAAGTAGTTGAAATAAGTGTCTTTACAACCATACCCCATGCACCCAGAAGCACGCCAACTAATCCCAGTATGGCCAGAAGTATATCAATGCAGTTATCAAGTTCGCATGCACATAGAAGAAGTTAGAACTCAACTTCAGAATATAGAGAAAACCATGGCCTATCTCTACCAAACTTTGTATATATTTTTTATGTAATGTTGTTTCTAATTATGGGCTGATTTGTTCATAATTATCATTGTGTAAATTCACATTATTGTTTGAATTTGTATTTCGTATTTATGTATTATTGATGAAATCTGTAGTTGGAAAGAACTAAACTTTGTATATAAATTTGAGAGATGAATGAATTTTTTGTGTTTGTTGCATAGAATGAACTAAACTTTGTGTTTTTTTTGTTTTCTGCAACGGGTTGCAAGTATTTAATTCTATTTTCCTTGTTGTTAATGGAAGTTACACGGATTATAGAAGGGTACATAAAAAAGGAAAGGAAAAATTTGTTTATAAAGTAAAAGAGTTTGTTTTGTACGTGAAAAGGGTAATGGCAAAATTCGTCATCAAAAAAAGACCTGAATTAAATTTACCGCTATTTGAAAAAATAGATAAAAATCTAAAATAAACGCTGTTGCCAAGTATCGAACCAGGGTCACCTACATAATGACTTTGTAAAATCTAAAATAGATAAAATAGGCGAGAATACTCACTGATATGCTACAATGACTTTGTCAATAATGGGTGAAAAAAGACTTATTTATAGTTACCTTTATCTCCTGTCCGCACTTCCCCTTCCTGTCCGGACTGCAAACCTGGATAGGGTCTCTCTGTCCGGACATGGAGATCCTGTCTGGACTGCCAGTCCGAATCGGAAATATCTGTCCGAAATCGCAGTCCGGACCGGAGTTTTTTGTCTCTCTTTTCTTCTTTTCCAAAAAAAATCATCTCTAACCCAAATATCCAATTACTCCTTTCTCTTCCTCTTCTCTTATCTAAACTCAACACTATCAAATCTCTCTTCTCTCTTTTCCCCACTGTCACCGTCTTTGCTGCGGATTTTAGGATTTTTTTTTTTTTGTGGGTTAACTGAACTTAGGAAAAGGAAGAAGGAAGATAAGGGCAATTTGGTCCAAAAAATTTGATGGCAAGATTGTAATATTATAGAAGTTTTTAAGTGGGTTCACTAGGAAAAATGGTGTGCCCATCTAGAAGTTCCCGGTTAGCACCATGTGCACCATGGTGCTTGGTGTATTTTCTCATCTTTAATTTTAACTTTAAATTTTGCAAACAAAAATTAGTATAGATTGTAATGATTATCGTGAACCAACAAAATAATATTAACTAAATTTTTAAACAAGAAATATGTGGTTTATCATAAACTATTTTAACTATGTGTATTATATAGAATCCACAAAATCTATTGATTATTTCAAAGATATCTTTACTTCCTATCCATGAAACAAAGAAAAATTTGATTAAAATTATTCACTATAAATAAAAAACTATTTTCTACATCTATAAACCAGTCAACCCCTAAATATCATTTCCTTCGGTAAATATCCAAATTACTCTTTAAACATGTAAGCAATAAATTCTAACAATTAAATAGTTATATTTGATGAAACAAAATTTAAGCAATTGTTAGATGAGCTTGATAAGTTTTTTTTTTTTTAAAAAAGAAAGAAATTGAAAATTTGTTCTTAACAAATTTTGTTTCCATATTGTTCTTTACATTGAATTATTCTACTATTATTTTAGTAAATTATTAACATTACTTTTATCTTTTTATTTATAGTAGGAATTAGTCATAGATATTTGTTAATAAACATATTTACCACCAAACAATCTATAAGCTGTATAAGATTTTTTTTCTCATCAGTTTCATTATTAGTTAATACTTTTTTATGAATATTTATTTATGTAAATAAAAAAGAATGAACATTTAAAATTATTCGCTAGGTTTTTAAAAAATAAATCTCGAATGTACTAATCTGAACCTAACATGAATTATACATAATAATATTTGATTTAATTGACTTGTAGTATTGAAAAAATTATCTTAGTGAAAAAAATGTATCCATTCAAATCATATGATAACTATCCAAATTAAATCCCTATTAAGAGTCAAATTCGGAAGTTCTCACAAATTGAAAAAAAAAACCACTCTAATCTGGCCATACTGAACTTGACTAACATTTGGTTGGTAATAAGTGATGTTATAAACTACAATTTATATTACCGTAATAGAAATTATTGCAACTTGTATTACTGTATTCACTTTGAAAGTTGTAAGTGGTAGTTAGAGTTGTAAAAAAATTCAAATATTATTATTTTATTTTAAATTTCAATAGGTCTAAGAAATATGTTATTTATCAATAATATAATTACTTTTTGCAAAAAGGGTAGAAAAAAATATTTTAAACACTTTTTTTTCGCAACTATAACTATTGCAAGTGCGTAAGTGGTTACAATTATAGTTACAAACTTTTATAACATAGTCGCAGCTAAACAACGGAAAGTGTCACTTACAATAAAAGTTGTTGCAGTTACAACTACTTTACATACTTATACAAGCATCAAAAATTAGATTAAGGCTAAAGTATAAGAAATCCCCATCAAGTATCACATTTTTCCTATAAAATCTCATAAAATTTTTTATGTTATGTAAATCCTAACGTAGTTTCAGATTTCCCGAAAACCCCCAAACAACATTAGTGAAAAGATTGAGGAATCAAATTAAAATTACATCAAATATCTAATCTCAATATTTTCAAATATGCATTTTCCGTGTAAAATTCGTGAGTGAATTTTTAAAAGGTCATGAAGCAGGGCTTTATTGCGTTATTTAAATTGATCTATTGGGGGTTTTATTTGAAACCTCATGCAATTTATATAAATCTAAGAAGTTCCTGTGATTTTATAGAAAAAAATACAATACTTCATAAGGTAAGTGGTAGTTAGAGTTGCAAAATATTCAAATAATTTTTTTTTTTTAAATTTTAACAGGTATGAGACTTATACTATTTATCAATAATACATGTACTTTTTTTACAAAGGGGGAGAAAAAAATATTTTAAGCACTTCGAAAATAAATTTTATATTTATCCAAATACTCTTATTTCGCCTGGGGTTAAAATACCCCAAACTTATCCCAAAACACACAACAAGTTTCAAACTTCATCGAGTCAAAAAAAAAAAGAAAAATCCACAAAACTATGACTCGAGTCGCCGTCACCCAAAATCGTTCCCTCTCTCTAACACAGCACCCTTACTAGATACGCGCTTTCCCAAATCAACGGTCCAGATTTCCCCACCCAAAATCCCAACCCCCCATCCAACCGTCCGTTTCCACCCCCACAGCTCTCCCTCTCCAACCAAAACTCTAAAACCCTTGGAGTCCCCTCTATTTCATCGTTTTTGCTCTCTCTCCCTCTCCCTCTCTCTCTCGATCGCTCACCCAGAGCTCTCGCCCTCTCGCATTGCTATCTAGGGTTTCTAGGGCTCGAGAGACTCAATCATGGAGACATCGCCCCCAAATTCACTGGCGAATCTGCCGTCGGAGTCGGTGAAGCTGTTCATCGGCGGGATCAACGAGAGCTTGAAGGAGGGGGAAATTGGGGATTACTTCGGCAAGTTTGGGGAGGTGAAGGAGGTGGTCGTGGTGAGGGACAAGGCCACAGGGAATGTCAGAGGGTTCGGGTTTGTCGAGTTTGCGGATCCAGAATCGGCTGAGCGGGCTCTCAACGAGAAGGAACACGCCATTGGCGATCGCAAGGTGAGATTTTTTTGGTTCTTTGCTTATTTTGGTATAGTTGATTGTTAATTTGTTAATTATTAGGGGAAAAAAAACGTGCAAAAGTTGTTTTTTTTTTGTTTTTTTTTTTAGTTTTATTGTGTAGGATAGGGTGTTTTATTATTTAGATTGATTTGGATTAAATTATACATCGTGCTTACTTATGTTAATTATTTAACTTGGTTGGAGTTAGAGAAGCCAATGAAAAGTTCACTCTTTTTTGTGGTACTTATGGATAAGTTTGGTTTATGGATTTATTGTAGCTTGGATTATGTTATATGCTATTGCTTTCTAAAGCGCATGGAGAGGATATGGTTACTTTTGGTGTTCTCTTTGAGGACTGTCTAGATCTATTTTGCATGATAGTTTGTTGGAAGCTTTTGATTGTCCTTCGTTTCTGATTATTGAATATGCATAAAAGTTAGATTCTTTGTTAATATTTACGTTCTGCTTGTCGTCGATGTATATGTTTGCCTTTTACTTTGGGATAGCAGTCTCGTTTGTGTTGCATATCATATTTTAAGCAATGATGCTGTTGGTTTTTCTGAGAACGTTTTCTATGCAACTTGTTCTTTAGGACTATACCAAAATAATGCATAGTGAATGGACAGTTCTTGTGGGTTAGTTTGGTAAAAAAGTTATTTTTATGAGAAAAGGGTTTTTAAAAGTTATTTTCTGATATGAACCGAACTGTTGTTTTTACTTATTCGAGAGGATGAAATATTTCTAAATTTTTATTCTTTCAATAATCTGTAAGAGATGAACTAAAAAGTACATTAGTTTCATCAGATGACATACTTTTCTGCCCATGTTGGTTCAATAATTGAGACTAATAGAGAGAAGAGGGTAAAATGCTAAAAGAATTGTTCTTTTTATCTCTTGATTGCCTTGGGGTCTTCAGGTTATGAATTTGATTGAAAGTTATTTGTTAATTGTTATTACTTCTTATTTTTTTCTGTTGCCTACAATGTTTAAAGAGCGATAATGGTAATGTAAAATTTTATATCTGGTAGGTTACATCGCATATAGCGTAACGATATAATGTAGGTTAATCTAATTTCTTATTTTATTTAATAAAAATAAATACAAAACTCTATATATTATTTTTTATAGATTGGAAATTAATTTAAAAATTCTAATAAAATAATATAAAAACATTTTATGACACAGAAAATTTTGTAAGTTTCTAACAAGTTTCAAAATAATTTTCAAATTTATCTTCATAAATTATATTAAGTTCGCAACTGTGATTTCAGTCATTCCAAATAAGAACACAAGATTTCAAATTTGTTTATTTCAGTTTCAGTTATTCCCAACGTAGTTATTTATACTTTGTAATACTCAATTTATTTTATTTGTAATTATTCAAATCAGTATAATTGAGAGTTCAATAAAATCAACAAGTAAAAAATTCGAATAGAAAAGGAAATAGAGCAAGCAATCAAGTAAACAATTGCAAATTAATAAGGTAGCATTTTCTTAAGCAATCAAACAAGAAAAAAACAAGTAATAAAGTAAAGAAATTATAGCAATCAAGTAACATCCAAAGCAAATAATTAGCAACACTCTAGAAATTACTCAAAAAATAATAGCAAATAACGTAACACAATATAATATAACGTAACAAAATGCAAATTAATGTAAAATAACATCATAAATGCATTATCACGGTGCAATGAGTTATTGATGGTTAGATGGCACTGGGTTTGTGTTGAAAATAACACGTATGTAACGGGTTACATACGTGTTATTTTCAACATTTGTTGCCTCATTTTATGTCTGTTGTTATATCCTTATCTTTCTTGCTGTTGAAAAGTTATTTATGGTTTTCAGTATATTTATATTCATATGTATGAGACCTTATATTCATATTTATATGTGTGAAACCGGGTACTACTTTTGTGCTTTTGATTGTCAATAGTCATTCTTTTTTAATGTCAGGAATTTTTGAGGTATAAATAGACATAAAGAATCTTCATTTCGTTATTAAATGGATTTTTTCTCAATGTTTCTATGTTACAATTCTTGTTTTTAGTGATCCCATTTTCTCCTTTTACTAAGAGTTCCATCCAAATTTAGTATCCAGTTTGGTTTCCTTGCTTTACGTTTAGATATAATAGCTCTTTAAAATATTTTATCCTCCAAATGATTGCTTTAGCATAATTGCTACAAATTTATGAAATTACTGATATATTAGCCCTTTTGATTATGGAAGTGATAGGAGAGATTATGCCAAATTGTTATGTGGTTCATCATTAAAAAAGCACTAGATCTTGTAAGCAACGTGTATTTTTCTAAAAAATATCATATTGCAATTTTTTTTTCCTTCTATTATCTTTGGTGGTTGATTCTACTGTTTTATTCTCATTCCTTTGTTTTCTAATGATATTGCAGGTGGAAGTGAAAAGAGCCAGACCTAGAGCTGAACAACGCCGGAATTACCAGTCCTCTCCAAGTCTTAACGACTATGAAAATGGAAGGCTAAGCAACACTGCTGCTAACAATTGCTGTAATGAGAACCCTACTAAGTCAAAGAAGATTTTTGTCGGTGGTTTGTCTTCTAGCATAACAGATGATGAGTTCAGGAGCTATTTTTCGAAGTTTGGTAGGATTACAGATACTGTTATTATGTACGATAGCACAACACATCGGCCAAGAGGTTTTGGCTTTATTACTTTTGATTCGACAGAGGCTGTAGAGTCTGTGTTGCAGAACAAGTATCATGAGTTGAACAATAAGACTGTAGAAGTAAAAGTTGCGGTGCCTAAGGATAGTGATAATCAAAACAATTACAATGATTCGAATGCTACCGTGGGTGGTGGCAGAGTTTCTGCCATTAGCAATCATCAGAGAGGCTATTATCCATCTTACAGTAACAGATATGGGTTTTATAGTGGTTATGCACCACCACCTGCTCCATGTTATTTTTATTGGCCGCCTTATGGTTATGGTGTTTCTTATGGCACTCCTTATATGGCAAGAAGCTCTTGGCCGGGAATGATGGGTGCAAGACGGAGCCCAGTTCCTATGAATCTGGGTGACTACAATGTAGGGTTTGGTGGATATACAGGCATGGCTACAACTGGATCTCATGGTTATGCATGGCCTGGTGATGATGAGTTAAATGAAACTGATGATAAGTTGAACCAAACCGATAATGATGTGAGGATAGGGGATGATAACACGAGAACGGATGATATTGGAAATGAAAAGTTAGACGATTAGCAAGCCTTGTTTGGTAAGTGCAAAAGAAAATTGTCTACTATATTACTTTCTTTTTGTAGTTCATATTATTCATTTAGTTATTCTTTGGTAGTTTATTCGACAGTTTGATTGGTATTTTTGAACTGTTCGGTTATTGACTGTCACGACATCATTAATTCATGATAACATTACAAATTGAATGGATATTCCTCAAAACAGTAGTTTATTAGTTTCAATCATGCTTTTACTTTTGAATGTCCAACTTTGTAAATTTAATAGTTGAATTGTAACTTTTAACTATTTAAATGTATCATGCATTGCCTTTTCAGTTGCTTCACACTGTCATGTAAATTTTTATTATTCTTATCTAGTACTATAAAAATAATTTTGGGCCCTTGTATACTGGACCATGCTGGGCCTTATCTGAATACGGGGATGTGTCAACATTATAACTATGGCTACACAACAAAGAGAGAAACATCATAATCTAGTTTTACTTCTCTTATGCATGCTAGTCAAGTTTTAACTGGTAATTTTATTTATGCATGGCCTTTCATGGCCTTTTTACCCTAGTTGCCAACCATTGGACAGGGTGTTGGGTACTACACATTTGTTGACATTTATTACCCCAATATATATATATATATATATATATATATATATATATATATATATATATATATATATATATATATGTATCATTCAAGAGTAAATAGCCTTTCTATCCCAAGTATTTAGGACAGGCTATGTGAACCAAAAAGAGGATTACGTCGGATCGAGCAATGTCTTATTCAATGCCTTCAGCATTCATATATTTTCGTATCACCTCCTAGCTTTTGTATATTTTTGTATCATCTCCTTCTATGTTTTCTTTAGTCATTCTTTTGTTCTTATAACTTACTGAAACAACACATAAACTGATTATGGTCTAATGGTGAGGAAATTAGTATGACGATAGAAATTAGGGACTTTGGAAAGACAACAATTAGGGTTCAGGGCTTGGCACCCAGGCGAATCCGCCCTCCCTGTCACTGAATCCACGAAGAGAAATTTAAAGGAGAATAACAAATCAACGTGTTAGGGTTCTCAAAAGCTTAATATCGTACCATTCAATCATTAAAAAAAGGTTTACAAGCCTAGAGAACTAACTACGTGAACAACATGTGCAAATAAATCAAAACCTAATAATGATAAAAATAAAACTCTAATAAAATCTTGGCCTTGATTTATTTCCATCAATTCTATCTGGCTTAAAACGTTTACCTTGGTGAATGCGGCGATAATAATCCCAAGCATGTCCTAATTGAATTGATCAATATCTTCGCAGAAAGCATCTCAATAAGGTCACGGTGGTGGCTTTGAAACTAATACATGCTCTTCTACTCTGAGTCAAGGTGATGAGGGTGGAACCGACTTGCACAATGGATTGTCTAAAATAAAAAGTAAATTAGGAGGGGCGTGCATACCATAAAGTGCCAAGTTAGCCTCTAAGCATGTCACTCTTTCCAACGAACCAAGTACTGGGTAGCCTTATGTAGTTGTGGAAACTATTTCATTTACCTCCTTTCTCTGATTTCTGCACAGTGGTTCTAGTGCTGCAATAGATGAACTGGAAAGCATAGTTTGCATGGTGGTTCCAGTGGCGGCGGTAGATGAACTAGAAAGCACTATTTATTTGTTGCTATAAAAGATAATAGGTTTGGAATTATATTGATTATCTTGTATCAGATTGAAAATTTTTGCATTGCATTCTTTCTTGATACATCTGTAACAGATTTGTAAAGATCATTCTTAAACACGATCTGTTGACAAATTTTCTATAGAACTTTTGCAAGAGATGTGCAAGTAAGACTACGGGTTTGATAGGCCTATCGTATAGGGGAATAAGTACTTTGTAGGTGTCTCCTCATGAGCATGTTCATTAAGTGCTTCTCTACTCGATTGAAACTTCATAGTTGGCTCACTGAATGATCTCTAGAAATCTCCATAATTGGCTCTTCAATTTTTGCGGACGGTAAGAAAGTTTTTATTCGCAATGACAGTGGCTCATGGTGAACTTTTGTGTTCAGTTATCATTTTTGCTTCTTGCATCCCTTCTCTCACTGTGATTGTTTCTAAAATACCTACGTTCGATTTTTTTTCCTCAAGACTTGTTAAGCCGAAGTTTCGTTTCTATTTCAATTTGATTGAGATTACTATTTATCAATTGACCATTTGCAAGTACTAAACTCTTAGAAAGAGTCGGGCATGTTGGGGTCGGATTGAACGATCCCAATCGATGATTTTTTTTTTTTTAATCTTAAATCTGTCGATGATGTCGTGAGCTTCGTTGAAGTCGAGTCAAGAATTGATTTGATGGAACCGAAAATTGATATGTGGTGCTGAAGTTGTTATTCTGATGATTAAGGCAATTTCTTTTTTCTAATTTTTCCTTCATGTTCTCTCTTTTCCTTTTTATGTGCTTTTTAAGTTTGTCTTTTTTTGTTTTTTTTTTGGTTTTTTGTATTTGATATGATCTTTTCACTTTTTCTTTCTTTTTTTCTCTTTTTAAACTTTTTTCTCTTCTTTTTTTCTTTGAGATTTTTCTCTCTAAGAAACTTTAAAGTTGAAAGTACAAAGAAGAAGATTGTTCTCTCTAAAAAACGAAAGTCAAAAGTACGAAAGAAAAAGATGGTGAAGAACATTGTGGGATCTAGGTTAAGGTTTTGAAAGAGATAAAAACTTGGACCTTGAGCTTTGATATTGATTTGAAGCAACCATAGAAGCTATTTATGGTTTATTTGTGGAGAAATTAGAGTTTGATGATGGAAATTGGGAATTTTGGAGAAGAACAAATTTGGGTTCGGGTCTTGGCACCCATGCGAATCCACATCAACTCAGCAAATCAACGAAGAAATATTTTAAATCATTAAAAAATGTTTTTGTCATACCATTCAATCATTAAAAAATGTTTACAAGTTTTATTTGTAGAGAACCCACTGCATGCACAACACATGCAAATAAATAAAAATCTAATAATGATAAAAATAAAATCGTAATCAAATATCTAATCAAATCCTAATCAAATTCTAGCTTTAATTCTCCATCACTTATCCTATGTTGATAAATTTACTTGCTGAACTGGTACATCTGCACTATATTGCACATGATTAAATTATAATCTGCTCTTATATAGGGGCTATGCTTACCTTAGGACCTTACCTCTTCTATTATTACCTCATATTCAACAAATCATGTGCATGTCTGCTACACTCACAAAATCATCTTCTGTGTATGATGTCTCGTTATAGTCTATTCTTCCATACTATATAATAAAGTTTGCCTAATAACAATAGTATAAAATCGTCTCTTTAGTTTTAATAAAACGTTGCGGTCACATAAGACTCTTTTTGTGCTCCATTTCGACTAGTTAGTTTGGATCCTATACTTTACATCATTATCAATCTCTCTATTCTTTTGGTTAATAGAAGTTCGTTACCTAAATTGATCATTCATTTGGTATCTCTCCCTCATCTAATGTCATAATACTTAGTCTCAAATCCTTCGTTGAATATGCACTTCATGTCTCTGGTTTGGACTTCCTTAATCTAAACCTCGAGAGAGAGGAAGGATGGGAGGAGAGAGAAGGAAGGAGAGAGAGAGAAGGGGAGCATGGGAGGAGAGAGAAGGAAGGAGAGAGTGAGGAGTGGAGCAGCGGAGGGGAGAGAAAGAGAGAAGGGGAGTAGGAGAGGGGGAGAGATAGGAAGAAGGGGAGAGATCTTATTGGAGGAGCCACTGAAACTACTCGTTGGATATAATCTGACCAACTCCGGCGATATTCCGACCAATTTCGACTTATTGTTTTTTCATGTACTTGGCTCTGACTGTTCCACTCCCTATATTACGATCAAACTCTGACTGCATTCGATCGGAGTATGGTGGAGTGGTTGGAGCGGAGGTTAGCGTTCATCCTTGCATAGAATCACAATAAATTCAATTGTAATTGAAACCGCTTGCCAGACTGCCATAAGTTTTGACATTTGGCAGTACATAGCGTATGCTCTTGATTATATTAATATTCTTGATAGGGATTCCTTCTCAGCAATGTTCACTGTAATGCCTCTCGGAGTAATTTATCATAGGCTTTGCCTAAATTATAATGGCCATGCACAAATCTTCTCTCTAAAAATGACTTCATAAGTTGACGAAGGAAATAAATAGTTTTTATCATGGAATGTCCTCGCATGAACTTAAACTTGTAGTTTGATATCTTAACATTTTGTCTTGTATTTAATTATGCTTTTTTAGAACTTCCTGTCATGACACATAAATTTTATTCTATGGTAGTTAGAACTTACGACGTGATCGATCCGACGTGATTCTCTTTTGGTTCATGTAGCTGACCACAAGTATTTGGGATCAAAGGCTTAGTTGTTGTTGTTGTTGGCAGTTAGAACTTACAACTCGAATATCACCTTTGTTCTTCTAGAGAGATACTGGAGTACTATTCCTTTGTTGACATCTTTTTACTATGTCAAATTTTGCTAGAGAGATCTATCAACAATCTAACCTTCATTTCTCACAGGTATCTTCATATCTCAATAGAAATCCATCTAGGCCTATAACTTTCCTTGATTTTATTCTCTTCAGAGCCTCTTTAGTTTCAGATTATTTGATTTTGTATATAAAACTATGGTCCATTACCCTGATACTGAATGGTAAGTCACCAAAATCTTGTGTATAATCACAACTATACAATGTATCAAAATAATCTTTTTATTTTTCCTTTATCTTTTCGTCTCAAACTAGAATCTTATGATCCTCATTTTTGACCCACGAAGTATATCTTTAACTATACTCTTAATGCAACTATCGATTTTGTTCTATGTTGTATTAGGATTATTTTGTGTCTTCCATTTTGCTTTTTGTACCACTTGACCTCTGCTACTAGATCTTATGATCTAAGTACATTTAATCTTTCTAAGTTCCCTCCTAATCCAAACATCTAAATATAAGGGCCTATGTTGACTTTCTACATTCCCTCGATACTACATTACAATTAAAAAATTAAAATCGATGTAACTATCTCTATATACCTCCTAAGTAAAAAGAAATCTATTTGTCTCACACTTGATCCGCTTTTCAAAGTGATCAAGTGAGAAAATCTCTTTCTAAACTAAATATTCGCTAAGATCAAATCATATGGAAACACAAAATTTAGAATCGAATTACCTGCTTCATTTTTAAGACCAAATCATCTGCTTACACTATCAAATCTATTACAACTAGTTCTTACATGCTTATTGTGGTCTTCACTTATCGAGAGCTTCTCTTACGGGTACTCTTTGCACCATCTCATCTAGATTCTTGTAAAATTGACGTTTATTAGACCTATTAAGTCCTATTTGTTGTGCATATACATTAATAACATTTAGACTCTCTACCTAAAATAAGTTTAACTATTAAAACCATATCAACCTTCCTCCTGACCTTCACTAAATCATCAAATAATTGTTTATCTATGATTAGGCCTACCCCATGCAATTTTTATCTCTACCAATATACCAAAATTTACAACCTCAAGGATATATGATTCTAATTTTCCCACCCGTCCGCTTAGTCTCTTGCACACTCAAAATACTGATGTCCTACTAATTATAAAACATTAACTAACTATGCTATTCCAGCTGTAAGAGTGCTCGTGTTCTATGAGGATAATTGAATCCTATGTCCATGAGCAACTTTCTTACTCTCACCCAACCATACATACATGTTATATGGTCAGTGTAATTTCTGTTTCTTACTCTCAGCCAACCATATATACGTGTTAGGTCGGTGTAATTTCTGTTGCTTATTGTCTTCTGGTATTGGGCTCACCAGTACCTTTGAATCTTCTAAATTTCACTTTTATTTTATGGCTAATACATGCATAGTCACATGTATCTGTAAATGCGGAGTTGTCTTAGGTAGATAATATATGATAAGGAGAATTGGTCCATAAGGTGAAGGGATGAGTTGATAGAAAAGTTGAATTTATGTTATTACCTGTCTGAACCATTTCTACTTTAGATAGGTCTGGTCTGCTCCTCCTTGCACGACCAGTTACGGTTGAGAATCCACCTATGTCTCAGGCCGTGGTTATTTTTTGGCTGCATATACTGGTATACTTGCCTATAGCAAAATGACTGAAACCATCCAGCTAGACGTGAACTGCAATATAATTTTGGTTTTTCTATGCATATTCCCCCCTGCAACGCATTTAATGATGAGAAATTGTGAATTAACTTTGTTTTATAAATATCCACACTATACTGCAACTTAGAATAGTTTTTCAATTGTTTGTACTTGGTTTAATATAATATTTAATAATTTCTTTTAGTCCTAATTATAGCAGACTCTTGTTAATTATCAGATCTTTCACATTACTGTCTTAAACTACTAACAGAAATTTGATTATGTATCATAACATTACTGTGTGAATAAAATGTGGCTTTAGATCCCCACTAGCGATGACGAAATATTAGCGTCAGATACATGCTTATGCTAATTACTTTTTACAATGTTGCAGGTTTTAAAGGCATTTTTTGTTTAAAGAGTAATCATGTCTTTATAATATAATTATTCATTATCAAGTAATGCACATTTAGTAATGGACGATCAAATCAGGTTTTTCGGAATTTTGTTTGGATGATTCTCAATTTAAGGATAGCTTTTATCCAATTACCTGAGGCATGAATCTGAAAATTGATAGTAGACAACTGTATATTCAAAGGTAAGATGTTCAACTATGACATATTAGGAACACAACACAATACCATTTTCTTACTTTTTTAGCATATCCTCTATGGGAATGTCGTGAAGGTAATAGCATTTTCTTGTGAGAAACAAAGGCAGCACAATGTTTTCATGGTTGAGTTGCTTAACTAGAATTAAAGCATGTAATTAATCTTGAAAGATGATAGAGTATCATTGTAGGTTCAACTATGATGTAGAGGGATCAAAATTATGTTATGACGGTAAGACATATAACTTTGACATATTAGGAATACAAAACAATACCATTTTCTAACCTTTCCTAGCACATCTTCTGTGGGAACATCATGAAGGTACTAACATCTTCTTTAGAGAAACAAAGTCAGTACATTATTTTGGTTGAGTTGACGATTGTAATTAATCTCCTAATGTCATGGTTGGACCGCTTAGATATGCACCTATTCTGGGATGCTTGGGTTTTACGAGGTGGTTGTGCTACTTTGTTACTCAGTTTATTGTCAGCATGTTATATTAAGCATAATTACCGTGTTTATGCTTACCTTGTTTTGTTTCTACATTTTTACCCTAAGAGGTCTTCTCCATCGAACCTATTCCCAAAAAAGAATTCTGAAACTCGTTCTCGTTGTCTAGTTGGTGATTCCATAATATATTCAAATAATAAACTATCCAAAATTTTGATTAAAGATAGTACTTTCACGTCAATACTTTTCTATATAGATCGAGATGTAGTCAAAGGTGGATACCAATTTTTAGCTTATAAAATTAAATTATTTTGGAAAAAAAAGCAATTAGATTTAATCTGGAGAATTGAAACAAGGGGATATGGGTCTTGATTAGGTGTAGGGAATTTATGTTCATCCAATATCCACTCAGCCACGTTAAAAATTTACATTTTTTCAGACAACATGCTTATTAGTTTTTGTAGTTCTTTATTAAAATAGTTTTACTGATTTGATTTGTCTGGTAACTTAAATCAAATGAATATCTAAAATGCTTCGACTCTTTCTTTGAGCTTTTTGCTACTTCAACTATATGGTAATGTTTGATCAATTTACGGATATTAGACAATTGCAGGTCGTAGTAAATATTGATCAATTCCTTCATGTTTCTGTGACTAAATGATAATGCTTTAGAGTTTATAAATTCAATTTCTTGTAGGAACACAATTTTCTATATAAAGTTGCATTTTGGTGCATGATTTATCTGTAATTTTCTAATATAAATCTTCATTTTGGAGTAGGATCCATCTGTAATTTACGAATGGGGATGCGAGTCTCTGGCTCTCTCACTAGTAGCTGATATGATTGGATGACCGATTCACGAATTCCTTATTCATTCCGTTGCAGGATTGATGTTCCGGAGGCTCGTGCTTCTTGAAACTATTACCTATATACAATTTAATGAACATATTATGATAATGAACCGTTTGTTCTTTTATCATTTAATTTTTTGCTTTAAACAGTATTTTTACTTGACTCAGCAACGTAATGCTTTTGGGTTGGGTAAAACCTGGCACCATTAGCAATTAAGTGTGGTTAACTTTTTCTTGTTTGAAAGTTATTTATCTGTCATGATCTTGTTTGCTATGAAGCCGAAATTATACAGTTTATAATGGCCTTGGACAAATATATGTATGTGGTCTGTCTTCTGAGAATGAAAAATTACTCAGTTAATCTTGCCTTCAACCACTATTGGAGATGAGCTCAAGAGTTATTTGAGTATGATGATGGTTGTTATATGTGTGATGTTTTCGTTCATGCTGGCCAAATGTATGTGATGGAATCACAGGTCAATAACATGCTATGCATGGATAATAACATGCTATGCAGTGGTTTTTGAGTATGTGATTTTAATTAAGTAGTCCAGTTTGATCTGATTCTGATAGTGCTGGAGCCAAGTCCTAGTAGATACCCAAGCTGATGGTAGAGTATAGCTGATGGTAGAGTATGGCTGGCCTTCTGCGGTCATATGATCTGTACCAGATCATATTAGCGCGTTGGAGTTGAATGTGCACCTAAGCAAATTCATTTCTAAGTTTAGGAAAAACTTGGAGGCTGTCAATTGTTGACGGTTTTTTTTTTTTTAGGGGTTGACATTACTTATGAAGATTGACTTTAGATTGAAAGTTGCTTGTAAAATTGGAAAGGGGTTATTTTGCCTCTAACTTTTGGGGCTTACTGAGAAAAACATGGTGCACATCTAGTAATTCTCTGTAAAATTTTGTCAAATTCCTTCATTGTGCATTTCTTCATGGCCTACTGTTTTAGTTGTTGAGATGACGATATGATGATCCTTGGCATTGCCATGTATCTTACAACTGTTTGGCAAGGCATTAAGTCTTTTGAGTCTATTGAGAATGCACTAGAAATCCCTATTGTTCTGGAGGGGCAGCTGACATGTAGGAGCTCACTTAAGAATCAGTGTCAATTTTTGTCTTTGGAATTTTAGCCATTTTTTTTTTTATGGGGTCTTCATGTATAGCCCATTGCCTGAGTGGGAAATGGTTTAGATGTTGATGATTCTTAATATTGTTGTGTGTTTAAGAACGATTTGGTATGGCTTTAAGCCTTTGATCTATTGATGGTTAATCCAAGGGGTTTTTACATATCTGTTCCTTACATCTTTAAAAATTAGAATTTAGTCTCCAAATCTTTATATTTATAATTTAGTTCTCCAAATCCTTAAACTCACCTCATTTTAGTCTCCCAGCCATATTTTGCCCCGAATTTTCCGTTATACCCTTAAGTTATTTCAGTTTAGTTCTCCTTTTCTCTTCCTTCTCTTTTTCCTCTTCTTATTGGGTTCCCTCTCTATTCTTTTCATCTTTCTCCCTTTCCAGTTAATCTTTAAAGTGAAGTAAATTAGGAGAACCAAATAAGAAGAGGGAAGAGAGAAAGAGAGAGGAAAAGAATGGAAAGGGGAACCTAGTAAGAAGAGAATGAGAAGAGGAAGAGGGAAGAGAGGATTAAAGTGAAGTAATTCAGGGGTATAACGGAAAATTCGAACTAAAAATATGGCTGGGGCGACTAAAATGAGGCAATTTAAAAGATTTGGAGGACTAAATTATAAATATAAAGATTGGGGGGGCTAAATTCTTAAATTCATTTGGAAATCGATGATTTCCATCTAGATTCTCATGTTATGTTTGGTATAAGCATGATTTGAAATTTTCGAGAATAGAGTTTCTGCCAGTATCCCATCCATTCCTTTCATGGGAATGTTATGGGAAATTCTAAATGCGCGCCACATTTTCCTAGTGACCCCCACATACTATATACTATATAGTAAAGTGATTTACCCGTTATATTACGTTACGTAATCTAACGGAACTCCAACGCTATATAACAATTGAAAATAACTCAGTGCACCATAACTGTACGTTTTTTTTAATGTTATTTTACATTATATTACGTAACGTTACGTTAAATTATGTTATGTTATCGTTATTTACAATTTTTTTAGTAATTTCTATATTGTTGTTAATTATTATTTTGATTATTAGCGAATTGCTAAATTTTTTTACTTCATTAGTTATTGGCTTGTTTGATTGCTTGTGGAATTGCTAACTTGTTAATTTGTGATTGTTTCCTTACTCGCTTGTTATAATTTCTCTCAGGTTGTTGAAATATCTTACTTGTTGATTCTATTGAATTTTTAACTGAACTGAAATCAACAATTACAAATAAGATAAATTGAGTATTATAAAATATAAATTACAACAATAATAACAATTTGAATTGAAATAAAAAATTGGAATCTTATTTTCTTATTTAAATGATGACTGGAATTATGAATTCAGACTTAATATAATTTATGAAGATAAATGTGAAAATTATTGTAAAACCTAATATAAAATTGGAATAGATTAGGTATTACAAAATATTTTTATATTATTTTTTAGATATTTTAAATTTATTTTTTAATTTATAAAAAATATTTTATACAGTATTATATTTATGTTTAATTAAATAAATAGAAAATTACATAACCTACATTATACGTTACGCTATATGCTATATGTCTTAATCTAAAAGAGACAAAACGTTATGTTACCGTTATCACTATTTTAAACATTGTACACCATCTCCAATCATCAGCAAACACTAACGCTGCCATCATCATCATAGCCACCATTACTTGAGTTAGTAGGAAAAATTTCATGTGTATTCTTGGAATTCTTTTAGTATATCTTACATTAGCTGAAATGTTCAAATTATACTGAACATGTTAACGAAACATTCCCAAAATTTAAATTCCTAGGAAGTAAAAATATTGCAAACATATATATATATATATATATATATATATATATATATATATATATATATATATATATATATATATATATATATATATATATATATATATATATATATATATCCTAAAATTGCCTATATTTCTTTTATGCTTTGCTTTTATATCCTTCATACATCTGCATTTTGATCCTCAGTTGGAGAAATTTCATTGAAGTTCCAGGAAGTTTCCATTATTTTAACCAAATATTATGAGTATTTTCCATTTGTTTATTATTTTTTACGTAAAAAATAATAAAGTTAATTACACTCAGACCCCCCTTAGTATGAGCGATGTACAATTTATCACCTCTAAATTTTAAAACTCTCATTTAGACTCCCTGAACCAAGAGAGTCTGAGTGTAATTAAAACATGATGATTTAAATAGTCCACGAAGTTTAATTAAGAGTTTTAAACTCTAGGGGTGATAAGTTGTATACCTCTCATACTACAAAGAGTCTTAGTGTAATTAACCTAAATAATAATCTCATTCCGTTCCATTGATAATAAGTTGGTGACGAAAATTGTAACAAAGGTTACAACACCTAAAGAGAAACAAATATCACTAGATAGGGGGACTTCACAAAAGTTTTAAGTATCATAGCTAGTGATCCTACCTCGCACCTTGTATTAGAGCTCATCCATGCTTAACGTCACTAATCACATGTAATTAGCACAAATTTGTTATTTCATATATCTCATCTTTGCTTGCCAAAATAAGAAAGCCAGTCTTTTAAGTTGCTAAACTTAGTTTGAATTAGTTCTCCCGTTAAGTTAATAATTTATAAAATCATCTAACAACTCATATGAAATAGTAAAATATGTATTTATGTGAGTAGTTCATCATTAAGTTCATCATTGCTTGCTTACATCTAAGATTACGAGACCACGTTTGTCTGATGGATAAGATTATTAATCGCATACAATTCTATATTTGTTTTGCCAAAATGAATTAGGATAAATTATCTCACAGGATTAATAATTCTTTAATTTTCTCCCTTCGAAGTTGGGAATCAATCCAACATTTTTTATCCCTTGTCATTTTATTAATCAAAAATCAAAACCATCTTATTATTATTTTTTTTTATTCCCAATTTGAAATGGCAGATAAGCGAATGTATCACAATTAAATCTATATCAATTATCCTGTCAAATAATTACAAGACTAAAAGATTATCTCAGAATTAGACTGCTAATTTTATTCTGTATTTTTAATCCTGCGAACCAAAGACTCTGCAGAAGGAGGCTTAGTTAACATATCAAAAGCTTCAAAACAACTTCCATATTGCAATTTTTAAAGAAGATGCACTTAATTTCTCTAATTTCTATGTGTTTTGACTTGCCATGATATTTGAGGTTTCTCATACAAACAATTGTTGCCATGCCATCACAACTAGAGAGGATGGCACGTGCATTTTATGTGGCTATTATGTCCTATTAATTAGCCTGAGGGATTTTAGGGCATAGGTCCTTAGTCTCCTACAAATTATTTTTTGGGTTTTTACATATTTTTTTCTTAAATATTTAAAAATTAGAATTTAGTCCCCCAAATCTTCATATTTATAATCTATTGCTCCAAATCCTTTAAATTACCTCACTTTAGTCTCCAGTCATATTTTTTGCTCGAATTTCCCGTTATATACCCATGAGTTACTTCATTTTAGTTCTTCTTTCACTCTTCATCATCTCTTACTCTTCTTATTGGGTTTCCCTCTTCATACTACTCCTCTCTCTCTTTTCCCTCTTCTTATTGGGTTTTCTTGAGTTATTTCAGTTTAGAGATTAACTGGAAGGGAAGAGCGAGAGAGGAAGAAAATAGAGAGGGAAACCCAAAAAGAAGAGGAAGAGAGAAGGAAGATGAAAGGATGACTAAAGTGATGTAACTCAGGGGTATAAATGGAAATTCAACAACAACAACAACTAAGCATTTTATCCCAAGTATTTGGGGTAGGCTACATAAACAAAAAAAAGAATCACACAGGATCGATCACTTTGATATTCCTTCTCCATTCATTTCTATCAAGTAATATCTTCTTATTTAAACCTCTAGACTCCAGATCTTTACGTATCACCTCCATCCATATTTTTTTCGGTCTTCCCTTCGATCTTTTAACTTATCCAATATTGATAAACTCCCCTCTTTAAACTGGTGCACTTATAGGTCTACGTTGCACATGACCAAACCATCGTAAGCGATTTTCTTGTATCTTCTCATTTATGAGAGCTACATCTATGTTAGCACGAATATCTTTATTTCTCACTTTATCTTTCCTAGTATTGCCGCACATCTAACGGAGCATGCGCATCTCTGCTACACTTAGTTTCTGTGAATGACATTTCTTTATAACTCAATATTTCATGCCATATAATAAAACTGGCCTAATAGCAGTTCTATAAAATTTTCTTTTCAATCTTAACGAAATATTACGGGCGCATAAAACTCTTGTTACTCTCCTCCATTTCAACTACCCAGCTTGTATCTTATGGTTAACATCATTATCGATTTCTCCATCATTTTGAATAATAAAACCCAAATATCTAAACTGACTGCTCATTTATATCTTTTAACTATCCAGTTTTACAGTATTATAGTTTATGATCCGTCGTTTACTAAATTTACACTCCATATTTAGACCTACTCAATTTAAAACTTCTAAATTCTAATGTATGCATCCATAACTCTAACTTGGCATTTATCCCCGTTTTTGTCTCATCAACTAAGACAATATTATCAGCAAATAGCATACACCAAGGTATTTCATCCTGAATGGATTTAATAAACTCATTCATCACTATAGCAAATAAGAATGGAGTCAATACAGATCCTTGATGCAATCAAATTGTGATAGAAAAATTACTTGTTAAACTACCACATATTCTAAAATTGGCCACTACTCTATCATACATGTCCATAATTATGTCGATATACTTGATTAGAACTCTTTTCTTCATCAGTATCCACCAAATTATCTCTCGTAAAACCTTATCATAGGCTTTTTTTAAGTTAATAAATACCATATGCAAATCTCTATTTATCTCAGAATCACTCTATAAGTTGACGAAGTAAATGCATAGTTTATGTCATCGATCGTCCTGGCATAAATTCAAACTGGTTCTCCGATATTTTAACAGTTTGTCGCAATCTATATTCAATTACCCTTTCGCAAAGCTTCATAGTGTGACACATGAGTTTTATTCCCCGATAGTTAGAACAACTCTAAATGTCGCACTTTTCTTATACAGAGATATTAGGGTATTCTTCCTCCATTCATTTAGCATTTTCTTAATTTTTCAAATCTTGTTAAAAAGATCTGTTAGCCACCTCACACCAATCCCTCCTAAGTATCTCCATACCTTAATAGGAATCTCATTTGGACCAACAGTTATTCTTGATTTCATCATCTTTAAATTCTCTTTTACTTCAGACTCTTTAATTCTACGCATAAAACTATGATTTATATCCTCACATTGAATAGTAAGATCTCCCAAATCTTGAGTAAAACTATTATTATATAATTTATCAAAATAATTTTTCCATCTTTCTTTAATCTCTTCATCTCGAATTAGAACCATCTGATCCTCATCTTTAATACACTTTCCAGTACATAAGTTTTTAGACTTTCTCTCTCTTATTCGAGTAATTATATATATATTTTTTCTGCCTCTTTATTATCCAACTTGTCGTACACTTATTTATATAATTTAGTTTTTTCATCACGAACAATTTTCTTAGCCTCCTTCTTTACTTGTTTATACTTCTCAAAACTTATTCCATTATTATTATTATTATTATTATTATTATTATTATTCTTCAAATCTATAAAGGTCTCGCTTGATCTTAATAGCATTTTTTACTTCTTCATTCTACCATAATATATCCTTATATGGTGGAGCACCGCCTCTCGACTCACCGAATATATCTTTAACTATCCTTTTAATGCAGCTAGCCATTTTGTTCTATGTTATATTAGCATCATCATGGTCCCTCTCAGCTGATATTACCTTACAATCGATACAACTAGCTCTATCTACTCTCCTACTTAAAATGAAATCTATTTGGCTTGCATTCGATCCACTTTTAAAAGTAACTAAGTGAGATACTCTCTTTTTAAACCAAGTATTTGCTAAAATTAAATTATAAGACAAACCAAAATTTAGAATTGAGTTACCTGTTTCATTTCTTTCTCCAAAATCTAATCCTCCATATAAACTATCAAACCCATTACGACTAGTTCCTATATGCCCATTGAGATCACCACCAATAAATAGTTTTTCTCTAACTGGTATTTCTTATACCATCTCATCTAAATCCTCCCAAAATTGATATTTACTGGATTCATCAAGTCCTACTTATGGTGCATAGGTGCTAATGACATTAAAAATCTCTCTATCTAAAATAATTTTAACTAATAAAATTCTATCACCCGTCCTCCTAACTTCTACTACATCCCCAAGTAATTGCTTATCTATGATCACTTCTACCCCATTACGATTTCTATCTCTACCCGTATACCAAAATTTATAATGCTAAGGCTCTATGACTTTAACTTTCTTATCTACGCACTTAGTCTCCTGCACGCACAAAATATTAACGCTCTTTCTAATCATAACATCAACTAACTCTGCTAATCTACCTGTAAAGGAACCTAT